>BTPG01000003.1:88353582-88461082 GCA_036245525.1 Semisulcospira habei
ATGGCCTTCGCGTACTGGACCATCCCTCTGTTGTTTCTTCAGCTTCCTTCGAAAAATAAAATCCATATGTAAGTTGCTGTGTGACTTGGAAGGTTCAAAATCACAGACAGTCCGCATATAGATCCAGGACAGTGTATTCTGACAAGAATGAATAATACGAATACGATGCATACTACACGTATATATTGTCTTTGTGAAATGTTAACGTGTAATCATTACCTCCCCTTTCATACACATCGAAATGGGCGCCAATGGTGGATATGGTCTAAACTTAGTCAATATGCACTAGCCAAAATACTGTAGAACAATCGTGTCTCTTTTATCTACGTTCTATACAAGTCAGTTGTTTACGTGTGTTGTCAAGTTTTGAAAATCACGACCAACTTTGAGGAAATGCATATTTTATCAGGTGCATGTGCCACTGAAAAGAACATGATTTAAGTTATACTTATCGGCTGTAGGAAACTGCCTGGTTCTGATCAGCATATTTCATGCAGACTTCAGCCATATAAAAGTCACATCAATTTTCAGGATGGTCATGAAATCCATAGAAATTGTATGGATATCATAACATTCCAGAGTAAAATAGTAATTCGATGAATCTACTGAAATATTATTAAATTTCATGGTTTCAAAAATGTACTGTTACAAACCATCAGTATTGCAAACACTTCAACACTAGAAACACATGCGTGCTAGTCTGTGATTGTGGATCTCACAGACAAACACACAGATGCACGTCACGGGTAGTGTTAACCATTTTAGCCCCGGTACCTTGCAGCAGGCGATGGATTGATCATGATAATTCAAGGGTTGTGCCAGATGAGCTTGGCGCCTTCAGGCGCCAAGCTCATCTGGCACTACCCTTGAATTATCATGATCAATCCATCGCCTACAATCGCTACATAGTCGTTAGGCGACGCCTCCAAATTTTGAGAAATGGCACCTTGGGACTAAAAGGGTTAACTGAGGTACAGGTGTGTCTGTGTCTCGCTTCTAGTTCATCTTCTTTGGCCGCCAGTTACTCGTCCAGTCATCTGCGAAACACGACCGGAAGATACGGACAGCGTAGCTAGCTGCACGTCTCCCATCAAGTGGGACTAGCAGTCAGTGCACCAGTTTGTCCTAGCATACCCCAAAGCTAAAAGGCGTCAGTTTTTTCACAATAATACAAAACTGATATGTTGTCAAATAATAAGTCAAAGGCACTGTAACAAACCAGAAATTAATACCTTCACTGACGGGAAAATGTAAACCCACCCAACTGCAAGACTTCAAGAACCTTATAATATGACCGGTTATTATATGTTATTATATGCATCTGCGGGGACTCATGATGTTCGTGGCCTCTTGCTGACACTATTTATATGTGTTCCAAGGATGGATGGTGCTATTGGCGTTGAATTTGTACTAAAGTTTTAAACACACAATTGGTGCCCGCTCACAGTTAAGGGCTTGATTTCTCGTGAAGTGGTTCTTTGAAAAGTGGCATCTCGTCCATCAGCATCATTGCCTGTTTGACCAACTATATCAAAAGAGTCCCAGACCATAGCGATGTTTCCGCTCTCAGCCGCTAGACATTTATGTCTATGCACTGTGGAAACGTCACGTCCGTTTTGTCCATGTTTTGGTGCCATACGCTGTTTGCCCAGCTACCTTCGAAAAGTCCAAGTCATCTTGATGTTTCAGTAGCTGAGCCGCTGGGCAATTCTTTTTTACCCATACACTATGAAAGAATAATAACAATTTGTTCCAATAGTCTACAAGCAACGTTGCTTATCCAGGCTTTCTCGAAAACGTTCCAGCAACAGGCAATTCTTTTAATCCACTATGAGTAAAATAACGTCCATTCTGTCCACATTCTAGCGGCTCCACTTGATGATCCGGCTTCATTCCCAAAAATCTAAGGCCATAGTGCTGACCAGACAGGTGACTGCGCAGCGCGTTAAATGCAAAGAAAATCCAACAAAGAAAGAAACGTGCTTAGAAACGACACTTACAACACACCCTATGAATAAGTTGTGTTATGAGTGTCATGTCTTTTCTAAGTGGTGTTCTTTCTTTTTGTGGGATTTTCTTTGTCATTTCAGTAGTCTGAGTCACTACACACTATTCATCCGTACAGTACACTACAGAAAATGTACCGGACAGAGTATCCATTTTCTATAGGTACCGTTCTTTATCCGGGGGGGGGGGGGGGGGGGGAAGGGGGGAGGGGGAGGGGGAATGGGGGAGGGGGAGGGGGGAGGAGGAGGGGGGCGGGGTAGAGCGCACGTTGTCCTGCGCCAGCCACTAAGCAAGGCGCTCCACTATAGCAGAGCACCTTGCTTACTAGCTGCCGCAGGATTAATAACCTCATTCGTGAAACTGGTCCCAGCTCCCTTCGAAAAATCCCGGACTAATCTCAGCCACTGGATGCTGTTTCTTCATGCACTATGGGTAAAAGTACATCCCTACTGCTCGTGTTCAACAGGCATCAATTATTGATCCAGCTGTCCTCGAAAAAGTCCAGATCATCCTCTTCCTGCAGCAGATGAAGGTTGTCGCCCACGCTGGCGCTGATTTTCCGGTTGCCAGGGTTACCTCGACCACCCTGTGCATTGTTGTTTCCTCGATAATTTCCTCCTGAAAAAGTAAGTGTATTTAATAATAATAAAAACTATTGATGACTATGATAATAAAAATAATATTAATATTGATAATAATAATAATAATGCAGCTGATCATGATGAATAGGGTATTTTCAAATAATGACACTACTACTGCTATTATTAAGGGATTTCGAAATACTACTTTTAAATACTACTTCTGCTACTGCTACTGCCTACTACATGTACTTCCACTACAACAACAAAAAATTGTAAAATAAAATATTAAAAAAATAACCATAATAATAAAATGCAATTGTATTAGAAAACTGCCCTTAAAGAACTATACCAAAACAAGAAAAAAACTTCATGTTTATCCTTGGCGGATCTAGATCTAAATTTCCATGCACCAAAGGTCTGGAAATCCAGTGGATATGTGATACGCCCTGCTTGGGGGTAAGGGGGCCGGGGGCAGGGGCTTCCATATGCATTGCTTCCAGTCACTTACTTAGCGCACTCCTTTTTCCTATCCTTTTTCCCGGCGTGAGATGGCCTTAGTCGCCTGCTCGACATTAAACCCCAATAACTAACTAACTAACCTATCCTTTTTTATGTGCTTTGACTAATGTAGATCTACGATCACTGGTCGATAATGCACAATTCCCTCCCCTGACAGTGCTTTTTCCTGCTCACTTGGTAGTTTCTTCTATGTCAAAGCAACACCGCCACCACCAACATAAACAGCGAGAAACAAGCACTGATTTTTTTTTTAGCAAGCAATGATTAATTGATCAGAATAAATAGAATATATACAGATTATTAGTGAACGCAGTGTTTATTTCTTTGTTTATGCAGCTGTTTAATTAATTTATTCATTCTGTAAACCCTCGCAGAGCCATGAAATTTATTCTTGTACTGCAGGTACCTTGTGAGACTGCAACCCCACCCCCCCCCACCCCCTGTCCTCCACCCCCCTGCCCTCCCCCCTCACCCCCAGTCCTTTAAGTCTACTGTACAAGCAATCGGCGAAAGGCCAATGGGCCAATACTATTTAAGGCTGTCACTAATCGCACGATGTGTTTCTGTAAGCTATATTATCTATTGCTGCAAGTGTTGGGTATAAAAATGTACCCAGTGTGTTCTATTTTCATCTATATTGTCGTCATTGTACGATTTTATAAACCTAAATAGTATGAGTGCTTTTAGCATCTTATCAGGTACATATGATCTGGTACAACTGTACATTTATATAGCAAAGGTTCATTCAGGGTGAAAGAGCCCCTACCGTTCAGCTAGTTTTTAGGGTATTACGCCGAACAGTCAACTAAGGCCATCTCACGGCGAGCCCAAACCATCCAGAATTATTGATACAAATTTGTGTCAGCAAGATACATAGATCCTCGTGATCCCCGACAACTGTGGGAGCTTATAGACCCTGTTCAATTTTTTCTTCGCAGTGAAGCGATTAACCTCATTAAAACTTTGTGCGGTTTAATATTGAATATATCGCTGTCTTAAAGACTATAGATCGGCAGAACAACAGTTACCTCTCCTAAGTTGTCTCTTCCTGTTGTCTAGCATGCCATCAAGGTCGGCCATGAGACCCGGAAGTTCGTAGTACCCAGCCTCCTCACGCAGCAGTGACACCTCGCGGAAACCGTCCGGCAAATGGAGACGATCTGTCCTCAAATAGTTGAGAACATGCCTGCAAAGCACACATAATAATAATAATGATAATGATAATGATGATGATGATAATTATAATAACAAAGATTATTTATGAAGTGAATATGCTGAAAAAGTTCCATACGCTGTTTAACTGAGTGTTTAGTGAATACATGTTGACAGTAATTAGGAAGACCATATAAAAGCACATAATATAATAATTTTATGCATCATTATAAATTATATACCCCCTTGAAATACATGTACTATTTTCTCCCCCAGCAATATGTAGCGGCTGTGACATGAGTAGAACTACCTATAGCTTACAGCGAGTTATCAGTGTCTTTAATTCCTCTTGATTTTGTCCTACGGGTTTATTTACTAATCGATTTTGCCTGTAGTGTTGTGGTCCAATGTTAACTGTCTTCGGTATTGGAATAAAGGAATAATGTGATGGATTAATTTTAATACTTTTTACTAACCCATAACATCCTGAGGCTGAAATGTTTTAAATTGCATATTGTCCTATGAAGGCTATATTACTAATTAGGAGATAGGTGTACCATTTTAGTTTAAGAGTGGTGTGGTAATAGCTTGGCCCCTCAGGCGTTAAGCTTGATCTATCATAGTCAAATTTATTTAAAGCAAAGGTGTATAAGGATGTGGGCAGGGAGGGGGCGGGGAGAAGCGGGCGCGCGTGCGTGTGTGCATGGCACGCTTAACGATGTACGTGTGTGCATCTTAGTATCCATCATCGCCACAAACCTGTCACACGACTAGAACATACCTGAACACCATGCCGTCTCTGTCTATGACGAGGTATCCCCGATCGTCCCTGGGTACCGTGTGATGGCCAGTGGCTATGCGGGCCAGAAGGGAGGTTGGATGGCGGAGAAAAGTTGGGCGAGTGGTGGTGTAGAAAGAACCCCCCACATTCAGACGAAGCACCTGTGACTGGACACATACAAAATGAGAAAACAACTAAGCATAATCTACGATTTAATCACCATCTCTACCTAGATGGTTATGTTTTTGATGGATATATAAAGGTACCTGCTCGAGGAAATAAGGGTTAATAGCTCGCAAAATCTTCTTGATAAATGTTCTTACGTTGTTGTTGTTTTGTTATCTCATTCAGCCCGACGGCCGTATTTCCCAAATTTTGGAGGCGTCATCTAATGACTATGCACCAGTTGCAGGAGATGGATCGACCATGATAATTCAAGGGCAGTGCCAAATTAGCTTGGCGCCGACAGGCGCCAAGCTAATCTGTCACTACCCTTGAATTATCATGGTCGACCCATCTCCTGCTGTAGAGCGTCGGGGCCTGAATGGGTTCATAAATGTTTTGATATATCACAAGATAATGCTTGAAACATTGCAAGTTAACGTATAAAGTTTGAATGTCGTAAAATAAAAGATTTGTATTCTCTTCTTTTCCTTTGTACGCAGAAGAATTCTTCAGTTTCGCACACGGAGCATTAGAAAACCCGTACTATGTGTACCCATATCCATGAATGAAAGAAAGGTAGTATAGTATATAGTCAATACAACATCAATAATCTGTTGTATAAGCAAGTTTCAGCAATCCAAGTCCGCCATGGAATAGACCGCTTTAAATCAATCATTCAATAAAACTCTTTCTCTTGGCTTGACTTCGCGAACGAAGATTCTATAGGGGTTGTCCACGTCTGCAGGCATGCTCGTGACTGCAGAGGCCAATCCGGGACAGACAGGTTCATGTAGCTGGACGATCATGCTGAGGAACTTTGGATCTGCCACATGCCTCGCCTGCTCACAGATTCGAACGCTTTTGTTAGGTCGACAAACGTTACGTACAGCCCTTTGTTCTGCTCGCGGCATTTCTCCTGAAGCTGTCTCAGCACAAAGACCACGTCGGTGGTGCTCCTGTTGGCTCTGAAGCCACACTGGCCCTCTGGGAGGTGGTCTTCAGCGATGGCAGGTACCAGCCGATTCAGAAGCAGCCTTGCGAGAATTTTCCCGGCAATGGACAGCAGCGTAATTTCACGGTAGTTGGGGCAGGCAGACTTCTCTCCTTTGTTCTTGTACAGGGTGATGACGACTGCATCGCGGAGATCCTTTGGTAGTGTTCCTTCCTCCCAGCAGCAGAGAAAGAGGTCATGGAGCTTGTTGTGCAGTGCTGGGTCTCCATGTTTCCAGATCTCTGGTGGGATTCCGTCAATGCCTGATGCTTTGCCACTCTTGAGCTGGTGGATGGCTGTGAGGGTCTCTTCAGCAGTGGGCGGTTCGTCCAATTCAACCTTTACTGGGAGGTGTGGGATTCGGAGGATGACTGCTTCTTGAACAGTGCGCTCAGCGCTGAAGAGGTCCTGAAAGTATTCCGACCAGCGGTTCAAGATAGAGTTATTATATGTGAGGAGTGCCTGTCCATCAGCGCTTCGCAGGGGACTTTGTATCAGGTGCCTGGGGCCATACACTGCTTTCAGTGCTTCGTAGAAGCCCCTGTAGTCACCGTTGTCAGCGCAAAGCTGGGTCATCTGTGGGAGTCTGGTCCACCACCCGTTCTGGAGATCTCTGAGCTGGCGCTGTAGACTGCTGCAGACGAGACGGAAGGCAGACTTCTTCACAGGGCAGGAAGGCTGGGCTAGGTGGGCTTGATGGGCGGCTCTTTTTTTTTTTTTTTGTTTTTGCTAAGAGTTCCTGGATCTCTACGTCGTTTTCGTCAAACCAGTCTTTGTTCCTCTTTCTATCGAAACCCAAGACTTCTGCAGAGGATTTTGCGATAGCGATCTGTTGTATAAGCAAGTTTCAGCAATCCAAGTCCGCCATGGAATAGACCGCTTTAAATCAATCATTCAATGAATAATTACTTAACAAACACGATAGACAGCAAGAGACGCTGTGCATCCGTGTTTATTGAACGGCTGTGACTCTTGAAACCAAGCACGAACATGGCGTAGCTTTTATCGTAAGGAAAGAGGTGGCTGGAACTGTCATCAGCTGCACCCCCGTGTCAAGCAGACTAATCTCCATCCGCATCTCCGCCCGACCGCACAACATCACTATCATTCAAGTATACGCTCCAACAGCAGATCATGATGATGAGGAATTAGAAGAATTTTACGAACAACTGGACAACATCATCAAGAAAACACCTAAGAAAGACATTCTGACTGTCCTCGGTGACTGGAATGCAAAGATCGGCCCTGACGCCTACCAACAATGGGCAGGAACAGCTGGCAAGTTTGGCCTTGGAGAAACAAACGACAGAGGCCTGCGACTGTTAGAGTTCGCACAGAGTCACCGTCTCACCGTTGCTAATACCCTCCATCCACACAAGAAGTCAAGAACAGTGACATGGCAATCGCCAGGAGGCCTGGTCCATAACCAGATTGACTTCACCTTGCTGCCTCGACGATTCAAATCCAGCGTTAACAAAGCACAAACGAGGTCCTTTCCTGGCGCTGATATTGGCAGCGACCACAACCTCGTCCTTACTAGCCTCAAGTTGAAGCTGGCATTGAAACGAGATAGCAAGAGCCCTCGCATCAGATTCGACCTCCAGAAGCTAAAAGACCCGGAAGTAGAAGAGCTCTTCCAAGCCCAGGTGGGAGGCAGATTTGCAGCCTTGGCTACTTTGGACTGTGACGTAGACACCCTTGCTGGAAATATAAAAGAGGTGTTACTTTCTACAGCAGAAGAAGTGCTGGGGAAGCAGAGGAAGCGCAAACAGCCCTGGGTCACCGATGACATCCTCGATCTCTGTGATGAGAGGAGAGCCTGGAAGAAAAAGAGAGGCCAAGACCTCACATCAGCAAACAAGTACAGACTTGTCAACAAGAAGATCAGGAAGAGGATGAAAGAAGCCAAAGAAGATTGGATTGAAGACCAGTGTTGTAGCGTGGAAGAGGGCATGGCAAACGGCAACAGCAAGAAGGCTTATGAAACGCTAAGGACCCTCACCAAGACTCAACAGCGAACAGCCACAGTCATCGAAGACAGCAGCGGCCAACTCCTTACGGAAAACACTGCTGTACTAAACAGATGGACTGAGTACTGCCGAGACTTGTATAACTACAAGGCTGAGCCAGACACCAGTATCCTCCAAAACAACCAGGCTGGGGCCAGGAAGGCTGAAGACCTGCCAGTGTTAGCTGAAGAGGTGGAAGCAGCCGTACGCGGCCTGAAGGGAGGAAAGTCTCCAGGTGTAGACAACGTACCTGCTGAACTGTTGAAACATGGAGGAGAAGTAACAACGAAGGTCCTCACTACACTCTGTCAAAAGATCTGGGAGCAAAAGAAATGGCCAGTAGAATGGACACAGTCTCTAGTGATCCCGCTCCCCAAGAAAGGAAACCTGAAACAGTGCCAGAACTACAGAACTATCAGTCTGATAAGTCACCCTAGCAAAGTAATGCTTAGAATCATTCTCAACCGCCTCAAAACTTTCGCCGAGGAACTGCTGGCAGAAGAACAGGCTGGCTTCAGAGTTGGAAGAAGCACTGTAGAGCAGATTTTCAACTGCCGCGTCCTGATCGAGAAACATCTGCAGCATCAGCGCGAACTCTACCACAACTTCATTGATTTCAGGAAAGCATTTGATCGCGTCTGGCACGACGGACTCTGGCAAGTCATGAGATCGTTTAACATAGAGGAGGGACTGATCCAAATGATAGAAGCGCTTTACAAGAACGCCTGCAGCGCGGTTCTACTTAACAATCAGTCAGGCGAGTTCTTCAGGACGACGATCGGTGTCCGTCAAGGATGCCTGCTCTCTCCTGTCCTTTTCAACATATTCCTGGAGAAGATCATGCAGGAAACCCTCCACGACCACCATACTTCAATCTCTATTGGTGGCAGATCCCTGTGCAATCTTCGATTCGCAGACGACATTGACCTCATGGCAGGCAGCAATAGTGAGCTCCAAAACCTGACAGACAAACTTTCAAGTAGCGCAGGGTCTTATGGCATGGAGATAAGTACGGATAAAAGCAAAGTGATGATCAACACCACAAGCGACAGCAGCAGCAACATTCACATGAACGGCCAGAAGCTAGAAGAGGTCAATAGCTTCAAGTACTTGGGAGCCACCCTGTCCAAAGACGGTAGTTGCATAGCAGAGATCCGTATCAGGATAGGTACAGCAACATCCGCAATGGCCAGGCTGGACAGGATATGGCGAAGTAACTCCATCAGCTTCACCATCAAGTACAGGCTTTACAAGTCCCTCGTAGTGTCTATTCTACTCTACGGCTGTGAGACTTGGACACTGCTTGCAGACTCAGAAAAGAAAATCCAGGCCTTTGAGAACAAGTGCCTGAGGAAGTTGCTCCGCATCTCGTACCGCGAGCACAAGACCAACGAATATGTATGGAGCATCGTCACTTCCCTGGTGGGCCCACATGAACCCCTTCTGGCAACCGTGAAACGGCGCAAGCTTGCTTGGTTTGGCCACGTGACCCGACACAACACCTTGTCCAAGACTATCCTCCAAGGCACTCTCGAAGGAAGTCGTCGGCGAGGTCGTCAGAGAAAGAGTTGGGTCGCAAACATAAAAGAATGGACCGAACTCGAGATGCCAGACTTGCTTGCCACCGCCCAAAATAGAACTCAGTGGAGAGCACTGTCTGTTGCTGCTGCCTTTCAGTCCCCCCAACGCCCAGTTCGGGCAAGGGACTGATGATGATGATGATGACTCTTGGGCGGTGAGTAAACACGGATTTCACAGACACAATCTGCAACCGCTGGCAGTGAAGGGGTTAATTAATGCGTCAGGAAAGTGGACAATAGTCCGGTGTAGAGGTCTGCTGCCATGATGTATTTCGTGCATGCGACGCGCGCCACTCCGAAAATTTCGAGTAAACAAACACTGCGCGATCAATGACCCAGAAACGCTGCCGATCACCAAATTACTTAGTTAGTTATTTGGGTTTACGCCGAGCAGGCGACTAAGTCCATCCCACGGCGGGATGGCGAGAAATCTGGCCAGCCAGACTAAAAGAAAGGTCTTTATACAAGATGTAAATATATATTTAAACTAGTCTTTAAGGGATATGTCTGCAGCATCTTGAAAAGGTTTAGAAAGAGTAAGCCTCACGTGATCTACACATAATTATTTGAATCTTGCTGAAAATGTTGGACTCTCTCTCAAAAACTGACGATTTTGTCCGGGGTGGGGGGGGGGGGGTGTCATCCGGGAACAAAGATTCCGCTGTGTAGTGCTTCTGCCTCGTGTCGATTAAATCGGCACACGACAGCAAGAAGTGGTTCACCGAAAAATGCTCGTAAGAGGCATAACACTCGTGTTTTAATAGATAAGAATGAGTAACATACATGTGGCCGATGTGGAGCCGAGCAAGGACAGTCTCCTCACGGCGGCTGCCGCGGCGATAAGGTAGACTGTCAGACTTTTTAATAGAGCTTTATAGAGCTAATTAGTGAAATTGTGCCTGTGCAGTCAAGAAGCACTACTGAAAAATCATACCGCGCCGTGCTACCAGTCTCGACCTTACTCGAAGAAACAAACTAGGCCTACGAATGGTATTAAAGAACACGATCACGTGGTTTTCCTTTATTGTCTTAGTACAACGCGGAAACTCTACAGCGGTCAACTGAATGTTACTTACCTTGTTATCTCGAAAGTCGTGCTGGTGAACGTGGTTACGGTGATTGTGCGACATATTTGCTGCCGTCAACGTGTACGTCATACGAAAAGGTCAACGACTGACGTCACTGGATGACGTCGAAACGAAAGAGGATCACAGAAGCTCGTTGTAGGATTCTGCTGGTTGGCTTGTCATCTGAGGGAGAAAAAGGAACGTGATTAACCCCTTACCTGCCACTGGACGCATCTTGTTTCTCAAGTCGTTGTTCATTCAACAACCAAAACACACCACCGTCCAAGGAATCTGGATACAAATTCATCTCAGCAAGAGATATAGATCCTCATGAGCCCTCGCGACTGCGGAGGCTCATAATGATTTATGTCTCTTGCGGTTGGATTTTGTTGATCTTTTCTCGGTAGCGATGGGGTTAAAACAATGTTATAACTAGCAAAGCCGTATTTCAAGGGCCCAAGGAACAAGTCAGTGATCAAATACAGAGACATACCCACAAAGAAAGAAACAAGAACAACACAATCTATTGAAGTTCTGGCTTGAAACTCTTTTCTTTTTCAAAATAGAACTAAAATGCTTTGCTTATATTTGACATGAAGTACATCAGGCGCCTTGAGGATCTGTGTCTCTTGCATACCCGTGCTGTCAGCTGCGTCCCGTCATTGAAAAGGTTTAATGTGCGTGCCAGCTCATGTTATATATTGAACATGTTCTTGCATGCGTAAAATAATTTCCGAAATACAACCAAAGGGCTAATTAAGGCACGTGATTGGTATAGGAGTGGGAAGGTAGGGCCGAATGTTAGTTCAAGAATATCAAAAGACAGGTGGTGTGGTTGCGGAAGTCGATGGTCACCCACAACCAGTTAGTTAGACATTTGGGATTAACGTCAAGCAGGCAACTGAAAAGCCATCTCACGGCGGGATACAAGTCTGACCTGGCCAGCAAAAATAAGAGGACTTATTTTATTACTTAACATTACCTCCCATCTTGTGACAGATTGCTTGTGATAGATTGCTGCAATGATAATTTTTCATGTTATGCTTTTGCAGCGTTTGTTAATGTCTTATATTGTTGTTTCATGACGAGCCGAAAGGCAAATTTCTGTCGTGCCTGTACTCGAACAGACAATAAAGTTGTATTGTATTGTATTGTATTGTATATTCTTAAGCACAGGATATGTAAATGCTTACATTAAAAGTATTTCTGGCTAATATGTTGCACAAGTCGAGACTAAAAGTACATGTCTCCAGACTTTAGCGCATAAAATGACGTAGACACATTTTACAAACATTAGCTTCCATAAAAAAGTTGACGATTTTGTCGAGGGAAACGTCCCGGAACAAAACCGCTTAACGTCAAAATGTCTTTTACACACAAACAGTGCAACGAGCTGTTAAATTCGGGAAATTGCAAGTAGGGGCGAAAAACACAAACAAACAAACAACAACCATGCGAGTCTTTAGATAAATGCAGGGGATTAAAGGCCCGGACAAACATGCGGTATCGCATGTTTGTCCGGACTTTTAATCCACTGTTTTCGTTACAACGCTCGCCGTGCAGTTTTGTCATGAATCGATTTCCGCCCAACATCTGTTATATACTCATTCATAATAAGTGTGTTGGTCATTGATTTTGAACCTACAGGTCTACACAGTTAGGGGCTAAAGTCGCAAAGCAATAAACGTCGTGCTTTACTTTAACCCATTGCCTGCAGAGAAAAATTGAACACCACCAAGAGCAAGAGATATAGATCTTCATGAGCCCTAGCAGTTGTGGGGACGCATGAGGATCTATGCCTCTGTCTGATACCACTTTGCGTCCGTATTTCTTGGACGGAAGAAGTTCTTTTGCATTGAGTTAACACAGATTTCAGAAACATAGTTTGCGTCATGTAGCAGCGAAGGGGTTAACTGACAGTCAACTGCCAGCACGTTGTCGCTTTGCGTGGGGGTATACGATCCACATAAGATAAGATAAGATAAGATAAGATAAGACAAGATAAGATAGTTTATTGCCATATGTTTCCATGTACAAAACAATAAAAACATACTCACAAACCAAATAGGTGAGGCTAGCGCTTGCAGAATTGTACACAAACCAAAGGGAATCACTCAGCGCTGGACAGACAAACAGTTAGATTCCCTGCCCCCGCCTATCAGGCCCCCATTCGCCAGCCCACAGAGAAATACGCAGGTATAGAACTAGACGATCATCTGCATCCTTAAAAAGGATGCATCAGGTCTCGCTTATAACCCATGTCTTTCTCCGGAACACAGGAAGTAGGTAGGAGAAACATACATACACATACACGAACGTGCACTACTATATGTCGTCGGGTAAATAACCTGATCTCCCACAGTAGATGCACAGAACATTACACCACAATGTAACGATACAAATTTGCCTCGAGTTAAATATACTCACAAACCAGATAGGCTGGCAGAGTTGTACACAAACCAAGGGGAATCACTCAACGCTGGACAGACTGACAAACAGTTAGATCCCCCGCCCCCGCCTATCAGGCACCCAATCGCCAGCCCACAGAGAAATACGCAGGTATAGAACTAGACGATCATCTGCATCCTCAAAAAGGATGCATCAGGTCTCGCTTATAACCCATGTCTTTCTCCGGAACTTAGGAAGTAGGCAGGCGAAACATACATACACAGACACGAACGTGCACTACTATATGTGGTCGGCAAGGAGTACTAAAGACAGGAGATGGCTTTGCTACTTCCAGGAGTAACTAGCAAAGGCCAGTGCCTCTCACAGAGCCAAGACTGCACGCTGGGTCAGTGAGCTATTTTTAGCTCTGCGTCAGCAATGCCACGGCAAAGCTCCTGCGCATTAATACGTCCCTAATACTAAGTGAAAATAAATAGATGATTAAATAATTTATCTAAGAATAGTATTATTTAAGCATTTTCCTACTTGTAAATACTGAAATTTAACGTACCTAATGAGGTAGAAATCCTTTAAATCCTTTATTAATCAGTGTATACAATGTGGCACCATTTTTCACCTCGCAAGGGCCAAACAGGAAAGGAGTAAAGTTTCTACTCACATGGCGGTGCGTTTGTTATTTGCATTTTCTCTTCTCTTGTGTTTTGAGAAATTGCTCATGTTCTAGGCTTCATCATGCCTAACAAATGTGGTGTTGCAAAGTGTACTGGAAATTACAATGAATCAAACAAGTGTAGGGTGTTTAAATTGCCCAAAGACGAAGTAGACAGACAGAAATGGATAGCTATTCTTCCCCCACGAGAAAACTTTGTTTTTGATACAGCCAAGTTTTACATATGTGAAAGACATTGGCATTCTGACACACCAATGGTGAAAATACCAGGTGGATCTACAAGACCAACACAGCCTCCGAGTATTTTTGATGTGCCTATTTCATGTTTGCCAACCCCAAAACCTCCTCCTCGTCCATCAAAACAAGAAGATAAGCAATTGCAGCACTTCCTCAAAAAGGACAAAATAACATCATTTTTTGACTTTGTGCCTGAAAAAGAACTGAAGAAGTATGACAACATTGTTATTTCAAGAACTGATGACAGGTTTGTTTGCCTCTTCATGTCAAAGGATTTCACAGAATGTGAGTCGACGATCATAGTTGAGAATAAGGCAACACTTTGCTCTCCTCTCATTCTCACTGCATACAAGAAAGAAATCAGAGTACCTCTTTGAAAAAATTTGCATCCAAACAATGGATTATCTTCTTACGCCCAGTTCCACGAAGCAGTTCACATGGTCAGGAATTACGTCATTCCTACTGTTGACAGGATTCTTGAAATGGCAGCAGTTCTCGAACAACTGGAATTCCCAGACAGCAAGCAGCAAAAAAAAAAAAAAAAAAAAAAAAAAAAAAAAAAAAAAAAAAAAAAAATGGAGTTCATCACGCATCAGCTGAAACTTCTGTGTGAAAAACGTTATTCCATCCAAGATTACTGATTTGCTGTAGAATCTTTTCCTAATTGCTCGTTTGAATTTCTGAGAGAATACCTGATGATGCCCAACAAAAGGAAGGTGCAAGCAGTGATTTGTTCTGTGAACCTAGATGGAGTGCTACTGAAGACATTCCAGAAGATCAACAAACCGCAGCAAAAGAATGCACTCTTGCTTGTTGATTCGCCCTACACTTGCCTTCTCCGGCGGTGTTCTGAGTGGAATGGCTGCAAACGAACCTGATTCAAAGGCAACATCTATGCTCTGCATAATGATGAAGTGCATCCACAGAGGGCCGAGTGTCATGGTCTCAGTCACACCAGTGCACAAGCTGACTGCTGCTTTCCAGTTCAAAAGGTGAGACAAGCGGCTGCTATTGGTGAAGAAGCAGGTGGGAATGTGGTTGGGTCAATCACAGACAATCACAAGATCAATCAGCAATACTGCAGACTGTTTGATCGACCTACAGACTCAAAATGTCCGGCCACTGCAATCCATCCTCTCGATGAAACCCGCAAATGGTACCTACTGTTTGATACTGTGCATCTTCTGAAGTGCATCAGAAACAATTGGATATCAGGTAAGAATTTGTTTTAATTATTTAAAAAAAAATTTTTTTTTTGGCTTAAGAATCCTAATATATCTAATAATTTACTGGCATGTTTGATGAAACATTTCAATTGTAGAGATTGATTTTATAAATTTAATATTTCATTTAAATTGTGTTTTTGTATACATGTGTGACGTGGCTGTATAATTATTAATATTCAGAGAACATTACAGAAACAAAAGATCTATTTAATATAAATGGAATCTAAATATTGGAGAAAAGACCAAATGAATAATTTCTAAGAACAATATGAAGTCATCATTATATTAAATGTTGTGTGCATATTGTTTATTTCAGAAAAATGCCACAGATTGACCTTCGGTGATGAACAACCCACTGGATCTTTTCAAGATGTGAAGAAGCTGCATGAATCAGAGAAAAACAGCATCTTGAAGACGGCACCACTCACACAAGATTCAGTTCAACCTTCAAAGCTGCAGCTACAGAATGTCAAACACGTTCTAAAAGTATTCAATGAGAAAGTGGTTGCAGCACTGAGAATCCAAGGGTCCCCAGATACAGCAGGTTGCATTCAAAGTGTGCTGAATTGGTGGAATCATGTAAACGTGTCATCCAAAGGCCAAGACGCCCGACTCAAGGATCCCCACCGGGCAGTGCAAGTGTCATCATCTACAACCCTGGACACATATGCTGAACAGTTTGAAGCTGCAAATTCTGGCCATGGAGCTTCTCGTGTTGAATGCTTGACCCACGACACCAAGAAGGCGCTGGTCCAAACAATGCGAGGTCTAGCTGCTTTGTGTAGGCATCTCCTGGATACAGCTGGATTTTCGTATGTGTTGCTGCGGGAAATTCAAAGTGACCGGATTGAAGGGGAATTTGACGTGTACATACAGTCAACAGGAGGCAACGCGTTCATGACCGTTGGAGATGTGTCAGGTGCTGCAAAGAAACGCCTAGCTAGACATGCAGCCACCTTCCTCAAATCTGTCGAGATGGATGACCAGCCGAAAGTTCATGATTGCATCGGGCCACTAATTGTTGATGCTGCAGCTTCAATTGAAAACTGATATGGGCCCGGTCTACAACGGCTGTACACGGCGCGCAGTCGAAAACCGCGCTTCCTATATTTCTCTGTTGTAGGTGGTTTATCGTTGCGCGCACTCAGCGCATGGAATTGGGGTCAGTGCCGGTCTGGCATACATCACACCGCCTCTGAATCTGTCAAACGTAGCCGAGCCAGAGCTGATAACGCCACACAAACGCTACAGTAAAACTCGGCTCTGCTGTTGACTCGCCAGTGTTTACAAATATCGGCCACGATCATGCGGATGCTGCGCCAAACTCTCGTCACGCTTCGTGTGTGATACAACTCTGGCTTAGCCGTGATATGTGAAGCTGAGTGGCATCATGGTTGAGTGACCTTGTAAGACTGACGGACGCACTGACTTGTCGGCCAGCTTTGGCTGGCGACTTATCCTTTCAAGTAGGTGTCCAGCTGATTAGTGACCAACATGTCACACCTCGAGTAAGTGACTATGGCGACACCACCATCCCCTTACAATGGGCCCCTCCACACGCTCCTCTTCATCAAACTCTCGCCTTTTCCTTGAAAAGATTATCCGAACAAGAGACCCGATCCAAGTAAAGTTTGAGTCCGACATAGCAAGAGTTCCCCTATGGCGACGTGTCCTGCATACGCTGTATGTAGAAGAGCTTATGCCCACAGGTGTGAATCTGCGCTGGGAAGACAGAGACAAGAAGCAAAGCGTACTGAGTGCACCTGTTCCCATTGACCCTCCGTACACCAATTTGAAACACTTGTACAACTGTGGAATGGATCGAAGAAACTCGTCACAATAACTGTATATTACACCACAGGGACTGTTACTATTCAAGGAAACTGCTGCCAAGAATGGGTCGATGAAGAATTTCGGATGTTAAAAGACACTGTAGACAACATGGCCTCCTGTCAATCCCAGTCCGCACCTGAAATCCCGTCACATCTACCCACTGACACCGCCCGCGATGTTCCGTCTGACTGCACTGATGAGATTAGTGCGGTCTCATCTCTGACCAAAGATGCCGTCAGTGACGTTTCGGCTGAATGCACAAAGGAGATTAGTGCAAGCACTACCCACATACCGCAGCCACCAGCCACGGAAGCGAAACACACTGCATCTGAATCTGACAAGACTCACATAACTCCAGCCCAGGCTATCGAAACTAATCCTGACGTGTCGGCCAGTGTCACGACTGACGCCAGTGGATCCAAAGATGCCGACTCTTCAGTCCTCAGCAGCGCCTCGGGAGATGACGTGTCGGCCAGTGACACGACTGACGTCAATGGATCCAAAGATGCCGACTCTTCAGTCCCCAGCAGCGCCTCAGGTGATAACAGCAGTCCCTCTTTATCTGACCTGATTACTCATGTGTCCTTAACCCAGGTCAGCCAGCCGGCCATTACATTTTACCAGCCTTGCGACCTCTCGACAACAACCGCTGATCAGCCCATTTCACTCGCAACTCTAGCACAAATAGCACAAAACCCAGAACTAACGTGCGTTGCGCGAATGCAGCAGCAACTAGCCCTGAACGTAGCTACTATTAGGTGCCTCCAAATCCAGCTACAAGAAGTGCGAACTGAACTGGCTAATGTCAAGAACCAGTGTGCTGCACACACTAAGACCCTTGCAGAGATGGACTGTCTTGTGCGAGATAACGAGGTCAAGGCGAAGAGTGGGAGAAAGGCAGTTGAGGAATATGCAGAAAGCATTAACTCAGCTGTAGAAGGACTCTCAGCGGACCACGTCAGGCTAAATGAGAAAGTGACTCAACTGGCCAGCAGTAGAGACAACCATGCCAGTAGACTAAAAGACCTAAAAAAGCAAGTGGAATCCCTGTCTAAAGCCAGTGCCTGCAGCAACACCCAGAATTTTGAACCAGCCAACGAAACCCCCAACGCCCCCAAATGCTCACCCCAAAAAGATAGTGTCTCACAATCCCTCATGTCCCCTCCCCCTAAAGACTCTACCACGACCGACAACACACTCCTCGTGCAAGTTCCAGTTAAAAACCGGTATTCTGTATTGTCTGAGTTGGATGAGAACAGACGAGGCCACGATACCTCCACCCGCATTACCAACGACAGTAACATCAGCGCTAAGGACAATGCACCCGAGAACAGACGACGACACGATACCTCCACCCGCATTACCAACGACAGTAACATCAGCGCTAAGGACAATGCACCCCTAGAACAGCTTCAGCTCCTGCAAGTACGACCAGATGTCAACACGCTGTTGATCGGGGATTCTGTGCTGAAAGGTGTTGACGAGCGCAGGATGTCTGTCGACGGTGCCCTTGTACAGAATCTGTCTGTCTCCGGCCTGACTGTAGCTGATGTCACTGAGTGGCTCCGCACTTTGCCACCAATGCCCCACATCCGCCGTGTGACGACGCATGTTGGTATCAACAGCTGCAAAGTGGGCGCCGTCAGCAAGCAGTCCTGGGACCAGCTCTTCCGTTTCCTACGCTCAGCCTTTCCCAGCGCCGCTGTGTACATATCCTGCATTATTCCAGGTGGAACTGAACATTACCTGGCAAAGGCTGTGTTTGCTTCCAACGACAATCTCAGGGCTGTGTGTGAGCAGGTCAAGATCCCCTACATCGACCATGTCCCCCGTTTCTTGACAGCTAATCTTGCGCCGCGTCAGACTCTGTTCCAGAGAGACAGAAGTCACCTGACAGATGAAGGCACCAAGCGACTGGCACTCGCCATCAGGTTCGCCGGAGCAGCACGCCGCTCACCGGGATACGATGTGCCGAAAGCGGATCGTCATGCGCCTACCAACCCTCAAAATCGAGGACCACAGCACTACCAAAATCAGGCTTCTGGCAGGGGCACAGGATGGGGACAAGCAAATGGAGGAAACAATTTCAAAGTCCATACCCATCCCAACCATTCCCACCCCAACCATGCCCACACCAACGCCCACCCCCACAACAACCAAACCCCTCCCAGCCAAGCTAATTCCAACCACGTTCAAGCCCATTTTCAACAGTCTCAAGTTTGCCAAGCCCATTCTGCTCAAACCCAGTTCAACATGTCTGACAATGCCATTTACAACTCTGCCCAGCCTGGTTACCCCCCGACATTCTGTCCCCAGCAAGGTCACGCCGGGCAGTTCACTCCGTCAGAACGTGAATTTCCGCGCATTCCACCCTCCGACCAAGGCTCTAACAGCGCCCTTCACGCCCTCACCGCCGCTAATCCCACACCGACCAGAGGGTGGGAGAGCCCTGCAATTACACCCGGATTAGACGCAACGCAGAGGATGCGCATGCTTGCGCAGCTCCTACAGCCATTCATTCAGGGCTTTACCGGCTAATAATCTCATTAACCCTCCTGTGCATGCAACCACCGGTGCTGCAAACAGTACATGCTGCAAACAGTACCGATGGATGCATGAACAAGAGGATTAATTGTCCATTGTTGGGTTAATAGGTGGTGTCTACTATTAACTGATTAGCTGCGATATCAACTGACAAGAGTTAACCGCATCCTTTCCTACAGGGATTTATCTGCCACTAATTTGCTTAACCCCGTTGTGCATGCAACCACCGATGCTGCAAACAGCACCGGTGGATGCATGAACAAAAGGGTTAATTTTCATTTTTGAACTAGTAGGTGGTGTTCATCACTGATTTACTGACGCTTTAATTAGACGTTTATATTTGGTGATTGTGAACACGAGCACGGCAAGCTGACTGCTATTGTTACAGATGTAACTTGTTCTTACCGTAAATCAGTTAGAGTGACTACCAACGTTATTGTCTGCGATTGTGCTCATTTAAGAAAGACTTAATTTTCAGCCTCTTTCGTGTCTTTACAGTGAGACAGACTATTAGCTTGAGTGATTTAATTAAAATTGTACTGGAACGACAAAGAAGGGAACTTAGTGACAGCCGAACATACAGGTGTTCCATGCGGCGTTTCAAGTTGCGTCACTTTTTTCTTGTGGTTCAGTCACTCCCGCAGCGAGTTTTTGAGAGCTCAGTAGCTTAACTGCTACTTGTTCTCTGGAGGACTTTTATTCAATTACGTGGCCTTTTATCGTTTTATAGTTTTATAGTATTTTTTATTTCCGTGTTTTTCTGTATTCAATTGTTTCTTCATTGTTTATCTTGTGCACTCTGTATTTTGTAATAAGTCCAAGCTAATTTTCCATCAAAGGTGCAGTTATGAGAATAGGGCACCTCAATGTGTTTCATTTGTACAACAAACTAGCCGACATATCTGTATATATCAACGATCCTACACCGTTCCACCTGTTTGGACTCAGTGAGACGCGTCTGAGTTCCTGTGTAAGCAATGCAGCAATCAGTATCCCCAATTTTTCAGTTATTAGACGAGACCCCTTGTCTCCCGGCCAAACTGGCATCGCTGTCTATATTCATAATTCTATCCAGCAATCAGTTCATCGACGCGTCGACCTAGAAATGATCGGGGTGGAGTGCGTATGGGTCGAAGTCAAGTGTCCGAAATCAAAACCGGTATTAATTGGGTTCTTATATAGAAATCCCGCCTCAACTTTTGAGTGGTACGATCAGTTTAGTCATAACCTTGACAGAGCTTTAAAAAAGAAGGCCGACATTCTTCTATTGGGCGATTTTAATATAGATTTACTTAAGCCGCACCCCGCCTGGGGCTCAACGTCATCTCTGTTTGGCTTAGTACAGTTAGTGAAATCACCCACCAGAATTACTCCAACTACTTCCACGCTTATAGACCACATATATACTAATAAACCCAAAGCCGTCTCTGACGTTGATGTCTCAAATCTTAGTGTTAGTGATCATTATCCTGTGGCTTGCTCCTGGTCTTCTAAACACCCTAAACCAAAAAAAGAACGGCCATACAACTATAACGTATAGGACATTCAAACACTTCAGGAAAGACGAATTTCTATTTGATCTAGAAAATACTCCTTTTAATAACGTGCTCCTGTCCTATGATCCTAATACCGCCCTCAGTATTTGGTACTCTCTTTTCCTAAATGTACTTAATAAACATGCTCCTCTACGCGAGAGGAGGGTAAAATCTAACACTCTTCCTCCCTGGCTTACTCCGGAAATCATGCAGGCGATGGCGCTTAGAAACGATCTACGTAGCAATAAAATGTTCACTGAATATAAGCAACAGCGTAACCGTGTTAAATACATGATCAGAGAGGCAAGAAAAAAGTTAGTTCGTGACACGGTTAAAGACAGCAAAGATACCTCTACTATATGGCGCCTTCTAAACACACTTACTAGGGGGTCTCCAAGTACCGCAACTACCATTCCCACTAATCTTACTGCTGATACATTCAATGACCATTTTCTTTCGATTGCCAAATCTCTAATATCGCCAAGCCAGGATAACACTTATCACCGCTCAAATTTGCTGTCTGAGTTTTGTCAACAAAGAACAATGGGCACAGCCCCCTTCAACATCCCTATGTTAGCTGTTCATGAAGTGGGTTTACTCATAAGTAATCTTCCAAATAAAAAGTCCTCGGGGTCTGATGACATCAGCCCGAAAATACTTAAACTGTCTCTCCCATACATTGTAGAATCCTTAACTTATATTTATAATCTCTGTATCCAGCATAACACTTTTCCTAACGAACTTAAATATGCCAAAGTAATTCCACTTCCAAAAACAAAAGATCGTTCTGATCCTAATAATTATCGGCCTATTTCTTTATTATCTGTTTTGTCCAAACCACTGGAAAGGCACGTTCATAAACACCTGCTTGCTTACCTAGAAAACCGTAAGCTCCTCCACCCTTTCCAATCCGGATTTCGTCCGCAGCATTCATGCCACACAGCACTTACACGCCTTGTTGACACATGGCTCAAGGGTATGAATAAGTCACATTTAACAGGAGTAGTCTATCTGGATTTTAAGAATGCTTTTGATCTGATTAACCATACTATTCTGACTTCTAAGCTTCACACATACCTCAATAACGGAGACGCAGTTGCTTTTTTCACATCTTACCTTACTAAAAGAAAACAAAAGGTTCTTGTTCATGGCTCATACTCCTCTCTCAAAGATGTAAGCTTCGGTGTGCCCCAAGGGTCTGTGCTGGGCCCTCTACTGTTTTGCTTATTTATCAATGATTTGCCTCTACATATTACTTGCCAAGATGTACAATGCGACCTTTTTGCTGACGACACCTCAGTTCATACTACTAGTAAAGATATACAGGTAATTTCCGACAACCTACAACAAAGTCTTCATGAAGTATCAGCTTGGTGTATAAACAATTCTATGGTTGTTCATCCAGCCAAAACGAAATCGATGGTAGTCGCCACACGCCAAAAACAGCAGATAATGCCTCTATTACTTAACCTTTCTCTTAAAGGTAGTCAGGTAGAACAGGTAAATGAACATCGAGTACTGGGGATTAAAATCGACAGTCAGCTAAAATGGCAAGCTCATACAGACGCCTTATGCAAAATAGTAGCCAAAAATCTCTTTATGTTATCAAAACTAAAATATTATACTGATTCAGATACCCGTAAACTATTTTATAACGCTCACATACGTTCTTATATCGATTACGCGTCATCGGTATGGGATGGGTGTAGTGAGGTCCATTTAAAGAGACTCAATTCCCTTCACAGACGAGCGGCCAAAATAATCTGCCCTGATCAACACCTAAGCACTGAAGAAAAGCTCTCAAAAGCAGGTATCCTGCCACTTCAAGATCATTTTAAATATAACAAAGCAATCTTTATGTTCAAAGTGTGGAAACGCAAAACACCTGAGTACATCTCCACTTTGTTCCGTAAGTCTGAGTCCAAGCTTGGAAACATCAGAAAGCTTTTCATAGTCCCAAAACCAAGGATCGATCTATATAAAACTAGCTTATCCTTCTCAGGGGCACTTATCTGGAATGCCCTTCCCGACCATGTAAAATCCGCCTCCTCGCTAGCCTGTTTTAAAAAGGGTCTCTGCAAATATTTTGTGGATCACTCGTAGGGATGACTTAACCACTTGTATTATATGTTTCTTTTTATGCTGGGTCCAATTTATTCCCAATTAAGTCTGTTATCCTTTTCATTTATCATTTGGACTACTTAGCTCTGTCTATGTGTGAAGGGGGGTGGGTGGGGTGGGAGGTGTCTGTGAGTCTATGAGTATGTCTGTCTATGTGAATAGTGTTGTCATCTCTTTGTAAGTATTATGTTTACTTATATGTATGTATATTTGTAGTTAGTCTTGTAGTTGTTAGCAACGGCAGGTTTGTAAAATGGCTGTGTCGATGACGATGCCAATGCCTAAACCGTTGTAAAATAAAGTTTCATTGATTCATTGATTCATTGATTCATTGATTCCTCATGAGTGTACATACCAGCTGGTTGAGGTTGGGCTGTGTTTTGTGAAAAACGCCCACCATCGTGCATGCTGTTGCCGGAGACTATGTATGATACTGTCAACCATGGGATCATACTACAACTTGGACAGTGTGTCACAGTGTCAGAAACTGCTCAGATCTCTGTCAAATGTTCTCTTGCATGGACTGCACAACCTGGAGAAGGACCAGCAAAGGAATGGAGTGCTCCTGCAGACATCAGTCAAGAAGGCGCGTATGTCGGAGTAGGTGGTGAGTCAATAATTTTTTCTATGGATTAATTACTATAATGTCAATTCCGAGGATTTATAAGAAAAAAGAATACTCATTTTAACTTCAAATATTAGCATGGCAGGTTTACTTGCAACAAAGTCTCTTCTAATTAACAGTATCAAATATGCTTTATCATGACCCATTACATAAGGTTTTGGTCCCAAAAAATCTTGTATGACATAGTTTAGTACTTTTAAATCTTAAATAAACCTTGCCACTAAACAGTTAGCGGCTTAATAGTCTGTAAATAACACTTAAGGCAGAGGCATGCAATGGCCTTCGCTAGCACAGGCTGGGCATCAGAAGCCCATCTCCTGTCTTTAGTACTCCTTGGTGGTCGGGTATTTAAATACCCTGATTTCCCACAGCAGATGCACAGAACATTACACCACAATGTAACGATACAAGTTTGCCTCAGTTATAGATACTCACAAACCAGATAGGTGAGGCTAGCGCTGGCAGAAATGTACACAAACAAACGGGAATCACTCAGCACTGGACAGAAAAAAACAGTTAGATCCCCTGCCCATAAAAACATTGGAATATGTCTTGATGTCAGTTACTAAGACTAAAATCACACACACAAACACACACACACACACACACACACACACACACACACACACACACACACACACACACACACACACACACACACCGCACAGACAAACAGTAACATCTGATTCAGTTAAATGCTGACTGTACACATTCGTTCTCACTCGCCACTCGCGCTCTCTCCAATCAGTCCGGTTAATCAGAGAGAGCCAGAGGGAAAAAAACTGTTGCGGAATCTGCTATTCCTGGTACTGATGGACCTGTACCTGCGCCCTGACGGTAAAATTTGAAAAACCTCACCGCCGGGGCGGGTGGAATCACTGGAGACAAGACCCGCTCCACGCAAGAGACGCCGCTGGCACAGTGAGTCCAGGCCAGGAAGATCTCTGCCTATGATTTTTGAAGCGGTCCCGACCACGCTACTCAGTCAGATCCTCTCACCGGCCGTGATGGAACCATACCAAACCGTGAGCACGCTCTCAATTACAGCTCGTTAAAATTGCATCAACATGTGGGCACCGAGACCGAAACTTTTCAGACGTCGCAGGAAGAACAAGCTCTGCTGTGCTTTTTGGACGATGAGTCGAGTGTTTTCCTCCCACTTAAGGTCACATGACAGGGTAGTGCCAAGAAACTTAACGTTCTGGACTGTTTCAATGATTTCACTATTGATCAAAAGAGGAGGAGGGGACTGTTTCTTTCTAAAGTCCACAATCATTTCTTTTCTTTTTCCAGAGTGCAGTTCAAGGTTGTTGTTATTACACCAACTAATTAGAATCTCAACCTGACTACGGTAGGCGGATTCGTCTGAGTTTGTAATGCACCCTTCCACTGTGGTGTTATCTGCAAATTTCAGAACTGTCGGCGCCAAGCTAATCTGGCATTACCCTTGAATTATCATGGTCGATCCATCTCCTGCAACAGGTGCATAGTCGTTAGATGACGCCTCCAAAATTTGGAAAAATGATTTAAGGCTTAGAAATATTCAACAGTAACTCGAAAATAACAACAGACTTCGTCAAGTGTTTTGCTATAAAACAAATGTGAAGACCTGTCAAGATGAGGGTAGGTCTTACGAGCATGTTCCAACTCTGTAGCCCCTTCGCCGCCGGGACACAATATCGCCAGCTATATGCAAGAGACATAGAGACACATGAACCCCCCCTCCCATCCCCACCCCCCCCCCCCCGCTCCCCAAATGCTGGGGGATCATGAAAATGTAACGTAACCTCTTGCTGGCTCCATTCCACAGGTTTAGTATGTTTGCGTCAGAACTTGAGAACGAAAGGAGCACTGGCATAAGCGATTGCCTATTTTACCAATACCCGAGGTGATGGATTAGGCAACGATCATCCTATGCCTGTGCTCCTTTCGTTCTCATGTTCTGACGGGCGGTTGTTTTTCAGCTGTCTCAAGGACATGCAAAAAAAAAAAAAAGACTCACAGTGAAGCACTTGAATATAAGAATTGTTCCTTCCAATTCTAAAAATTGTATAGTAATAGTTTTGAATTTTAAGCCTTTCATCCCCTTGTAAATGCAGTCATCGGTACTGTAAATAGCACCAGCGGCTGCATGCACACGGGGGTTAAGGTACAGGCGACCTTCAAGCCCTACCACCACCCTCACCCCCCCTCCCCCTCCAGCCAACACCCATGGCCTGACAGCGCAAACACATATACATTGAGTGTCCGTTGTATGGGAGAATGCTAGCAGTCAGAGTCGATCCTGGAGCACATGACAGTCTGATATAAAACCTACGACCCGAGGACCTCGATGCCACCGTCCTAGCGTGCTTGGCAATGGCAGACGAACCAAGGGTTTAAAGGGTGGGGCCAGTACTGCGCACACTGCACTCCACCAAAAAGCTCCACCGCGCAGGCTTTAGGAAACGCCCACGGACCATGACACCGACCTTTCCAAGTCCTGTAGCGATAGGCAAGGGGCGAAACGGCAGGTGAAAGATGTCACTGGAAGCCTCAGTCTCAAACCTGCATGCAGGCGGTTTAGGATATTGGTCGCCTGATGTTGACCTTGGGATGACAACGTCACTCGGCACACCCTGAACGACCAAGCAGCCTTCTATAGGGACAGCACTGCTTGCTCCACACGGAGAGGGGCCTAGAAAATGTGGCCTAACCAAAGCTCATCCCCTCGTAACCCCAGTTGGCTAGCCGCGGTCAACGGGCATCTTCTCCTGCGGTCCGAAAACAAGAAAAAACAATGGATCCACTTTCATGACGACCACGACCAGACTCAACGTAGCATGCTGGAACATCCGAAACATGCTCGACACAGCAGACAGCGGACGCCCTGAACGTCGCTCCGCCCTTATTGCCCATGAATTGCGGAGGCTAAACATCGACATCGCCGCGCTCAGCGAAGTACGCCTCCCGGAGTAAGGCAGCCTCCAAGAACTTGGCGCTGGCTACACCCTCTACTGGTCAGGCAGGCCTGCATCAGAAAGACGGCTCTCGGGCGTGGGCTTCATGGTCAAGACCCCCATTGCAACTAAGTTGGAAAACCTACCAATGGGTCACTCCGACCGCATCATGTCCATGCGCCTCCCACTGAGACACCAGCAATACGTCACCCTTCTCAGTGTGTACTCCCCAACCCTCCTGGCAGAGCCTGCAGAAAAAGACAAGTTCTACTCTGACCTGCGCAGCCTCCTGCAAAGCACCCCCGCAGAAAACAAAGTCATCATCTTTTGTGACTTCAACGCCAGAGTGGGCCAAAACTCTGAAGCCTGGAAAGGAGTCCTCGGCAAGCATGGCGTTGGGAACTGCAATGACAATAGCCGCCTACTGTTGGAGTTCTGTGCAGAACAGCAACTTGTCATCACCAACACTATTTTCCAGCAAAAGGACAGTCAAAAGACCACCTGGATGCATCCTCGCTCCAAGCACTGGCACCTTATCGACTGTCCTAGTGCGTCAGAGGGACCGCAGTGACGTCCTCCTCACCAGAGTGATGCCCAGCGCAGAGTGCCACACTGACCACCGCCTTGTCCGCTGCAAACTCAGGCTCCAGCTCAAGCTGAAACCCAAGAAAAGGGGCCCTCCCAAGAAAAAGCTTGATGTCGCCAGCCTTCAGCGTGACGACAAGAAAGCTGCCCTTCAGACAGATTTAGAGCGCATGCTCAAAGACACAGTTGATCCAGCAGACCCCTCCCCTGAAACACTCTGGAGGCAACTGAAAACTGCTATTGTAAAATCTTCTGTGGAAGTCTTGGGCTTTGTTAGAAAGAGGAACAAAGACTGGTTTGACGAAAACGACGTGGAGATCCAGGAACTTCTAGCAAAAAAAAAAAAGAGCCGCCCACCAGGCCCACCTAGCCCAGCCTTCCTGCCCTGTGAAGAAGTATGCCTTTCACCTCATCTGCAGCAGTCTCCAGCTAAAGCTTAGAGAGCTCCAGAACGAGTGGTGGTCGAGACTGGCACAGAGGACCCAGCTTTGCGCTGACAACGGTGACTACAAGGGTTTCTATGAAGCACTGAAAGCAGTGTATGGCCCTAGGCACCTAGTACAAAGTCCCCTGCGAAGCGCCGATGGACAGGCACTCCTCACAGATAATACCTCCATCTTGAAGCTCTGGTCAGAATACTTTCAGGACCTCTTAGGCGCTGAGCGCACTGTTCAAGAAACAGTCATCCTCCAAATCCCACAGCTCCCACTAAAGGTTGAATTGGACGAACCGCCCACCGCCGAAGAGACCCATACAGCCATCCACCAGCTCAAGAGTGGCAAAGCAGCAGGCATTGACGGAATCCCGCCAGAGATCTGGAAACATGGAGGCCCAACACCGCACAACAAGCTCCATGACCTCTTTCTCTGCTGCTGGGAGAAAGGAACACTACCAATAAGAACAAATGAGAGAAGTCTGCCTGCTCTAATTATCGTGGAATTACCCTGCTGTCCATTGCCGGGAAAATTCTCGCAAGGCTGCTATTGAATCGGCTGGTACCTGCCATCGCTGAAGACCACCTCCCAGAGGGCCAGTGTGGCTTCAGAGCCAACAGGAGTACCACCGACATGGTCTTTGTGCTGAGGCAGCTTCAGGAGAAGTGCCGCGAGCAGAACAAAGGGCTGTACGTAACGTTTGTCGACCTAACAAAAGCGTTCGACACTGTGAGCAGGCAAGGCATGTGGCAGATCCTGGAGCGACTTGGCTGTCCCCCAAAGTTCCTCAGCATGATCGTCCAGCTCCACGAGGACCAGCAAGGCCAGGTTAGACTCAACAGTAACCTCTCGGAACCATTCCCTATTATCAACGGCGTGAAACAGGGCTGCGTGCTGGCACCGACCCTCTTCACCATCTTCTTCAGCATGATGTTGAAGCAGGCCACAGTGGACCTCGACGATGACGATGCAGTGTACATCAGGTATCGTCTCGATGGCAGCCTGTTCAACCTCAGACGACTGCAGACCCACACCAAAACCCTAGACCGATTCGTGAGCTGCTCTTTGCCGATGACGCTGCCCTCGTTGCACACACAGAGAGAGCCTTGCAGCGCATCACATACTGCTTTGCAGATGCTGCCCAGCTCTTTGGACTCGAGGTCAGTCTGAAAAAGACAGAGGTCCTTCATCAGCCGGCACCCAAGGAAGAGCATCGTCCTCCCCACATCACCATCGGCGAGTCCGAACTGAAGTCAGTACACCAGTTTACCTACCTTGGCTGCATCATCACGTCAGACGCCAAGCAGACCCCTCCCTGCTATTGTAAAATCTTCTGTGGAAGTCTTGGGCTTTGTTAGAAAGAGGAACAAAGACTGGTTTGACGAAAACGACGTGGAGATCCAGGAACTTCTAGCAAAAAAAAAAAGAGCCGCCCACCAGGCCCACCTAGCCACCTCCGCAGCCACGAAAATGCCTGCAGGACAAGGAGCTGGACAACAGGTTGGCAAAAGCGAACAGTGCTTTCGGGCGATTATTCAAGCGGGTGTGGCACAATCAACAGCTAAAAAAAGGCACCAAGATCAGCGTGTAAAGAGCTGTCGTCCTCACCACCCTGCTGTACGGTTCCGAGTCCTGGGCTCTCTACCGCAACCAACTACGACTCCTCGAACGCTTTCACCAGCGCTGCCTGCGTATCATCCTCAGCATTCACTGGAGTGACTATGTCACCAATGTCGAGGTCCTTGAACAGGCTGAAAATGTGAGCATCGAGGCTTTGCTGCTGCGGATACAGCTTCGCTGGGCGGGGCACGTCTCCAGGATGGAGGATCATCGCCTACCCAAGATCACTCTTTTCGGCGAGCTTGCCATTGGACACCGAGACAGAGAGGCACCAAAGAAGAGATACAAAGACTGTCTCAAGAAGTCACTTAGTGCCTGCCAAATCGACCACCGCCAGTGGTCTTCGCTTACTGCGGACCGTGACACCTGGCGCTCCACCATCTACAAGGCAGCCGTCTCCTTTGAGGACTCTCGCAGAGCTAACCTTAAGGACAAGCGGCTCAGGAGAAAAAAACAGAGTTGCCGTAACTCAGAACCCTGACCAGACCTTCCCATACAGCCACTGCGGTCGAACCTGCCTGTCCCGGATTGGCCTCCGCAGCCACGAAAATGCCTGCAGACGACGTGGGCAAGCCCTATAGAATCTTCGTTCGCGAAATCAAGCCAAGAGTAAGGCTAACCTTAAGCGGATTAATTCTCTATACAATGGCGCAGTTAAACTGATCCTCCCAATCCCCTCTCTAACTTTGGAGGAAAAGCTTCAGGCAACAGGGCTCCTTCCTGTACATTAAAACCTTACGTTAAATAAGTGCGTACTTATGCACAAAGCACTGAACGGAAAAGCCCCCCTCTACCTGGCTAAGCTTTTCACTGAGAGCGAAAGGGTTTACAGCACTTTGAGGAACAGTCTCGTCATTAAACGGCCCCGAATTGACTTGTTTAAATCCAGCCTTTCGTACGCGGGTGCCTATTTATGGAACTCACTTCCTCCACATATACAGCAATCGAGACATAATCCATTGTTTAGGACGAAAGCTTTTAAATACATCTCTGAGCAAACTTGAAAGAAACGTAGATAATATGTCCAAAAGATTGATTGTACATTGATTGTACATTGCTTAACGTCCCGACAGCAACAAGGCTTTCTCAGGACGTGCCTGCACTGCTTGTGAAAAAAAATAAAAAATAAACAGAACATTGAATGTATGTTGCCAGCCGGTCAAATACATTAAATAAACCTAACACATGGGGCCTAAATAAAGCTAAGACCATTTAGCAACACACATCCAATATCAAGAGCTACAGGCAGTGCAGACAGTAGGGAGAGTTTTAAAAAGGCAAATACAGGTGAATGGACAAAGGGTAGACAGAAACACATGCCCCAGAATAGAGAGAAAAACCCACCCTGTGGGGCTGACCAGGGTGACCCTGGGAACTAAAAAATACCTAACCCCCACCCAAGTGCCCCAGGGCAGACCCGGGTGGGGGATGTCCAAAAGAGCCATGTCAAGTGCGTTTGTGCGTGTATGCGTGTGTTTGTGTTTAGTAGAATATAATTATATCTTGTATCACTGTGCTTTGATGTCCCTGTTTTATGTATATTTTGTACTTTGGCGTAGTTGTAGCAACGGCAGGTACGAAAAATTACATAGTCTTAATATCTTCACCGTTGTAAAATAAAGATTCATTGATTCATTGATCCTGTCACCTAAAAAAAGCCGCCTACACAAAAGAAACACATGCATTGAAAAATAGATTTAACATTAGTAGACTCCTGAAACAGCGGGCGGACTCAGATAGAGTTTCTGCAATCTGTGTTAATTCAACCACAAAAGACGTCAGAGTCGTGTCAGCATGAGGGACAGATCCTTATGAGCCCCCGCAACATCATGAGGATCTATGCCTTTTGCAGTTAGATCATTTTTTTCTCGGCAGTCAATGACCATGGTTTAGTTAACGCACGCATATTCTATGCATAATTCTTAAAGTAAATACGTGTAAAATACGCGTTGATTATGCAAACCATTTTGAACCTTACAACCGGTTCTTAAGGTCTGTCCTTACCTGAATGCTGTTCTCTCAAAGCAGGTGTGTATACCTCTAAGCCAGCAAAAGTAATGTCAGTCCAACAACACGACTGTCACACTGCATCCATCACGTTCACGTGTTAATTAGCACAACATCGCTCACTGACACAAGAAATGAATGTGTACGTACATCACAGCTATTCACTCGTGAAACTACTAGACAAAGCGTGTCACGTGTGTAAAATGTATCTACTTACTCAGGCCACCGGCGGGTCCAACAATTTCAGTAACCTGAGCGGGGAATTGATTCTCACGGGTCTGCACGGCCGAGGGTTATCGGTCCGTTTCATCTGAAAAAAGGCATAGATTCTTATGAGCCCCTGCATTCGCCTCTATGCCTGTGATTAATGAAAAACAAACAAAAAACACGACGGAGGCCATTTCCCGGTGTGTCAAGTTTTATCTGTAAGAGGAATCAGTGTAAAGATTCGCATGAGCTCTTGCAGCCCAAGGGTCTTAGCCTGCTTGATTTGTGATAGGCATCGGGAGGCTCATGAGGATATATGCCTGTTGCTCGTTTGCGATCAACATTTTTGTTATAGCCTATAGCCACGCATCTGTGTAAAAATGTACCTGCTCAGGGCAAAAGCCGGCGTGTCAACTTCGACCGCAACAGGCAGAAAGGCGTAGGGACAGAGGGAACGCGGGTAGAAAGGAGGGGGGTAGGGGGAGGAGGAGAGAGAGATCGGGGTGGGTGGGGGGGTGTGAGGTCGAGGTCGGAGGGGGGGGGGGTCCTAAAAAAAATTGTATGGGGTGTCAGAGTATACCCTGCCCCGTATTTCGGAGATTTGTTTTGCTGTTGTCGAGAAAGAAAACAATTATACAATTTAATTTTTGCAATTTACCTTTTAGAGATATAAACATTTTGGAGGAAAAAAAAATCAAAACATTTTCTCCCTTCTTCCCAACCACTCCCCCCCCCCTCCCCCCCGATCTTTGACTTCTTAGAGGCTGGAAATGAACATGCTCCCCCGCCCCTTTGGTCCTCAAATAAATTCTATCTGTCTACGCCACTGAGGCATATATTTTAATCAGTACATGCAACCGACGTGTCATAGTCCCTTTCACATACGAGAGGTATTCATCTTCAGATGCATGGCCGTGCGCGGTCCCACTGCAGCAGACTTCGGCTCGGTGGCCTTGCATACTGCAAGGCCTACGGTTAGGCAGCTCAGACGTGGTGAGAAACCTGATAAAGCATTTTCAAAAACTGAGCCGAGGGCACCACACAGTCCATTACCGCCGGAGCACAGGCGCGGAGAAAGGTAGCGGACGTTTGACAGAATTGAAAGAGATCCATAGTGAACCAGACCAGCATTGCATAGACATGGAAAGGAATGGATTTTCAGTCTGACTGGTGGGGTGGAGCGCGTATAGTCCTTTCCGAGCGCAGAAATTCAAATTTGACCAAACTGAACTGAATTAAACATTTCGCGACTGCAGAGACCCATTCCTCATGCTGCAATGGTATATGCATGTCTCTTAACCCATATCATACAGATGCTAAAAGCTTGAAATTTGTACACTGCCATAATTATATGCAAGCTACATTATAGTACTTACAAATAAGGAAATAAACCAATGGCTTTAGTTCAATGATATTGCCAGAATTCTGGCACAACACCTGAACTATTTTAGTCAAACTTATTTCACACACTGGTGTATTCCGAATGATAAGGTTTAAACCTGGCACGAAAATGGCCTATCAAGGTTCCAATCATTGACTAAATCATTGAACCCCTTCACTGCCGAGAAAAGAAAACTGAACACGATCCAGCTGCCAGAGGCATTGGTCCTCATGAGCCCTCTGCAAGTACGGGGTGCTCATGAGGATCTATGCCTCTTGCTGACACAACTGTCACTGCCGACAATTAAAAGAAAACTCGCTCCATCTGCAAGAGAAACATATCCTCATAAGCCCCCGCAACTGTGCGGGTTCATGATGCTCAATGCTTCTTGCTGACACACCTGTGTATACATGGTCCATGGCCAGCTGGGGAATTTGACGTTGAATTTCCGATGGTTCCAAAAACACAGTTTACCTTCAGCGGTGGAGGAAGCTATAATTATACCTTTGTCATTTCACAGGTAGAGCAGACGACAAAAAAATAAAATAATAATAATAATAATAATAATTTTTAAAAAAATCAGAATGTCTTTTGTATGTTTTAGCAAAGGTAAGCCAAACAACGCACGGGTTTCAAACATTCAGTGGATTCATTCAGACCGCTCCATCTTCAAGAGGTGTAAAGTTTCAGTTATGAGTCCCAACAGCCGCAGGGGCTCATGCGAATCGATGCCTTTTGCTCGCCTTCCACAGCTTGAGCTACTTATCCTGTATTAACTCACGACTGGTACGAGGACGCACGTCACAGTGATCGGCGCGGTACAGGAAACTGTCCCTTTATAGTCTAGCAGCTTACGCAATTTCTGCAGACATGAGTAGTTCGTCAAAAGAGTAACAATGGTTTGCAGGTACGAAACGAAAGTACTAATGCCATATGGTTTATGGATAGCAACAATATTTGTCCTTAGGATGGAGACATTTTTGTATAAGTGTTTTTCGAAAGCTATTTTTTTATGTGAGGGAACCAGTCCTCGTACACGGCCCAGATAAGGTGCAAGACATTTTTTTGTGCATAACATTGAAAATTTCGAGCATACAAGTTACACGTTTATTCCAGTGAGTAAATTAAAATCATCAGCAGGTAAACATGCATACATATTTACGATAAACTAATTTAAAAAGTAATATTTTTAATGCCGTAAGCATACTCGCGTCGCTAGTTTCAAAATGGCGGTCAGCAAGATGCCTTCGAAAGAAGTCAGACGCGCACGGTTAATCAGCTTTACTTTGCTCCTGAAGTGAAACAGAGATTATTTTGGATTTGAACTTTGAAGTACATCTTATCAACGTAAAATACGTTATTTTTCCTGGTCTTGAAAAAAGCCTTTCCCATAGAACTCCAGTCGGTCTCATTTGTGGGAGGAAAGCATATCGAAAGTAAACTACCTTAGTCGTGCATGTTGTGCATTGTGTCTGCCGACCATCTTCAACATTCTGCAGACTTTATGTCCGGATACAACATGCATGTTGTTCGTCCGTTTTCCAGCCTAACGGCTCTAAGTGTAGGTCTGCTCTTTTGTTATTAGTGGAGATGGGATTTGTAACTGGTCAAGCAACTCTCATCCGACTGGTCTTAAGCACAAGCCAGGCAGAGTGAAATCCATCTCCGAACCGTTTCCATCTAAATCACCATGTTCAGCTAAACACCTAAATATAAAAATTGTAGTTTTTGCAACCCATTCAACCAATCCACACCCAAGTACTCACAAAAACTCTTATGATCAAGCTTTATCGGTACTGCATGAGACACAATACAGGTAGTAGCCCTCTCCATTGTATTACATGTTTAATTTATTTATTTATTTATTATTGATTCATTTATGTATTTTATCCTTTTATTTATGGATGGAAGGAATTCCTTGATGAACATGATCGCTGGTGGTATGGTGGTGGCCACCAAGGAGACACATTATTTTTCAATATGCATACATCGGTGCATGTTCATAATCTATCCATAGGTCCCAGATATCCCCGACTTATTTTATTTATTAATTTATTATTTAATTTAATTTATTTATTTACTTATTTGTTTGTTTGTGATGTATGTTTGCACATACACATCAGCATACAAGATGAGAACATACATGTACACATATATGGTAATAGGTGCATAACACCTGCTCCCCACCCCACATACAAAACCACAGAACGCCCATTAAAAGACATGCAAGTCTGTACATGTTCATAATATATCCTTTACTTGGTATTCATGTCTCAGGTATCTTTGATTTATCTTATTTTATTTATTAAAATTTATTATTTATTTTTATTTGTTTATAAAGTAGGTTTTATACATATGCTGATGTTCTCATAAGGCCCCGCTACACGAGCCCGGTTTTGAGGCCGATTCCCGATCAGTTTTCGAATCGGTAGGTGATCGGGCCGGATTAAAAAACGTGTGCAGTGCCACACTGACATTTCTCGACTTGTCAAGTTTAGCCGACCGGTTTGAACCGAAGATCAAAGTCGTACCTGTTCTGCAAAATGACTGCTAGTTTTGACAGTGATGATGTGCTTGCATTATCAGCAGTTTTGGATCATATTCGGGAAGAGGCGTGCGAAACATCAGCGGCAACGGCGGTAGTACTGATCACAACAGGCGTGTTCGGCCATTTGCAAACCGTGTTGAAACGACATGCTTTGCGAGACGCGCTCTGATTGGTTGAAGCTTACGATCGGGACGGATTCGGATCGGAAATATAGAGCAGGTTCTAGTCACCCGATTCCCAGCCGATTGGGACCGGATCGGATAATTGACGTCATCCGATCGCAAACGGATCGGAATCGGCTTCAAAATCGGGGCACAACCGGCCCGTGTGGCGGGGCCTATACACATACATGGTACTGAATACTGCCCACTCCCAACCCCACTCCACAATCACAGAACACCCACTAAAAGACATGTACATCTGTGCATGTTCATAATCTATCCTTTACTCAGCATTCATATGGCCCAGGTATCTTGACTTACTTTATCTTATTTATGTAACAGCCACGAGATGACATTAGTCGCCTGCTCGGCATTAAACCCAATAACTATTTATTTAAATTATTATATATATAATTTTAGGTAGTAATAGGTGGCATACCGCCCGCTCCCAACACCTACCCAAATACACACACAAAACCGCAGAGCACCTACCAAACGACATGCACATCTGTGTATGTTCATAATCTATCCTTTACCTAGCATGCATATGTCCCAGGTACCTTAGACTTACTTTATCTTATTTATTTAAATTATTTATTTATTTTGTTTGTAATGTAGGTTTTGTACATACACATCAGCATACAGGCTAAGAACATACACCATGATGCCTCTGTGCATGTGGCCACCAGTACTATTCTGTCAGATCTGTCGCACCCAGCCTATGATCTCTTCGAGCTTTTGCCCTCTGGCCGGCGGTTCCATGCTTTGAAAGCCAGAGCCTCTCGATTCAGGTGCAGTTTCTTAACGTAAAAATGCACACAGCAACGTTGCATGTTCGCCTTTTTGGGAAACAAACACGCTTCTGTAGAACAAATCAAAAAGAACTCGCCGGCACACCGAAATTCACCGCAGGGAAATCCGCGTGTAGCCGATGTTTTGATCACGTGATCAGTTTCGGATACCTTATTGTAGAGTAACGATATTTAAGTTCAAGGCAAGCCTTTTCGTAATTTCTTCTTCTCTTAATATACCTAAGTGTGAAAATTTTATTTAAAAAATAAATGAAATCCTTTTAAGTGACATATAGTGCATACTATCACTAAATACAGGAACAATGAGACCCACTGTGATGAAGCTCTATGCTAGTGCATAGTGCTCACACAGTAGGATTGGTACGGTACGGTTTCTGTTAACGGTTTGTGTGTGCCAATAGTCCGTGTGGCACTAGATGCACGGGAAATCTGTAAGACATGGTTAGCACGGGATTTTTAGTGAGTTCTGTTTAGTGAGTTCTAGGCGGAAGCTGTGACTGTCAGAGGTCTAGATCGGGAGTGCGGGCTGTCTTGTCGTATGGAACGGTTGTGTTTGAGTTACCTAGCCCGCATTCCAAGACTCTGAAGCCTAGATTTCAGGTATGTTTCTATAAATATAGTATTGATAGTTGTTTAGTTAAAGACAGTATGCGTTGGTAAGAGTAATGTGGTTGTATAGCGGTGTTCCGGTTTGGTTTAGTTATGTATGTTTAGAATTCGGGGAAGTAACCGGTGTTTTTGTATACAGTTGTTTACCGCGATAGATAACTAAAGGAATGTGAGGTCTGTATGTCTAAGCCGCTATGAAGATAGTACGTGGTTGGGTAAGCATAGTCTTTTCCAGGGTATAGAGTAAGGTATAGCAAGAGTGTCAGTTAGGCTATAGTCTGTTTCAAGATAGTGACAGAGATATGGGGGGTGATACTAAAATAGTTTATGAAGCACGTGTGTGTGTGTGAATAAACGTGTGAGTTATTTGTATCAGCCAGGTTACGTGACGTTTCTCATTGATCCAATATGTTGTGTGTTTAGCAAGTGTTACGTTGGGACTTTTGTTGTCTATTCAGAGTTCTTGTAAAGAGTGGAAAAGACGGACGCCGAGACGTCGAGTCACCGGTGGGACCTACGTGAGGTCATCCCTCCAGCTCTTCTGAGAGTGAGTCTGACTGGGACCAAGACATCCAAGTCAAAACGAGAACTGAGTACCGTACGAGAACGAGGACGTCCGTGCCAAACAGACAGGACGGCAATAAGCGTACGACCAAGGACTTTCACGCCTAGACGTGAGAAGGACCAACGTAACCGGGCAACAACATCAAACAGGTTGGAGGCAATTTGAGACTAAGACCTAGCCTGGCAAAGATATTGTGATACGTGTGTGTGTGATAATAGAACAGTGTACATAGTTGATAATCATCTTAAGTCGTTCTTTTTCATTTATAGTGTATAAAGGTTACTTTAGAAAGGGAGCCCGTGTGTTGTGTTTTACCGCATGAATGCGCCCGTCTGAGTCAGTGGCGGTGTATGCGTCTGTTGCGTGAGAGTCTGTGCGTACGACTGTGGGCAAGTCTGCGTGCGTTACACCCACGTAAACTACTGATCCCCTGTGAACAGGGCTGCGAATGTCCTGGTTTCGTCTGCAGGCAAAATAGAAACAAAATGTGCTACAGAAAAATGTCTCCATCCTCCGGTGGTTTAAAACGAGTGCGCACTGCTTTTATTCAAACTAGACTTCATTTTGATATACCCAAACTTTTGTTACTCTCTAGAAAATCACTATCTCGTAAACGGCTGATCGTCATCTATGAAGGGCAGCTGCTAGACTATTTATAGAAGCGCGTAGCCTACTGTCTTTTCGGGTTGAACCTACTTTCTGACTTTTGAATAACTCCTTTCACGTAAACAGAGGACGCTATCGTGATTAACACTTTGAGTGCTGAGACGAAAATTCTCAAAGTTGGCGAGATATATATAACCTCTGGTGACTTGACTATATTACAGTTGCCACGCCGGAAATCGATTTGACAGTTCAATGGTGTGCCAGACTAGTTTGGCGCTTTTTTTTGCGCCAAGCTATTCTCAGTGGCACCACTCTTGAACAGTCACGGTTGCTCCACAGCTTCCTGTAATGACGTGTCAAGGCTGAACGGGCGAACAGTTTACTTACATTTTCCCTGCTACATGTAGAGCAGACGACACAAACTCAGCGCTGACAGCCGGATTACAGATGAATCGCAATCGCCGTCGGATCATTGTTTTCTCTCGCCATCATTGCTGATCTGAATTCAGTTCAAAACGACGAACATATTGAAACAGCGACACAGTTTGACTCAGCCGTCATTACCTTTTTTCATTTAAATCCGAGAGTGCTCATGTGTTCAGTCGGCTGTTCGATGTGCGCAGAGCTGAACTGAAAACACGTCGCCCTGAAAATTCGCTGACAGAAACATGGATCGGATTCAGGATCGTGACTTCTCTATGCTGCGTCTATTGCCAGTCGTGTGCTGATCTCAGTTTTTCTCCTCGCCAAGATTGCACCAGCTTTGACGGCGTCCGCGCTAAATACATTTACATACAGCTCCGGGGTAGCGACGAAACTGCAGATGTTAAATTAAATTTCAGTCGGTGTGTACTGATGTGTCTAGCGTGATGAAGATCTGTGCCTCGCTCGTATAATTGAGCTCAACTGATCTGTAATTTTGGACCTTGCGGCCTGGAGCCGCCAGGTCCAAAATCACAGACCAGCGCACAGGATACAGATGTAAATTTGCTGTATTACCGTCAAAGCGCATTTAAATATTACCCTAACGCCACTACAAACACACAAGGCTAGCGAAAATAAAGCCAACCGCCCAGCGGCATAATACACATCCGATCAACAGTCGATGAAAACCGAACCTCAAAAAATGATACCAGCGAGCAAACGCGGAATAGATCCTCAGATAAATACGCCGATGGCTGCAAGACGCGTAGAGCGCGGGGGCACACCAGGATCTAGGTCTCTTGCGCATGGGGGCAGTTCGCTGCTGGGCTGAGCTGTGCATACACATTCTATCCGGCGCGGCTGAAAGCATCAATACGTTGCGCGACGCAAGCTTCCAGGTGTGCTAATGCTAATGCAGACCGTTCTAGTTTCTACCGGTACGAGTTTATCGAACACTTTCTGCACAACGTCGTTTCTCTCCCGCCCCCTCAGCCGCGAGGGATAACTTTTAACCCCTTGAGGATGAAATAGTCGAGAATGCTCTCGGATGTCAGTGGAGAATGCTCGCGGAGAACGAACGAGTTCCTGTTGTGGTTGATTGGGAAGTCGGGACGTTTGTGCTGATTCGATTTGTACATTATGTTACACAGTGGAGTAATAGTCAATTTTAACTCTGTTATCCCCAAGACAACATTTCTCTGGAGATGATCAAGCATAACAATTCAAGGGTAGTGCCAGATTAGCTTGGCGCAATCAGGCGCCAAGCTAGTTTGGCACTACCCTTGAATTGGCATGCTTGATCCAGCTCCCAGTGTAGTGCGTTGAGGCAAAATGGATTAAGCACTATGCATAACCCCATTATGCGTGCGACTGCGGGTACTGTAAACAATACCAGTGGATGCAAGTACAAGGGGTTAAACACTGTATGCTTTTCAACCAGCTTGAAAAGGTGCGTCGGTAGTGGTAGTGACACCAGGGCTTTCTCTTTTTTTTTTTTTTTTTTATTATTCCGCTAGGAGTTTGAACTATGACGTCATTTTATCCGCGCCAGACGAGGTTCTTGAATTTGGATGTTTACAGTATCAGCAGCTGCATTAACAAGGGGTCTGATACATTTGGAAGCTGTTCTAGCCTGAAATAAAAAGGTGCTTTCTTTGGAAGATGATGTGATGTAGCAAGACTTCTCCCCTTTTAACCCTTTGGGTGTTGGTAGCGGATTTTGTCCTGAAGGAATCATCACGACAAAAACCTGCTACAGACACGCAAAGGGTTAGCTTTTGTATTTCAAAATCACAGACCAGCACGTGAAGATATTCAACAAGTCTGACCTGAGCCTGAGGTTCCCTCGTCCTTTTTTTGTGTGGCACACACGGGGCTGAATACTACCTGATCAGTGACAGCCACCTGATACATCTTGTGTGTAATCTGAAACTACAGTATTGATGGCTGCACGCACACGGGGTGAATACTACCTGATCAATGACAGCCACCTAAATGATGGACCTTACCGACAGGTGTCTCTCTAACCCATTACATCCTCAGGCTGATTTATTTTATTTGCTTATTGTCCTATGAAGGCTACAATATAGATTAGGAGATAGACAAATCATTTGGGTTCAAGGGTTGTGCCAGAATAGCTTGGCGCCTCTGGCGCCAATCTATTCTGACACCACCCTTGAACTATGATGACCTAATTTATTTCAAGCAGTGGGCGTATCAGGACAAAATGGGTTAAGGGTCTCTGTAAACTACAGTAATCAACTCGTTTCACACACATAGCTAGGATGCTGGCATGGTGAAAACGACATCCAAGTTCAAGGACCTCGTCTGGCGCGGATAAAATGACGTCATAGTTCAAACTCCTAGCGAATAATAAAAAATAAAAAAAGAAAGCCCTGGTGTCTACCACTACCGACGCACCTTTTCAAGCTGGTTGAAAAGCATACAGTGTTTAACCCCTTGTACTTGCATCCACTGGTATTGTTTACAGTACCCGCAGTCGCACAGTAACCAGATTTCTACCCTCCCCTTCCTTTCGTACATTTTATTTATTCAGGTCCGTGGCGCAGTGGTTAAGACGCCTGCCACCAATGCTAAAGGTGCGAGGTTCGATACCGGGTTTCGGCGTTGGATTTTTCTCATCACCGTTAATTCGGGCGGACCGTCGGGGGTTCTTTCTCCGGGTACTCCGGTTCTTCCACCCACTTTGGTATCGGTTTCAGGCCACGTTATAAATTTCAAATACAAGCGATCAAAATTTCCGAAACCTCAGTAGCTGAGCTGACCCTTCGCACCACATGAATGTCCTGTGTCTGTGCCTTCAATGCGTGTGTGTCACGTGAGCGTGCGTGTTGGGTTCAGTTCGCGGCGCTTTGAGTCGATTTGCAGAATTGTGGAAAAGCGCCTATATAATAACCGGTATTATTATTATTATTATTATTATTATTTATTAATATTATTTCTATTATTGTTGTTTAGAGTAATGTGGTTTTGTCATGTGTGGACAAATACAAACAACAAAAAAACTCACAATAGTCCAGATTCATTATTTAAAGTGATCTCCTTGCTGAGATGAAGAGAGCTTGATTGTTGTGTAACAATGTGCGCGTATGTGTGTATACGTGAGCGTGTGTACGCTTGTCAAGACTCAGGTCAGACGTGTGCTTTGTATGATCGTGTGTTGTTGCTTTTTATTTCTTTTTTATTGGCCTGTAATGTTGGACCTTGACTTCCGTACTGTTTAGTGGTTTTGAACCGCTCAGCTGTTCGATTTAAGGTACAAGATCATAGAGCAACAGTGAAGTTGTTTTAATCAGATTTTTTAATTCCCCCCCCCCCCCCCCTAATATTGGTGTCCATTTATTACTATTATTATTGTTATTATTATTATTATTATTATTATTATTATTATTATTATTATTATTATTATTATTATTATTGTTGTTAAAAATGCCAAAAATCTTCATGGTTGTATGAAATGTTCTATTCAAAGATACGTTAGTGGCAAGTTATTTTTCAGAATGCTAGGGAACTTGCATTTTTGGGTGATGACGCAGACGATTCATAGAAAGCTGTATGGTTTTACTGTTGCCATCTTTCTCGCTTTCTCTGCTATTTTGTCTGATTTTTCAGACTGTAAAATTGGCTAAGCGGCTGGGGTTGCTCGGCGACGGATTCACATAGATTTTAAAAACAAAATGTGCGTCCTCTGACAGTGAAGGAGTTATGGCCGCGTATTGGAATGCAGCAGCATGTAGTTAATCCCTCTTGTGCACGGAACCAACAGTACCCTAAACAGTACCGTGGGCCGCATGAGCAAGGGGGTTAACCGTTTGGCTGTTGGTTGTGGTATCCCATTGGTTGTCGGTAGCGGATTTTGTCGAGAGGAATCACCGCGACAAAAACCGCTACCAACAGCCACAGAGTTAATATGTGTGGTGGGTTTAAAGGTTTCTCCCAATGAACTTGCTATATCCAATTTGTATAATGGAAGGTTTTTTGTTGTTGTGAAGAACGTTTATAGGTCAAGTAGAACCATTTTGCTAAATTTTTATTGGTGCAGGCTAGCACAGATTTAAAATGGCGTGTGTGCCAGTGCGATTCTGAAAATGTTTAACTCATTCATCCCAACACACGTTTTTCCCAAATGTTGAAGGCATCAACTTACGACTATGCACTTGTTGCAGGAGATGGATCGACCATGATAATTCAAGGGTAGTGCCAGATTAGCTTGGCTCCTGCTGTCGTGCATCAGGGCTGAATGGGTTAACTCTTTTGTGATTGGTAGCGTGTTTGTTTGAGGTGATTTCTACAGGAACCACCTCAACCAGGCACGCAATCTACAGCTAAAGGGTTAATATTTACAGAAAGGAATGTGCGTTGGAGAAGTGAAAAAATCGACAACAGTTGTGTTGAAAGTATGAAATACTTATATAGTGTGTACACTGGCAAGTATTTCGAGGGAAAAGACGACATGTCCCTTAAAATAATGACAACTCTGCCCCCTTTTAGCCAGTGCACGTGATATCGGGATTTACATTGCTTGAAAGTTGACCGAGGAAAGATCGGGGGCAAAATCGTTTTGAAATGTGTATATGGCATGTTGAGAAAGTATGAGTGGTGTTTATCTATTTTCCGTCTATTTTCTAGCCCAGGCGCCTGTCACATGTCATTTCAATATCGCGGTTTCTTCGAGTAAACCACCGCACGCGCGGTGCAAGCTCACTTTCAGTAAGCTTGCAACCGGGCCTGTGACCGCAGCCTTCAACGCTCAGCTGAGCCTGACTAAAAAAATCATTAAGTGACGGGCGCCTGTCCTGTTGTGAGTGGAGATTTAGGATGGATAATTCATGAATTCACTATTGAAAAAAAAAAAAAAAAGACGAAAAATTACGACTGACTTGAGGAAAAAATCGTCAGTGTAACTGGGAATCCTCGTAGCCGTCATACATGTATATGTCAGGTATAAGGATTCCTCCCAGTTAAACTTGCGATTTTGTTTCGTGTCAGCCACTGAAAACCTCGCCCCTGACACACAGGTTTATGTGTCGTACCAGAGGATTTTCAGTTACACGGACGAAATACACATTGTACATGGCATGAGGGAGAAAGATGCGCTTGTTTACATTGTTTTAAATGTAACACTGACTCATTGTAAGAATGCTGCATGTACAATGTATGATGGACTGCTTGAGTAAAAAAATTACACACAAAAAGTCAAACAAGAACAGCTGTTGGACAATGTATGGTGCAGGCAAAATGCGTGAGTGCTTTTAGCCCCACGGGTGCATTTCCCAAATTTTGGAAGTGTTAATTAACGACTATGTACCAGTTGCAGGAGGTGGATTGACCATGATAATTCAAGGGTAGTGCCAGGTTAGCTTGGCGCCTTCAGGCGCCAAGCTAACCTGGCACTACCCTTGAATTCTCATGGTCAGTCCCCTGCTGTCGGGTGTTGGGGCTAAAGGGTTAACGTGCGTTTATCGGCAGAGTGGAGATCTGTGTGGGTTTTGTGTCTAAGGGAGGATGGGGTGTTAGTGGAGATCTGTGTGGGTTTTGTGTCTAAGGGAGGATGGGGTGTTAGTGGAGATCTGTGTGGGTTTTGTGTCTAAGGGAGGATGGGGTGTTAGTGGAGATCTGTGTGGGTTTTGTGTCTCAGGGAGGATGGGGTGTTAGTGGAGATCTGTGTGGGTTTTGTGTCTAAGGGAGGATGGAGTGTTAGTGGAGATCTGTGTGGGTTTTGTGTCTAAGGGAGGATGGGGTGGTGGTAGAGATCTGTGTGGGTTTTGTGTCTAAGGGAGGATGGAGTGTTAGTGGAGATCTGTGTGGGTTTTGTGTCTAAGGGAGGATGGGGTGTTAGTGGAGATCTGTGTGGGTTTTGTGTCTAAGGGAGGATGGAGTGTTAGTGGAGATCTGTGTGGGTTTTGTGTCTAAGGGAGGATGGAGTGTTAGTGGAGATCTGTGTGGGTTTTGTGCCTAAGGGAGGATGGGGCGGTGGTGTGCTAGTTGAATTGATGTAGAAAGGCATTATTGTAGGGTAAATGAGAAAAATGCCGTGTGTTATATGCGTGTGTGTGTAAGGGGGGGGGGGGGTTACCTAAATGGCTAATTAATATAGACAAAAAAAAGATTATGGCAGTGTGAACTTGGGAGCATGTTGCTTGAAATAGGGAGGATGGGGACTATTTGGGAGGTGGGGTGTGTGTACGACATATATATTTTTCAAGTGCTGTGGAATGTGTGAGATAAAAAAAAGTAATTCTTAAAAACAACACTTTATGATGACAGATGACGTCACTTTATGACAGATGACGTGACTTTTATTGTGACGGATGAAGAGAAAAAGAAAATCGCTCGAGAAAATGTCGAACTTGTTATAACAAAAAGTGAACAATCACAGTCGCAAAAAAATACGTGAGTGGTAAGCGATTACTTTGAATGAAGTATTTCACCTTATGTTTACATGGATGTGTGAGCTAGATGGAGGAACTCACGTTGTGTGGCTGTTCATCCGTTTTCCGTACACGTTTTCTGGCACCGTTGTGCTAATAGTAATAACCAAGAGTTCATCAACGTATTCTGGAAATAACACTCTCTTTGGCTTCGTATCTCTGTGTGCTGGTCTGTGATTTTGGACCTTACGGTTTATATAAGTAAGGTCCAAAATCACAGACCAAACTACTGAAAGACTTTCATGAAGCATGAATTTTTTTATTTTTGGGGGGAGGCCGGGTGGGTTGACGAGAGTTTTCTTTTTTGTACCCGAGTCGCGGATTTATCGTCTGCATCGGCCTGGTTTTGAATTTATATGCATATTTATGACTGAGCCTACCGTCACAAGGCCTCAGAACCCGGCCGACTATCAGTGTATCGCAATACTGCAGATCACGAGGTCATCGGTGTCAGTGGCCGTGTAGTACACACATGTCAGTGTACACGCTACACCTGTACTGATGCCCTCCGGCATCCCGCCTTTGACGTAATTTTCCACGAGAATGTAGAATAAACTTTCCATACTCGCTATGCGGCTGTAAAAACCACGCACATTGCGGGTTCCGCAGTTGGTTGGTTAGTTCGGGGTTTAACGTCCACGGCACCTAAATGATAATGGACGGCCCTGACGGGCGGGTTATGGGGGACAGGGAAATCTATTGCCTATGGAGTACGACCTCAACACTGATCAATTCAGGCGCACTGCAACTGTGCCACTTTGATTTACCAGGAACTTTCAACGGACATGCTATTGAACAATCCCCTGGATTGCTAGTCCAGCTACGGGAGCCGGGACGGGGATTCGAACCCACCACCCGGCGATTCCCCGACGCATAACCGCCTGCGCTATTTCGGACTCTCGGGTTCCGCGGTTGACCTGCTAGTGTTTCGTACTAGTAACGATCGTGCTGCATCGTCAGTGCACGGTCAAGGGCGTGGCTAATTCGACTGTTCTGCGCGAAGCGACTGAGCGAGCGTCCACAGTGCCTAATTTGAACTTTGATCCTTTATCCCTCGGAAACACGAAACAGAACATTGGTATTTATACCCACTTTCTACTTCAGTCAATTTCACATCTCACACATCGAAGTCTACGTAACTGAAAGCATCACAGGAAACGACAAATGCACCATCGCAGCAGAAACGTGTCACGACCAGCGATGTGCGACTTTGACACACACCGTTCAGATCCTTGCAGCATAAAATCTGATAACTAGCTCGTAACTATATGATAAAACTGGTTTAAAATCTTGCTAAATCAGTAAGAGATAAATTCTACTGAAGATCATGACTCAGAATTCTGAAAATCACTAGCGCTCGCGGAACTATAGGAAGATCGACAAAGACCGTAGATTACTTACTGATTCACAGAGCAGGAAAGAGTAAAAATCCGCGGGATGGGCGGTCAAGCCAAGCTCTTGCTTTTCGTGTTGCCATATGTCCATATTCCCTTGTCCGATGTCAATTCTACTTAGGGGTATCTTGTCTCTCTTCCTCTTTCCTCTCTTCAATTCCGTCCGAATCTGTCATTGTCGGCGCGAGTCGACTCGTGATACTTTCTTTTTTTTCTTCGCTGGTTTATCCACCATCTTGTCTCTGATTGGTTATAATTATGCAGATGACCTAAGGTCGCATATAATAGTTTTGACGTCAGCTATCATCGCCTATGACAAGCAATCTTTTCATGGTGACCAGTCAAAGGATTCCGGTGGGCCACTTTTCGCTTTGAACGGACGAAAGAAAGCAGTTGGTGGGACAATAGGGTGGTCACTGTCTAAGCGGTTATATATACTGAAGCCCAGTAAGAGCTTTTTGCGAACTGAAACCGTCAAAAAGTTCAGTTGTGCCCCTTAACGTCCACGGCACCGGAGTGATAATGGACGGCCCTAACGGGTGGGTTATGTACGACACGGACATCTCTTGACCGGCTATGGAGTCAGTACGACCTGACCCCAGAAGCAGAACTTCTTCGTGCCATTGACGGCCGCAGTGGGTCAGCGCACAGCTGTGTGTGTGTGTTCACTGCGGCCGCAGTGGGTCAGCGCACAGCTGTGTGTGTGTTCACTGCGGCCGCAGTGGGTCAGCGCACAGCTGTGTGTGTGTTCACTGCGGCCGTCGTGGGTCCGATGTCCTTTGCGTACTTGGGAACACTGATCAATTCAGGCGCACTGAAACTGTGCCATTTTGATTTACCAAGAGTTTTAACAGACATGCTGTGAAACACATCCGTCTATTTTACCTGGATTGTGAGTCCAGCTGCCGGGTCTGGGATGGGGACCAGCGCAATAATCACTCATGAGAATGTGTACCTGCACTTGCAGACGGCACGGGTTGGCTGTGGGATTAAGCTGAGATGAGCTAGTCTTGACCGGCTGGGGCGGAACCAGTCATTTTCCTGTACTGTTGGCAGGAGTACGTTCCCCCAAGACAGACCCAATCGGGGAGTACGCCACAAGTACACTGTAACGCACGCAGACTTGCCCACAGTCGTACGCACAGACTCTCACGCAACAGACGCATACACCGCCACTGACTCAGACGGGCGCATTCATGCGGTAAAACACAACACACGGGCTCCCTTTCTAAAGTAACCTTTATACACTATAAATGAAAAGAACGACTTAAATGATTATCAACTATATACACTGTTCTATTATCACACCACACACGTATCACAATATCTTTGCCAGGTTAGGTCTTAGTCTCACATTGCCTCCAACCTGTTTGATGTTGTTGCCTGGTTACGTTGGTCCTTCTCACGTCTAGGCGTGAAAGTCCTTCGTCGTACGCTTATTGCCGTCCTGTCTCTCTGGGCACGTACGTCCTTGTTCTCGTACGGTACTCAGTTCTCGCTTGGACTTGGGTGTCTTGGTTCCCAGTCAGACTCACTCTCAGAAGAGCTGGAGGGATGACCTCACGTAGGTCCCACCTGCGACTCGACGTCTCGGCGTCCGTCTTTCCACTCTTGTTACAAGAACTCTAAATAGACAACAAAAGTCCCAACGTAACACTTGCTAAACACACAACATATTGGATCAATGAGAAACGTCACGTAACCTGGCTGATACAAATAACTCACACGTTCATTCACACACACACGTGCTTCATAAACTATTTTCGTATCACCCCCATATCTCTGTCACTATCTTGAAACAGACTATAGCCTAACTGACACTCTTGCTATACCTTACTCTATACCCTGGAAAAGACTATGCTTACCCAACCACGTACTATCTTCATAGCGGCTTAGACATACACCTTCATATTCCTTTAGTCATCTAAGTCGGTAAACAACTGTATACAAAAACACCGGTTACTTCACCGAATTCTAAACATACTATACTAAACCAAACCGGAACACCGCTATACAACCACATTAATCTTACCACGCATACTGTCTTTAACTAAACAACTATCAATACTACGTTTATAGAAACATACCTGAAATCTAGGCTTCAGAGTCTTGGAATGCGGGCTAGGTAACTCAAACACAACCGTTCCATACGACAAGACAGCCCGCACTACCGATCTAGACCTCTGACAGTTACAGCTTCCGCCTAGAACTCACTAAACAGAACTCACTAAAAATCCCGTGCTAACCATGTCTTACAGATTCCACATGGGCAGCAGGCCCCACGGACTATCGGCACAAAGAAACCGTTAACAAAAACCGTACCGTACTAATCCTACTGTGCGAGCACTATGCACAAGCATAGAGCTTCATCACAATTCCCCCTTCCTCGGGAAAAAAAAGAAACGACCGAGTTTCTTTTTAAGACTACTCGACGTAATGTTATCCGAAAACAGGAAAGAACTTTGACTATATAGAACAGAAGAAAAATTTTTACAGCCTTAATCCTCAACGTACACCCTCGGATCGCAAAGCGACAGCAAAACAGAACTAACGCGCTAAAACCCTCCAGAAATGAAAAAGATCCAACGACTGCCCACGCACAAACACACAATCGCGAGACTCCAATCTCCGATCTGCCTACATACTGACTACTGGGTGCTGAGCCGCATTTCTGTCCGCAACAGAAGTATGCCGTCTCCAGCCAACCCGACTATAGGGCCACACCCGCTGACCGATTCCCTTTTTCTGGACGGAAATAACACGTTCCCTCTGCCCACGAGCACGCTTGCTCTGAGCTCTCGTCGCGACTGCACCGCTAGGAACATGAGCTCGCGTAATCGCTCCAACTTTAGCGATGACTGGCTGCACACCCTTCATGTTACCCAGAACTAAATCAACTACTGGCTCGTCGATGACACACGAAACCAGATCACCTGTGAAAACCTCCGTGTCAACTTCTATCTTAGCTAACTGAAAAACTTCTATCTTGCCTCCAAACAAAACTACTTTCTGTGTCTCCCCTGTGTACTGATCTTGTCTAACAAGGCTACGTCTGACCCCTGCGGTCGTTGTACCCGAGTCACGGAGAACAGAAGCAAGACATCCATTTACAACACCGTCCACCAGCGGTAGGCAACCACCTCCGTCAGCTGAACACACTGCGCCCAGCTGTGGTTCCTCCCCGACTGGGACTGCAAAACTGGCTACGTGAGTGGGCTGCACCGCCCCCTCCACCATACCAGGACTATTAGGACCTTGATGAGCCAGATGGCCGTGCTCCTGATAACTAGCATACTGCGCGCCTGCACTGTAGTACGGACAGCTCCGACTAAAGTGCCCGTACCCACTACAAGAAAAACACTGCGTGTCCGAACTTGCAACACGACCACGACCATACCCACGCAAAGAAGTCCCTCCACGTGCGTACGGATCGCTACCGCCATTGCTGTTACCTCGATCACCGCGTCGAAAACGCAAAGTACCTCTACCGTTAATCCGCTGGGCTCCACGTAAAGTATTGACCCCCCCCCCCCCCCCCCCGGTAACCCCCAGACGTGTTAGCAGCGACCAACCCGACTGGCGGTGTCTCGGTCCTACGCGCGAGGTTTTTCGTAGGATGCGCCATCCGAAAAGCCTCCGCGTGCTGTACTAACTCGTCCGTAGTCTTGAGGTTACGCTCTCTCAAGAATCCTTGTAAACGCTACCAAAGAACTGTTCAGCCAACATGAGATCGAACAATGCTTCGTACGTGTGGTCGATCTTTGACAGTTCGACCCAAAGTACGAGCAAATGGGACAACCGTTTGCCAAACGACATAAACGATTCCCCTGTCTCTGGCCGACAAGCTCTCAAGCGTTCTCTAAAACCTTCCGCATTACACTGGAACTTCTGCAAGAGACACTCCTTCAAAGTCTCGTACTCTATGTTCCCCGAAACGGTCAAACTATGGTAAAGACTCAAGGCCTGACCCTCAAGCACAGATGAAAGCAAAACGGGCCATTTGGCAGGAGGCCAACTCAACGCCTGCGCATGAGACTCAAAACGACACAAAAAGCGTCAATAGAGTCCACGGACTCTTTAAACATCGGCAGCTTAGGAAAATTCCGTATGCCTCGGCCTACTGAATCACTATCTGCTCTAGATCCCGCATCTCGAGCTAACTGTATTTGTACCTCCCTATCCTTTTCCTCTTTCTCTCTCTGGTACTCTAGTTCCTTCTCTCTTAAAGCATGTTCCCTCTCGTCTTTCTCTCTCTGAAACGCTAGAGACTTCTCGTCCTTCTCTCTCTGACATGCTCTCTCTTCCCTCTGTACTTCTAACTCTTTCTCCTTAAAGACTCTTTCCTTCTCTTCTCGCTCTCTCTGAACTTCTAATTCTTTCTCCTTAAGCTCCATTTCCTCTTTCTTAAGTATTCTGTCTTTCTCTTCTCTCTCTCTCTCTCTGTGAATTTCTAGCTCTTTCTCCTCCCTCTGTATCTGCATTTCCAACTCTTTCTCCTCTCTAAGTCTACGAATTTCTAATTCTTTCTCGTCCCTCACCCTCTGAACCTCTAACTCTTTCTCCTTTAAGGCTTTCTGAACCTCTAGTTCCTCTTTCTTAAGTACTCTTTCTTCCCTTTCTCTCTGAGCTTCTCTTTCTCTCGCTCTATCCTCTCTATCCCTACATTTCTCTACGTAATCAAAAAGCTTCTCATCCTTAAGTCCTAACCTTTCACCCTGTTTAATGTAAGCCTCTACCGGGTCTACCTCCATATTTGCTACAACAACTTCCCAAAACTTGAAAACGTAAATATACAAATACCACAACCAAATGACGGAAAAAAACACTTTATGAAATCTCACAATATCAACTTACGCAGAAACAGTGACCTACTTGACGTCCAGATGGAACGAAAAATAAGAACGATAGAAAGAAGAGCAAGGAAAAACTACCTATACAAAAGGAACAAACAAGAACTAGCTCCTCGTAAGATCCCGAAAACTACAGAAATAACGGATCTTACCCCTTAGAATCGGAGAGGGGAATCTAACACAACAACATGCACATAGCAACAAATCCTACTCTAAAATCGCTACTCACTATCGCTCGCAAATACTTCTAACCTACCGCTAAATCAGGGTCACCACTGTAACGCACGCAGACTTGCCCACAGTCGTACGCACAGACTCTCACGCAACAGACGCATACACCGCCACTGACTCAGACGGGCGCATTCATGCGGTAAAACACAACACACGGGCTCCCTTTCTAAAGTAACCTTTATACACTATAAATGAAAAGAACGACTTAAATGATTATCAACTATATACACTGTTCTATTATCACACCACACACGTATCACAATATCTTTGCCAGGTTAGGTCTTAGTCTCACATTGCCTCCAACCTGTTTGATGTTGTTGCCTGGTTACGTTGGTCCTTCTCACGTCTAGGCGTGAAAGTCCTTCGTCGTACGCTTATTGCCGTCCTGTCTCTCTGGGCACGGACGTCCTTGTTCTCGTACGGTACTCAGTTCTCGCTTGGACTTGGGTGTCTTGGTTCCCAGTCAGACTCACTCTCAGAAGAGCTGGAGGGATGACCTCACGTAGGTCCCACCTGCGACTCGACGTCTCGGCGTCCGTCTTTCCACTCTTGTTACAAGAACTCTGAATAGACAACAAAAGTCCCAACGTAACACTTGCTAAACACACAACATATTGGATCAATGAGAAACGTCACGTAACCTGGCTGATACAAATAACTCACACGTTCATTCACACACACACGTGCTTCATAAACTATTTTCGTATCACCCCCATATCTCTGTCACTATCTTGAAACAGACTATAGCCTAACTGACACTCTTGCTATACCTTACTCTATACCCTGGAAAAGACTATGCTTACCCAACCACGTACTATCTTCATAGCGGCTTAGACATACACCTTCATATTCCTTTAGTCATCTAACTCGGTAAACAACTGTATACAAAATCACCGGTTACTTCACCGAATTCTAAGCATACTATACTAAACCAAACCGGAACACCGCTATACAACCACATTAATCTTACCACGCATACTGTCTTTAACTAAACAACTATCAATACTACGTTTATAGAAACATACCTGAAATCTAGGCTTCAGAGTCTTGGAATGCGGGCTAGGTAACTCAAACACAACCGTTCCATACGACAAGACAGCCCGCACTACCGATCTAGACCTCTGACAGTCACAGCTTCCGCCTAGAACTCACTAAACAGAACTCACTAAAAATCCCGTGCTAACCATGTCTTACAGATTCCACATGGGCAGCAGGCCCCACGGACTATCGGCACAAACAAACCGTTAACAAAAACCGTACCGTACTAATCCTACTGTGCGAGCACTATGCACAAGCATAGAGCTTCATCACATACACTCAGGCTCAAATGAGATGCTGTGGGTCTGTCTGAAGGATCCGCCACAGGTGCACTTCTATTCAAATGAGATGCATAGCATCTCATTTAAATAAAAGTGTACCTGTGGTGTACTCCCCGAGAGGGGCCTATCTGGGGAGTACTCCCGTAAGCCGCATCTCACTTGAATCGAAGTGTACTTGTGGCGTACTCTCTTAGTGGGTCTATCTAGGGAGCACTCCCGCAAGCATCTCATTTCATATCAATGTACATTTGGTGTATTCCCCGAGTGGATCTATCTGGGGAATACTCCCGCAATCATTTATTTTCAGTAGAAGTGTAGTTTTGGAGTACCATGACTGGGTCTATGAGGGGAGTGTTCCCGCAAGCATATCATTTTCAAGAGATTTCAATAGAAATTTACTTGTAGTGACCTACACCCCGAGTGGGGATATCTGGGGGAGTACTTCCGCAAGCATCTAATTTCAATAGAAGTAAACTTGAGTCGTACTTCCCGAGTGGGTCTATCTAGGAGTACTCCCGTGCACAGCACGGGCTATGCTTGGAATGAACGCCAACAGACCACCTCAGTAGGCTAACGTATTGACTGACTCACAGAGCAGACCATCTAAAGAAAATGTCCGGAATTTTGCTAATTCAGTCACAGTTTTTTTTTAAATTTTTATAACTCTTTCCTTGCCAGGGTAAGGTGAACACTACTCAACCGCAAGAGACATGGACCAACATGAGCCCCCGCAGTCGCACTAACTTCCCGCAGTCGCACTAACTTACCGCCGTCGCACTAACTTACCGCAGTCGCACTAACTTCCCGCAGTCGCACTAACTTACCGCAGTCGCACTAACTTACCGCAGTCGCACTAACTTACCGCAGACTTACCGCATTCGCACTAACTTACCGCAGTCGCACTAACTTACCGCAGTCGCACTAACTTCCTGCACTCGCACTAACTTACCGCAGTCGCACTAACTTCCCACAGTCGCACTAACCTACCGCAGTCGCACTAACTTACCGCAGTCGCAGTAACTTCCCGCAGTCGCACTAACTTCCCGCAGTAGCTCTAACTTACCGCATTCGCACTAACTTACCGCAGTCGCACTAACTTCCCACAGTCGCTCTAACTTACCGCAGTCGCACTAACTTACCGCAGTCGCACTAACTTCCCGCAGTCGCTCTAACTTCCCGCAGTCGCTCTAACTTACCGCAGTCACACTAACTTACAGCAGTCGCACTAACTTAACGCAGTCGCACTAACTTACCACAGTCGCGGGGGCTCATGAGGATTCATGTCTCTTGTTAGTTGTGTGTGTGTGTGTGTGTGTGTGTGTGTGTGTGTGTGTGTGTGTGTGTGTGTGTGTGTGTGTGTGTGTGTGTGTGTGTGCCTATGTTTGTTTCCATGTATGCTTTCAGAGACATGCCACATGGACGCGTTACATATTCGACACGACTAGGATGCTATACAGCTGTCCACTTGCACTTTGTCCTTCATTGCAGAGCATGGAGGTTTCTTACCGAAGCACGGTTCGCGAGAGGCGGGCAGTGATTGTGTGTCCGCTGTGCATAAGTCTGTTTGAGGACCCTGTTTCTCTCCCTTGCCACCACGTCTTCTGCCGCCAGTGCATTCAGACGTGGCGTGTTCAGTCATCCGTGACTGTTCCACTCGAGTCCGTTCCTTCAGGGACTATTCCACCCGTCTGTGTTCCACCCTGGACTGCTGTTTCACCCTCGAATACAGCCCCGCAGGAGACGTTGTCAACAATGGCGCATGGAGAGACAACAGTCGCCAAGGTTTCCCGAGTGACAGCTTCAACCCTCAACGTTTCTTCCGCGGCTGCTTCATCGCCACAAGATAGCGGCCTCCCGTTTACGTGTCCAGTATGTGCGTCCATCTTTCACGTCAAACCAGGCAAAGACATCTTCACACATAAAGTTAGTGAAGGCTTCAAATCCGATGGTCAAGTATTGACACTGGATAGCGGGAAAGCCATGACCCCTGTTAGCGGGCAATTCATGACACCTGACACCGGCCCAGTCTTGACACCAGACAGCGATCTAGTTCTCACACCTGACATAGACCGAGTTTCTTCACCTGACAGCGACCCAGTCTTCACGCCTGACAGCAAACAAACTTTGATACCTGACAATGACCAAGTGTTATCACCTAACAGCGACCTAGTCTTGACGCCTGACAGCGACAAAGCCTTAACAGTCTGTAACCCTTTTGCAGCCACCGGTTCTGTTCACAGCACCACAGACACTGTCCACAGCACTACAGACACTGTTCACAGTTCCACAGACACTGTTCACAGCACCACACACAGTGTTCACAGTACCGGTGGCTGCATGCACACGGAGGTTGGCCCCGACGGTCACGTTTCCAGCCCTGCTGATCAAAACCCCGGACTCGCTGCTAAAACTCTCATCCCGGACCAAGTCACGCAGGGCATTGTGTGGATGGTGAGCTACGGCGACTGGCGGCATCCGTCCACCTGCCAGGAATGTCACCTGAGACCCCGCAAGTGTAGCTGCCGGTGGAACTTCCCCGACTGTAAAGTGTGTGACCTGAAGCTTGGCGAGTGCGTCTGTCGGACCTGCTTCATGTCCCTGTGCCTCACATGCGCCAGGAAACACAAGTCCAGGAACAGTTACCATCGCATTAAGGACACACGGAACACGCCGGAGCTGGACTGGCGAGATCTTGTCCCCATGCCGCCGCCTGACGCCCCGGTCTGCGATGGCCCGTCTCCAATTGGGGAAGATGAAGATGGATGTAGGTGCCCACACCGCTGGCCTGAGCACTCCCTGCTCTTACAGTTTTGTTTTTCCCAGTACATTTTGGTCTGAATGACACTGTACATCAACAACTTTTGCGGCAGTACACCCAGCATAGGCCCACTCAGGGAGTACACCACAAGTACACTTCCATTCAAATGAGATGCACAACATCTCATTTGAATAGAAGAGTACTTTTTTGTAGTCCTCTTGGCATTACATCTGAGATAGGCCCAGTCGGGGAGTACGCCACGAGTTCACTTCTGTTCAAACGCGACGCTAAGGGGAGTACGCCACAAGTACACTTGTATTCAAATGAGATGCTAAGCATCTCATTTGAATAGAAGTGTACTTGTGGCCTACTCCCCGAGTGGGTCTATCTGAGATGTAATGACAAGGGGACTACGCCACAAATACACTTTCAAGTGAGATGCTCATTTGAATGGAAGTGTACATGTGGCGTACTCCCCGGGTGGGTCTATCTGAGATGTAATGACAAGGGGACTACGCCACAAATACACTTTCAAGTGAGATGCTCATTTGAATGGAAGTGTACATGTGGCGTACTCCCCGGGTGGGTCTATCTGAGGTGTACTGCCGCCGACAGCGTAAGTGTATATTTTCGTTTAAATCAAAATGTACTGGGACGAACTCAGGGGAGTACGCCACAAGGACACTTCCATTCAAATGAGTTGCTTAGCATCTCATTTGAATGGAAGTGTACTTGTGGCGTACTCCCCAAGCGGGCCTATGCGGGGTGTACTGCCGCGAACGGTGTTGATGTACAGTTTGATTCAGACCAACAAGTACTGAGAAAAACAGACCTGTGAAAGCAAAAAGACAGCAAGTCCGTTTTTGTGAAAAGCGCGATTTTCATTGCATTACAATCCAGGGCGCGCTGTTCACAAAATGGACCGACCGCCATTTGCCTTCTCAGGGCGGAGAAGAAGTGGACACACCAGTACACTTTGGTTGAGATCAAATTTAACTCATTCAGCTCCAATGCCGTATTTCCCAAATTTGGGAGGCGTCATCTAACGACTGTGCGGGAGATGATCGACCATGATAATTGACGGGTAGTGCCAGATTAGCTTGGCGCCGACAGGTGCCAATCTAATCTGGTACTACCCGTGAATTATCATGGTCGATCCATCTCCTGCTGTACCACGTTGGGACTGAATGGGTTAATGACAACAATTTCATAATTAGAATAATGATGGTACAATTAACCCGTTCAGTGCCGGCTGACGCAGACTGTGTTACTGCAATCTTTGTCACTTCAACACAGAAAGACTCAGTGCCGGCTGAAGCAGAGTGTAAAGACTCAGTGCCGGCTGATGCAGAGTGTGTTACTGCAATCTTTGTCACTTCAACACAGAAAGACTCAGTGCCGGCTGACGCAGACTGTGTTACTGCAATCTTTGTCACTTCAACACAAAAAGACTCAGTGCCGGCTGATGCAGACTGTGTTACTGCAATCTTTGTCACTTCAACACAAAAAGACTCAGTGCCGGCTGATGCAGACTGTGTTACTGCAATCTTTGTCACTTCAACACAAAAAGACTCAGTGCCGGCTGACGCAGACTGTGTTACTGCTATCTTTGTCACTTCAACAAAAAAAGACCAGGCTGGTCACGGAACGAGGAATCAAAGTGGTGTCAGCACGATGCATAGATCCTCATGAGCCGCCGCAACTGCGGGGGCTCATGAGGATCTATACCTCTTGCAGTTGGGTGGTGTTCTGATTTTCTCGGCACTGAGCGAGTAAATATTGATAAGGGCGGTGACCGCTACTACTACTGCTACTGCTACTACTACTACTACTACTTTATAGTAATATTAGTAGCATTGTATATCAAATTAGTTTGAAATTACGAGTCTCCTGGAGTGGGCACGTGGTAACAACCACATTATTATGTACACTATAATACTACTACTAGTACTACTGATAATAATAATAATAATAATAATAATAATAATAATAAGTAAGTATTAGTATAAGCAGTTTTTATTAGTAGTAGTATTATTAGTATTGCTATTAATATGTCCAAGTGTCCACAGCCGCACCTCATGTGTCATGCATTAATCTTCTTCTTCTTCTTCTTCTTCTTCTTCTTCTTATTATTATTATTAATGTAGCAAATCTCGTTGTTTCAGATGTACACGATAGAGAATATTTCTGCTTTGACTGCCAGAGCTACCTGTGTCGCCGTTGTCACCGAGACTGGGAGTTTGACTGGAAACTGGACCATTACCGCTGTCGTGACATCGGGAACGCCCGCCCTGGGGGCGAGGACCACGCCAAGCTGGTCTACAGCCTGACGGAAACAGCAGTATATAAGTAAATAGACACCTTGCTGCCACTGAGTAAAACTTACGTGGAACTCGCCGAGAAGAATCTCCTGGTCTTAGGGAAGAAGGCAGACATGTTTCGCAAACAATTGACTCGCTTACAGGAGCGAATAACCACGACCTGCAAACGACCTTTAGCCATCGGCTTGACCCCCAGGGTCAAGCTAATGGCTGAAGGTCGTTTGCAGGAAACTACGACCTTGAACGACCTTCAAAAGTAGTGATTATCGAGGCCAAAGCCGGTGGTGGTAATGTTGATGGTACTGATGCTGATAGTGGTGGTGCTGTTGACGATGATGATGAAAACGACCAGGATGATATTGATGAAGAGAAGGACGATGACAAAAGAAAGGAGCACAGCGTTTCTACCGGCGGTACAGATCCTACCATCAAGACCATCCAGCGACTACTGGCCCGCGTGGAGCGAGTTCTTCGAGAAGAGAGTGAACTCCTCCGGAACAACATAGAGTGGTGCTGGGCGCAGCAAGAAGATGTAGAGACCTGGTTCACTGTGCTGGGTTCGCTAGACATCGGCAACTACACGGACGTCGCAGTGGCAGGGGTCCTGAAAGTCAAAGAGAGCTGCGTCAGCATTTTCCATGACCTGGAGAAGAACGACAAACTCTTGCTTCAAATACTCAGGACTGTTGTGAACATGAAACTTGAGCTGGACGGAGTGCGAAACCAGAAGGGCGAGAGTGTGTGCCGGCCTGAGATTTTGGACCATACGGCTGAAAGCTTGGCTGAAAGCCGTAAGGTCCAAAATCACAGACCAGCACACGACGCGAAGGAAGGTGACGCAGAAGGTGTCGCGTCATCTCTGCCTGACGCACATGAGGAGGGATGTTCGTCAGTAGACTTCACGCCAAGATCAGACAGAAAGCTGGCTTCAGAGTGGAACAGTCGCATTAAGAACATGAAGGCCGCTCGTACACAGGAGCACTCGTTTGATGGTGTTGGGTCTCTCACTGTCCAACATTTACTAACACAGACTTACCGGTTGTCCACTTCGACATTTTTGAGCAAGTTGACATGGTTCTGTTTTTGGAGTGAGCTTCAGTGTTCATGAATGTAGATTTAACAATTAAAGTTTGAACAAGATATATTTAAGAAAAATAATAAAAACAAAAAGTTATCATCAAACTTGGTCCTAATTTATTTTAAAATCTAGCTGGCTTTAAATCCAACGGTTAAGCCACTATCCTTGGGAAATCATGGCGATGACCTATATAAAAGATTAAATATATAGCTTGTTCAGGACTCAGTGACAAGTGATCTGCATCACTGACGCTGAAACTGTGACAAGCTATGCGCTGATAAAACGTTTCGCAAGACCAAGCTGTCGAACATTCAACACGAGGAGCGTGAAATTTACCGGAATAAATAGTTTAGTGTTGCTGACTGGGCTTGATCAGGGTGGAGTTTAGCACGTTTAACTCATTCAGCCCGACGGCCGTATTTCCCAAATTTTGGAGGCGTCATCTAATGACTATGCACCAGTTGCAGGAGATGTATCCACCATGATAATTCAAGGGCAGTGTCAGATTATCTTGGCGACGACAGGCACCAAACTAATCTGGCACTACCCTTGAATTATCATGTAGCGAGTCAGGGCAGCGGCTAAATCACTCCGGTCCAGACTAAAGGAAAATTACAGCAAGTTAGGACCAACGTTGGTGATAGCTTTTCTTCTAAAGGCGGCGACCCACAGACACGATTCCGATACGAAACCAATCCAAGTTCGAAGCGGGTCTCAAACAAAAAACAATCGCGTAAGTCAATTTCATGTTTGTGTGTTTCCACATGCCCGATGCGGTACACGAATTCGCCTCCGAACGAAAATGACGCCATGTTTGAAGACAAATTGTATCACCGCATCGGGTTCGGATCGGATTCGTATCGGATTCGTGCTTATGGAAGCGTAGCTTAAAAGTTGTCTTGAAAAAATATGCGAAAAAAACGAGGCAAGCTTTGCTGAAACGGACTATACATGATTGTGCAATACTGTATAAGATAGTATGGGTAAAATACGATACGTTACCATACCATAGGCACGATACGATACGATACCACACGACCCGATACGATACCATACGAAGCTATACGATACCACACGACACGATACGAAGCGATGCAATACAATACAGTACGACACAATGTAAATAGTAGCCTACCGGTGGCTACATGCGCAAGGGTCTTAGCTGGAGATAGATCGACCTTGTTAGTTTCAGGGTTCGCTGAGAACAGTGAAACTGTGTAACTTGCAGAGCTGACTGTAACCTCGACGAAAATGACCATTTGTTTTTCCATTAGAACAACAGACCGCTGCTCATTCAAGACGCCCTGCATCAATAGCTGCGGAAGGGTCATATAGCGTACACGCCGGCAATGCTATGCAACACCTTCGCAGCTATCGATGCAGAGAGCCTCGAATGATTTAAGGCATTGAGTTCCGATTCGGAAATTCCAAAAACTGAAAGGCGTCTTGTGAAGACGCGTGTAGCGGTTCAGCAGATAAATCGACCATGGTAGTTCAATGTTGGTGCCAGCATAGCTTGGCGTCTTAGGGCGCCAAGCTATGCTGGCACTAACCTTGAACTATGATGGTCAATCCATAGTCGGTGGGTTTTTGCTGGATCACGGGTGAATAATCATCTGATTAAAGTGATGGTTTTGACGTTGTTATTTAACCCGGTTTTTGTCGCGATGATTCCTGTCGGAATCTAACTCTTCCTGTCGGAATCTAACTCTTCCTGTCGGAATCTAACTCTTCCTGTCGGAATCTAACTCTTCCTATCGGAATCTAACTCTTCCTGTCGGAATCTAACTCTTCCTGTCGGAATCATCGCGACAAAAACCGCACCCGACACTCAAAGAGTTAAACGTTCATGCACGACTGTATTTCTGCCAGCAAGAACCCAAATACATTGAGAGATCTAATTCCGTTACTCTGATAGGTTTTGTTTGTCCGTGTGTCTCTTGCAGCGTACACACACACGCACGCAAACGTACGCACGCACACACGTGCACACACCCACGCACGCACGCACACACACACACTAACATGCAGCGCAACACGATTACTGACGTTCAGGATGTCGTCCACATGCACACAAACCCATCCTCCCTGCATGTGTGTGTGTGTGTGTGTGTGTGTGTGTGTGTGTGTGTGTTTGTGTGCGTGGGTGTGTGCATGTGTGTGCGTGCGTGCTTCTTTTTCTTCACGCTCAATACGTTTTTTAGTATGTTGTTGTCTTGAATATGTACATTAGGTATAGCAAGGACAGGTTTGTAACGATGGGCCTGCCCGCCTAAAACCTCTTTCCTTGGAAAATAAAGTCGTTTAATCAATCCCATCACTCTCCATTCCTCAGAGGATATCAGGTCTTCCGAAGTGATCGCCAAGGGAGGAAGAAAGGGGGGGGGGGGGGGTTATGACCCTAGTTGGAAACAACCTGAATGCCAGCGAAACCAGGAGATTCATGGAAGAGGCAGAATACATCCAGGTCAAGGTAACCACCAGTGACAGCACCCTTGACCTTGTCAACTACTACTGCCCTAATGATAAGTTGCTGTCCCTCGACACTATCCAGGTCCCGGACAGTGGATTCCTCATCACTGGTGACTTCAACAGCCAGTCCCAGAGTTGGGGATATGACACACTGGACAAGAGAGGAGAAGACATTGAGGAGTGGCAAGATGAAAACCACCTGATACTTGCCAATGACCCTGAGGACCAACCTACCTTCTACTCTCGCCGCTGGCACACCACCACTACACCGGACCTGGCGCTTTGCACTGAAGATGTTCATAAGTGCCTCAGCAGAACAGTAGGACCACAGCTAGGAGGAAGTGACCACCGCCCTATCCTCCTAACCCTAAAAGGATGCACAGCAGCTAGCTCGCCACACCGGCCAAGATGGAACTACCGAAAGGCAGACTGGCGCTTGTTCAGTATCCGAACAAATGAGCTAATGCAAGACCTCGCTGTGTCTGGAAGGAACATCAACAATGTGGTCAGAGAGTTTAATGACATTATCAGTAAGGCAGCCAAGGAATCCATACCTCGAGGGGTCCGGAAAAACTACACCCCATACTGGACCGCAGATCTTCAGAAAGCACATGACAACCTCACTAGGGCCAGAGAAGACGCTGAAACCAACCCCAGCCAAGAAAACAACATCAAGCTACAACACAGTAAGGCCCAGTATCTGAAGATGAAGTTGGAGTGCACAAGAAGAAGTTGGAGAGAGAAAACTGCAAGACTAAACATGGACAGGGACACCACGAAGTTGTGGAGACTGACCAAGGCGTTGAACGATGAGGGCACCAGGGAACAGAAGATCATCTTGGAAGAAGAAGGGAAAGCACTGACTGGTAGGAAAGCTGCAAACATGTTTGCACAGATCTATGCGAAAGAAAGTGACATCACTGTCCCACGAATGCTTGCGAAAGAAATCAGACAGGAAGAAAGAGAGAGAACAAGAGATGTGAACATCCATGATGCAATGAAGAAGGACATCACCCTTCCAGAACTGAAGATGGCCATCAAACAGCTGAAGAAGAAAAAATCTCCAGGTCCAGACAGCATCTCAAACGAGATGTTACAACACCTTGGCAACACTGCCTTAATGAAGCTACTGGACATCTTTAACCACAGCTGGAGAGGAGGTCAGGTACCCCAGTGCTGGAAGGAAGCCAGGATGATCCCAATTTTGAAGAAAGGAAAGAATAAGTCCAAAGCCCTGAGTTATCGCCCCATCAGCCTGACAAGTTGTGTGTGCAAGACCATGGAGCGCATCATCAACAAGCGCCTGCAGTGGTACCTGGACTCTGAGAGCATTATCGTGCCAGAGCAAGCTGGCTTCAGAAGCTACAAGAGTACAGAAGACCAGACAACACACCTTGCACAGGTCATAGAAGATGCCTTTCAAGATCAGAAGGTGACATTAGCTGCCTTCATTGACTTACAGAAGGCTTTCGACAAGGTGTGGAAGGATGGTCTCCTTGTGAAACTCCTTCGCAGTGGCATCCAAGGGAATATGTACCGGTGGACCAAGTCATACCTGCATAATCGCAGAGCCCGTGTGACAGTGGATGGGTACTGTGGCCAAAAAGTGCTGTTGCGTCAGGGGGTGCCACAGGGGGGAGTCCTGTCACCGACACTGTTCATACTTTTCATCAACGACCTTGTGCCAGAGCTACCAAAAGGAGTACACGCAGCCCTGTACGCAGACGACCTGGTACTCTGGTGCACAGAAGAGTATGCAACAACTGCTACATACAGGATGCAGCTAGCCCTGGACAGGCTGACAGACTGGACCAACAACTGGTGTGTGACCATCAACACAGAAAATTCATCAGCCACACTCTTCTCTCTCTCCAACAAGGCAAAGGCTGGCAACCTAACACTGGGCAACACCCCGCTGCGGTATGAAGACCAACAGACATACCTGGGAGTCACCCTTGACAAGAGGCTGACGTGGAAGCCGCACATTTGGAATGCAGAAGCGAAAGCTAGAAGAAAGCTGAACATCATTAGAAAACTGGCTGGAACACAATGGGGAGCCAATGAAAAGATCCTCAAAAATGTATATCAAGGCACAGTGAGACCACACCTTGAGTACGGATCTAATGCATGGTTGACGGCAGCCCAGTCACACCAGCAGACCATTGACAGAGTTCAGAACCAGGCACTGCGTATCATCACCGGCGCAATGAGATCCACACCAATTGAAAAGATGGAAGAGACAACGGGCATCCCACCCCTGCGCATGAGAACAGATTGCAAAGCCTTGATACAGTCCACAAAGGTCAAGTCTTCCAAAGACCATCCTATGAACGCTAGGATGAAACAACCAACCTCAGGGAGACTGAAAAGATCAAGCTTTGTGAAGGAGACGAGAGCACTGCAGAGAAAACACCAGGCAAAGCTGCCTGCGCAGGTAGAGGCTCTGAATCCTGCTAGCGACCTTCCACCTTGGGAAAGTAAGCCAGAAAACATCACCATCTCTTCCACGGTACCCTACATCACCACCAGAGATGAGCACAGCACTGTGAGCAAGAAAGCCCTGACACTGGCCATGCTCGAAGAAAAGTATCCCCAGGAAGCATGGATACGGGCATACACCGATGGATCAGCCACAGATGCAGTTCAGGATGGAGGGGCTGGGGTGTACATTCAGTACCCAAACGGAAAATGGCAGGCAGAGGCAGTACCAACAGGCCTTCACTGCACAAATTACAGAGCTGAGGTGGAAGCCCTAGTCCGCGCAGCTAACACCCTTAGTGGCACTGCAGACCCTGATGCCCAGATTGTCTTCCTTACTGATGCCATGTCTGTCCTTGAGGCAGCAACAGCAAGCAAACTGCCACGTCTACAAGAGGCACTGCAAAACATCAAGTGCACCAGACTGGTGCTGCAGTGGATCCCTTCACACTGTGGCATCTACGGCAATGAAGAAGCTGACAGAATGGCAAAAGTGGGCGCAGAGAAAGAACAAGATGAAAATGGAGTCAGCTTCACAGAGATGAAGACCATCATTAAGTCTGTGTACAGACCACCACAACGGCCCCTAGACAGTTACCATCAGCTGTCCAGACAAGAGCAGGTGACCATCTTTCGTCTGAGGACCGGGCACAACCGACTCAATTTCCACCTGCACAGACGCTTCCACCTCGTGCCATCTCCCCTGTGCCCTTGTGGAGAAGCAGAGCAGACCGCAGAGCACATCCTCCAGGACTGTGGGAACCACCAGCCGCTGAGGGAGGAGATATGGCCGAAGCCCGCCACTCTACAAGAGAAACTGTACGGGCCTGTGGAGGTGCTACAGAAGACCACAGATTTCATTTTGAGAGCCAAACTCCAAGTGTGACGGCGTTCGAGAAGAAGAACTCTCCATTCCCACATACGCATATTTCACTCGAGAAAATAGCCTACTAGACCGACACAGAAGTAATGATTAGTACATGTGTGTATTGATGTCGTGCAAGGAAAAGGGCGGCCATGACAAAACAATGAGTGAGTTCAGCGAAAGAGAAAGCCCATGAACGTCGATTCCAAACCTTCATCATCTACCGCCCCAGCACTTCCGCAATGGTTGACAGTGATGAAGCCACCTTTTACCAGCCCCACAATTCGACTTCCGGTCTCGTGCTTACTGGTAGTATCTTCTCGGTCACCCAGGAAAATCGGCTGTCCGGTATTTTTTTCTTCTCACGGACACGCAGTTTCAATGAGAAGACACATATATGTTGACGATGAAAAAGTAGTCACCGTCGAATAATCAACACGCTTACGTAGCGCTGTCAAGAGCAGAGATTGTTCCGAGTCACTCTTAACTCATTCGAAAAGTGCCTCCTCCGGATACGCGGCTTATGAGGCGTATCCGGAGGCGGCATGTTTCGAATGAGTGAAACTACCAGAGGTAAATGATATCCATTCTATAGTTAAGCAACTTGTCAGTCAGTGAATCATGAATCAATAAATCGATCAGTCGGCCATGATGGCAAACGACTTTCTTGTATTAAAATGAAAACAGGCTGAATGCGTTTCCTTCAGTCAGGTAAGTAATGTAATCATTTTAAAAATACAGGAGTTTGGGATGGGGGTTGGAGGTGGTGTATGTGTATGGGGGAGGAGGGGGGGGAGAGGGTTAGGGGGCGAGCGGAGGCGGGGGAGGGGGGGGGGGCGGGGAGGGGGGGATGTGTGGGATGTGGCAGAGGGCACGCACGCACACACCTAAGCACTTACCTGTAAAAATGCCCATGATATTGTTGTAGGCGTTTCCAACATTAGTGATGATGTTGCGGAATGGGATGATATGCCTGATGAGTGTCTGCAGCATCTGAGAGAGAGGCAGTAAAAGCAACATGTCTGCTGACTGCCGCTGAAACAATATAGGACATTACTACTACTACTACTACTACTACTACTACTACTACTGCTACTACTACTACTACTACTCTAACGGGCAAAAGAATAAGTATGTCTTTGATATCTCGGAAACACGTTCGTGATTTCGATGATATATATAAAATGTTGGATTAAAAATAATAATAATAATAATATAACAATAACAATTGATTATGAAAATACTCATACACGGAAGAGCAAAAGATATTTTTGAGATCACCAGAAACACTTGAGTATTACCGATGATATAAAAAATGTCGCATTTCTGTTGCTCGTCGTAATAATAATAATAATCGTTAATAACAACACAAACAACAACAACTTACAATAATGCTGAAAGATAAGCAAAGTAGTAATTCAAAATAAAATAAAAATGCAACACATTTTTTCCTCTAACTTGCAGTAAACAGACCAGCTGTTTAACTCATTCGAGACGTGCCGCGAATCCGGAGGCGGCAAGTCTCGAATGAGTTAGAGCAATCTGCCCCAGGCCTGACCTTGAGTTTAAAAGTTGTCGACACAATGGCTTCTCAATGTTGTCTTGCTTAAAATAAGATTTTTCTTCTCTTTGTTTTACAATCCGTCCGTATGTGTGTATAAATGAGCGTGTGTACGCTTGTACTAATCAAGACTCAGGTCAGACATGTTTGTATGATCGTGTTGTTTTTAATTTATTTTATCTTGGCCTGTAATGGTGGACCTTAACTGTCTATACTGTGTAGGGGTTTTGAACCGCTCATCTGTTCGATTTAAGGTACACGATTGTAACGCACGTAGACTCGCCCCAGTCGCAGGTACACACTCTCGCACAACAGACGCATACACCGCCACTAACTCAGTCGGGCGCATTCACGCGGTATAACACAAACATTACCTCTCTTTCTCCTATGGGCCTTTATATAAATAGAACAACAAAAATACGCAAAAGATATTGTGTATGTGTGTGCGGGGTTGAAGTGCTTGTGGTGAGAAGGGGTGGTCCCTTCTCACCACAAGCACTTCAACCCCGCACACACATACACAATATAAACGCCAGGCTAGGTAATGGTCTCTCACAATCCAACCTGTTTCACTGGTGTTATTGTTCAGCAACGTTTCCGAGTCGTCCCGTTTCTCGTACCGTGGACGTCCTCCTGACTCGCTCCATAGCGCAGTGCCTGATGACCCGGGTGTCTCGGCACCGGTCGCTCACTCCCTGAGTGATGAAATGACCTCATAGTAGGTCCCTAGGCGGTAGCCTTTATTGAATGACGTCTCGGCGTCCGTCGCTCCGCTCCACACAATAACTCTGTAAATAAAGTCCTAATATCATAACACTTGCTAAACACACACATATTGGATAATATGACGCATATTACGTAACCTGGCTGATACAAATAATTCACACGTTCATTCACACACATGTGCTTCACACACGAACTACTTCGCAACATACCATAACTATGTCACTACATTGAAACAGACTATAACCTGACACTCTCAACATACATGCTTCCATACATTGGAAAAGACTATACTTAACCACGTACTACCTTCCTAAACGACTTAGGCATACACCCCTCACATTCCTTAGTTATCCATCTCGGTAAATAACTACAGAGGAAAATCACCGGTTATCTCAACCAATTCCAAACCGACATAACTGAACCAAATCAACACTACACAACCGAATTTAGAGCTGTTCTTAATTGGACGCACTTTTGATCGGCAAACCTAGATCGGAGAAGATCGGCGATCTTTTGGTTTGTTTCTTAATTGAGGTTGAACGATCATAGGCAAACTTCAGCAAACCAGGTTTGCCATGGTTCTCTTTCTTAACTGAAGTGCTTGATTCGGCGTACTTACTGTCTGCAAAGGTGTTCAAAATGGTTGCCGCTATGCCGCTTCGCGATTTAAACGATGTTTGTTTTTGTACTCCTTGCAGTAGCGACCCCACAAACAGCGTTGCGCCTCCCACAAATCAATAAAAACAGGTCTTGTTCTTCGCACTAGTGAAATATCGCCGTCCGCCATATTTGTTTGTATCGGTGACTATCTTCTTATCTCCATCGCAAAAGAGGGTAAAAGCTTTGACCAATCAGAGAAAAGGTTCGTCTTGGTTTGCTCAACACGTTGAGCGAACGTTTTCCGACAGCGAACTATGGTTTGCCGAGGTTCGTGAACTACTTCGAACTAGGTTCGCCGTATCTTTAGATCGCCCAATTAAGAACCAACCTCGTTCGCCCGAGATCGTGAACTCTAGATCGTCAGAGTTCGCGAACTAAAGTTCGTTTAATTAAGAACATGCTTAACTCTTACTAACGCATACTATCTTTAACCCAGTAGCTGTTAATAATACATATAAAAGCATACCTGAATTCTAGGTTTCAGTCTTGGAATACGGGCTAGGATATCTCACACACGTCTGCCCTCACTGACAGTATAGCCCCGTACTAAATTCCCTACAGATCTGTTCGCCTGAACTCTCGCTAAAATCCCGTGCAAAACGCCGTCCCTACGTTTGCACGTGGCCTTGTGCCCACACGGGATATCTGTCACAAGACAAACCGCTGACAAAACTGTACCATACAAAAACCTCTGTGTGAACCATATGCGTGAGCATAGAGTTTCATCACAATTCCCCCTTCCTAGGGACAAAAAGAAACGACCGAATTTCTTTTTCCAACTAACTGATCGAAATACACTATTGTCACAAAACAAGACAAATCCCTGACAAAACCGTACCATTCAAAAACCTCAGTGTGAACCATATGCGTGAGCATAGAGTTTCATCACAACGATCATAGAGTAACACGTGAAGTTGTTTTAATCAGATTTTTTATTTCTTTCCTTAATATTGGTGTCCATTTATTAATATTATAATTGCTATTATTATTATTATTATTATTATTATTATTATTATTATTATTATTGTTAAGAATGCCTAACATCTTCATGGTAGTATACAAGTTATTTTTCAGAATGCGAGGGAACTTGCATTTTTGGGTTATCATGCAGACGATTCATAGAAAGCTGTATGGTTTTACTGTTGCCAACTTTCTCTCCTTCTCTGATATTTTGTCTGATTTTTTTTTTTTTTTTTTTTTTGTTTTAATGGAAAGGAAAAATGTGCTGCTCCTAGTAATGTTAGGATTACTAGTTACACATCTGAGACGCACTTGATCGGGATACGGGGCTTAACCCCTTTGCTGCTGAGGAAATGTGAACACTACCCAACTGCAAGAGGTATAGATCTTTATTAACCCCTGCGGTTGCCGGGGCTCATGAGGATCTATGCCCCTTGCTGACACCACTCTGTATCCTTGTTCTTAACCCTTTTAGCCCCAAGGTCCCATTTCTCACATTGTGGAGGTGTTGCCCGTTGACTATGTACCAGTTGCAGGTGATGGGTTGACCATAATAATTCAAGGGTAGTGCCAGATTAGCTTGGCGCCTTCACTGTAGGGACTCGGGGCTAAATGGCCCGTTAGGCGGCTGAGGTTGCTCGGCGATGGATTGACATGGATTTTAAAAACAAAATCTGCGCCCTCAGACAGTGATGGAGTTATGGCCGCGTATTGGATTGCAGCAGCATGTAGTTAATCCCTCTTGTGCACGGAACCAACAGTACCTTAAACAGTACTGTGGGCCGCATAAGCAAGGGGGTTAACCCTTCGGCTGACGGTAGTGGTTTCCCACTGGTTGTCAGCGGTTTTGATCACTGTGATTCCTCTCGACAAAATCCGCTGCGGACAGCCAAAGAGTTAATACGTGTCGTGGGTTTAAAGGTTTCTCCCAATGAACTTGCTATATCCAATTTGTATAATGGAAGGGTTTGTTTTTTTGTGGAGAACGTGTATAGGTCAATTAGAACCATTTTGCTAAATGTTTATTTGTGCAGGTTTAAAATGGCGTGTGTGCCAGGGCCATTCTGAACATGTTTAACTCATTCAGCCCAACACACGTTTTTACCAAAATTTTGTAGGCGTCAACTTACGACTATGCACCTGTTGCGGGAGATAGATCGACCATGATAATTCAAGGGTAGTACCATATTAGCTTGGCTCCGACAGGCGCCAAGCTAATCTGGCACTACCCTTCAATTATTATGGTCGATCCATCTCCTGCTGTAGTGCATCAGGGCTGAATGGGTTAACTCTTTCCGACCGGTACCATGTCTGGTTGAGGTGAATTCTGCAGGAACCACCTCGACGAGGCAGCTATCTACAGCTAAAGGGTTAATATTTACAGAAAGGAATGTGCGTTAGAGAAGTGAAAAACATCGACAACAGTTGTGTCTAATGTCTGAAATACGTAGATAGTGTGTACGCTGGCAAGTATTTAGAGGGAAAAGGCGACATGTCCCCTAAAATAATGACAACTCTGCCCCCTTTTAGCCAGTGCATGTGATATCGGGGTTTACATTGCTTAAAAGTTGACCGAGGAGAGATCAGGGGCAAAATCGTTCTGAAATGTTTATATGGCATGTTGAGAAAGTATGAGTGGTGTTTGTCTAGTTTCCGTCTATTTTCTAGCCCAGGCGCCTGTCATATGTCGTTACAATATCGCGGTATCTTTGACTGAACCACCGCACTGGCGGTGCAGGCTCACTTTCAGTAAGCTTGCAACCGGGCCTGTGGTGGTTCACTCGAAAAAACTGTGAAACCGCAGTCGTCAACGCTCAGCTGAGCCTGACTAAAAAATCACTAAGTGACGGGCGCCTGTCCTGTTGTGTGTGGAGATTTGGGATGGATGACTCACTATTGAAAAAAAAAAAAAGACGAAAAATTACGACTGACTGGAGGAAAAAATCGTCAGTGTAACTGGGAATCCTCGTAGCTGTCATACATGTATATGTCAGGAACTCGGAACTTGCGATTTTGTTTCGTGTCAGCCACTGAAAACCTCGCACCTGACACACAGGTTTATGTGTCGTACAAGAGGATTTTCAGTTACACGGACGAAATACACATTGTACATGGCATGAGGGAGAAAGATGCGCTTGTTTACATTGTTTTAAATGTAACACTGATTCATTGCAAGAATGTTGCATGTACAATGTATGATGGACTGCTTCAGTACAAAAAATACACACAAAACGTCAAACGAGAACAGCTGTTGGACAATGTATGGTGCAGGCAAAATGCGTGAGTGCTTTTAGCCCCACGGGTGCATTTCCCAAATTTTGGAAGTGTTAATTAACGACTATGTACCAGTTGCAGGAGGTGGATTGACAAGGATAATTTAAGGATAGTGACAGGTTAGCTTGGCGCCTTCAGGCGCCAAGCTAACCTGGCACTACCATTGAATTCTCATGGTCAATCTCCTGCTGTCGGATGTTGGGGCTAAAGGGTTAACGTGCGTTTATCAGCAGAGTGGAGATCTGTGTGGGTTTTATGTCTAAGGGAGGATGGGGTGTTAGTGGAGATCTGTGTGGGTTTTGTGTCTAAGGGAGGATGGGGTGTTAGTGGAGATCTGTGTGGGTTTTGTGTCAAAGGGAGGATGGGGTGTTAGTGGAGATCTGTGTGGGTTTTGTGTCTAAGGGAGGATGGGGTGTTAGTGGAGATTTGTGTGGGTTTTGTGTCTAAGGGACGATGGGGTGTTAGTGGAGATCTGTGTGGGTTTTGTGTCTAAGGGAGGATGGAGTGTTAGTGGAGATCTGTGTGGGTTTTGTGTCTAAGGGAGGATGGAGTGTTAGTGGAGATCTGTGTGGGTTTTGTGTCTAAGGGAGGATGGGGTGTTAGTGGAGATCTGTGTGGGTTTTGTGTCTAAGGGAGGATGGAGTGTTAGTGGAGATCTGTATGGGTTTTGTGTCAAGGGAGGATGGGGTGTTAGTGGAGATCTGTGTGGGTTTTGCGCCTAAGAGAGGATGGGGTGTTAGTGGAGATCTGTGTGGGTTTTGTGTCTAAGGGAGGATGGGGTGTTAGTGGAGATCTGTTTGGGTTTTGTGCCTAAGGGAGGATGGGGCGGCGGTGTGCTAGTTGAATTGATGTAGAAAGGCATTATTGTAGGATGAGTGAGAAAAATGCCGTGTGTTATATGAGTGTGTGTGTGTAATGGGGGAGGGGGGTTACCTAAATGGCTAATTAATATAGACAAAAAAGATTATGGGAGTGTGATGTGTTGCTTGAAATAGGGAGGATGGTGGCTATATGGGAGGTGGGGTGTGTGTACGACATATATATATTTTCAAGTGTTGTTGGGTGTGTGAGATTTAAAAAATATAATTTAATTCTTAAAAACAACACTTTATGATGACAGATGACGTCACTTGATGACAGATGACGTCACTTTATTGTGACGGATGAAGATAAAAAGAGAATTGCTCGAGAAAATGTCGAAGTCGAACTTGTTATAACAAAAAATGAACAATCTCAGTCGCAAAAAAAAAAAAGACGTGAGTGGTAAGCAATTACTTTGAGTGAAGTATTTCACCTTATTTTTACATGGATGTGTGAGCTAGATGGAGGAACTCACGTTGTGTGGCTATTCATCTGTTTTCCGTACACGTTTTCTGGCACCGTTGTGCTAATAGTAATAACCAAAAGTTCATGAACATATTCTGGAAATAACACTCTTTTTGGCTTCGTATCTCTGTGTGCTGGTCTGTGATTTGTTACCTTAACGTTTATATAAGTAAGTCCCAAATCGCAGACCAACCTCCTAAACGTCTTTCATGAAGCATGAATGGTTTTTTTTTTTTTTTTTTTTTTTTTTTTCGGGGGGGGGGGGGGGGGGGGGGGGGGGGAGAGGTGTGGGTTAACGAGAGTTTTATTATTTTGAGTAGCAGTATTAACTCATTCGAGACGTGCCGCCTCCGGATACGCGGATTATGCCGCGTATCTGGAGGCGGCACGTGTCGAATGAGTTAACATTTAGTGTTACATGAGCAAGAGATGATGATGATGATGAAACGTTTTTATTCAGGATAAAAAGTTTTAGGCATAGCAATGCCTATCTTCCAAACTGTCCTGCTACTCGACACATATAAAAAATACATCAGACGAGACATCAAAAGATAAAACATATGTAAGTAAAAAGACCCCCCCCCCACCACCACCACCACTCAGAGGGAAAAAAAATAGAAATAAAAAAATAAAAAATATATATATAATTATATACACAGGTATGAACCTGACATGTTAATGCAGACAGTCGACTATTACATAATCTGCAGCAACAGTAGAAGAGTATTAGGTAATAGGAAATTTGTCACTAACTATACGAATAGTAGCATAAGGGAGTCGAACATATTATTACTTCTGAAGTAAATATTTATGGAGGCGATCTTTGAAGACGCTAATCTTACAAATTGATTTCAGGTGTGGAGGTAACATATTCCACGTTTTAGCGCCTGTAAAAGACAGACTGGTTTTACAGATGTCTAATCTAATTTTTGGAAGGTGGATCGAGCTATTTCTCGTGTTTTTCCTATTATTGTCGGAAAAAAAGAATTTTTAGATAGGGTGGGGCTTTTCCGTGTATGATCTTGTGCACTAGAATACAACGATTAAATTCAAACTGTTTCTTCAATGTTAGTAACTTGAGAGATTTTAATTTTTCATCAGTCGAAGAAGGACCGGGAAGTATTAATTTAATGCCCCGACGATACAAGGAATTAACTTGTTTCATGTGAACTTCGCTGCATCCATCCCAGAGAGTGTACTAAGGAGGCGGATTTTTTAGCAGTCCGTGTGTGTGTGATATTGCCAAACGACAAGAATATGGCATTTTTTGGCTTTCGTTTGTTCAGTCAGTTTATTTTTAATCATTAGTGTGGCCGTCTATTCGTTTTTTTTTTTTTTTTATAAATTGTATTTTAATTTTTTTATTTATTTATTTTTTTATTTTATTTTTAAAAATTTTATTTTATTTATTTATTTATTTATTTATTTTTTTTTTTGGGGGGGGGGTGCCGGGTGGAGTAAGTAGGAATGGCAAGTTTCAGCTTGGTGTTTTGACCCAAATATATGTATACTGGCGCGTTAAAAGCAAGCTACAACAACAACAAAATTTAAATCAATCTCAATGGTTTTTTTCCCCAGTACATTTTGGTCTGAATGACACTGTACATCAACACCGTTTGCGGCAGTACACCCCGCATAGAGCCACTCGGGAAGTACGCCACAAGTACACTTCCATTCAAATGAGTTGCTCAGCATCTCATTTGAATGGAAGAGTACTTTTGTTGTAGTCCTCTTTGCATTACATCTGAGATATGCCCAGTCGGGGAGTACGCCACAAGTACACGTCTGTTCTAACGCGACGCTAAGGGGAGTACGCCACAAGTACACTTCCATTGTAATGAGGTGCTAAGCGTGTCATTTGAATGGCAGTGTACTTGTGGCGTACTCCCCGAGCGGGCCTATGCGGGGTGTACTGCCGCAAACGGTGTTGATGTACAGTTTCATTTAGACCAGAATGTACTGGGAAAACTGACCTGCAAAAGCAAAAAGAAAGCAAGTCCGTTTTTGTGAAAAGCGCGATTTTCATTGCGTTTGTCACAGAACTGGACCGACCGACCGCCTTTTGCCTTCACAGCACAAAGAAGAAGTGGACACGCCAGTACACATTGGTTGATATCAAATTTAACTCATTCAGCTCCACTACCGTATTTCCCAATTTTGGAAGCCTCATCTAACGACTGTGCGTGAGATGGATCGACTACCATGATCCATCTCCTGCTGTTGCACGTCGGGACTAAATGGGTTAATGACAACAATTTTCATAATTAGAATAATGATGGTACAGTTAACCCGTTCAGTGCCGGCTGACGCAGCCTGGGTTACTGCAATCTTTGTCACTTCAACACAAAAAGACTCAGTGCCGGCTGACGCAGACTGTGTTACAGCAATCTTTGTCACTTCAACACAAAAAGACTCAGTGCCGGCTGACGCAGACTGTGTTACAGCAATCTTTGTCACTTCAACACAAAAAGACTCAGTGCCGGCTGATGCAGACTGTGTTACTGCAATCTTTGTCACTTCAACACAAAAAGACTCAGTGCCGGCTGACGCAGACTGTGTTACTGCAATCTTTGTCACTTCAACACAAAAAGACTCAGTGCCGGCTGATGCAGACTGTGTTACTGCAATCTTTGTCACTTCAACACTAAAAGACTCAGTGCCGGCTGACGCAGACTGTGTTACTGCAATCTTTGTCACTTCAACACAAAAAGACTCAGTGCCGGCTGACGCAGACTGTGTTACTGCAATCTTTGTCACTTCAACACAAAAAGACCCGGCTGTTCACTGAACGGGGAATCAAAGTGGTGTCAGCACGATGCATAGATCCGCATGAGCCCCACAACTGCGGGGGCTCATGAGGATCTAGACCTCTTTCAGTTCGGTGGTGTTCTGATTTTTTCGGCAGTGAACGGGTTAATATTGATAAGGGCGATGACTACTACTACTACTACTATTACTACTACTCCTACTAATAATAATTAGTAGTAATGTTAGTAATATTTATATCAAATTATTTGAAATTACGAATCCTGGAATGGACACGTGGCAACATACCACGTTATTATGTATACTATATATTACTACCACTACTACTACTACTAATACTACATGTAATAATAATAATAATATTAACACAAATAAGTATTAGTAGTTATTATTATTAGTAGTATTGTTAGAATTGTTATTAATATGTCCATGTGTCCACAGCAGAACCTCAGAACGTGTCATGCGTTATTATTATTATTATTATTATTATTATTATTATTATTATTATTATTATTATTATTATTATTATTATTATTATTATTATTATTATTATTATTATTATTATATTATTATTTTATGATTGTTATTATTATTATTATTATTATTATTATTATTATTATTATTATTATTATTATTATTATTATTATGAATACTGTAGCAAATCTCGTTGTTTCAGATGTACACGAGAGAGAATATTTCTGCTTTGACTGCCAGAGCTACCTGTGTCGCCGTTGTCACCGAGACTGGGGGTTTGACTGGAAACTGGACCATTACCGCTGTCGTGACATCGGGAACGCCCGCCCTGGGGGCGAGGACCAGGCTAAGCTGGTCTACAGCCTGACGGAAACAGCAGTATATAAGGGAATAGACACCTTGCTGCCACTGAGTAAAACCTACGTGGAACTCGCCGAAAACAATCTCCTGGTCTTAGAGAATAAGACAGACACGTTTCGCAAACAGTTGACTCGCTTGCAGGAGCAAGAATAACCACGACCTGCAAACGACCTTCAGCCATCGGCTTGACCCCCAGGGTCAAGCTAATGGCTGAAGGTCGTTTGCAGGAAACTACGACCTTGAAACGACCTTCAAAAGTAGTGAGTATCGAGGCCAAAGCCGGTGGTGTTAATGTTGATGGTACTGATGCTGATAGTGGTGGTGCTGTTGACGATGATGATAAAAACGACCAGGATGATATTGATGAAGATAAGGACGATGACAAAAGAAAGGCACACAGCGGTTCTACCGGCGGTACAGATCCTACCATCAAAACCATCCAGCGACTGCTGGCCCGCGTGGAGCGAGTTCTTCGAGAAGAGAGTGAACTCCTCCGGAACAACATAGAGTGGTGCCGGGCGCAGCAAGAAGATTAGAGACCTGGTTCACTGTGCTGGGGTCGCTAGACATCGGCAACTACACGGACGTCGCAGTGGCAGGGGTCCTGAAAGTCAAAGACAGCTGCGTCAGCATTTTCCATGACCTGGAGAAGAACGACAAACTCTTGCTTCAAAGACTCAGGACTGTTCTGAACATGAAACTTGAACTGGACGAGTGCGAAGCCAGAAGGGCGAGAGTGTGTGCCGGCCTGAGATTTTGGACCTTACGGCTGAAAGCCGTAAGGTCGAGAATCACAGACCAGCACACGACGCGAAGGAAGGTGACGCAGAAGGTGAATTCGCAGAGCTGACTGTAACCTCGGGCAACATGCCCATTTGTTGTTGTTTTTTTTTTTCTCCATTAGAACAACAAAACCGTTACTCATTCAATACTCCCTGCGTCAATAGCTGCGGAAGTGTCATATAGCGTAGACGCCGGCAATGTTATGCAACACCTTCGCAGCTATCGATGCAGGGAGCCTCGAATGATTTACGATATTGTGTTCCGAGGTGGAAATTCCAAAAACTGAGAGGCGTCTTGTGAAGACGCTCGTAGCAGTTCAGCAGCTAAATCGACCATGGTAGTTCAAGGTTGGTGCCAGCATAGCTTGACGTCTCAGGGCTCCAAGCTATTCTGGCACCAACCTTGAACTATCATGTCACTCCATAGTCGGTGGGCTTTTGCTGAATCACGGGTGAATAAGTGAATATGCTCTGATTAAAGTGATGGTTTTGTCGCTGTTGCTATTTAACCCTTTGCGTGTCGGTAGCGGTTTTTGTCGCGATGATTCCTGTCGGAATCTAACTCTTCCTGTCGGAAACTAAATCTTCCTGTCGGAATCATTGCGACAAAAACCGCTACCGACACGCAAAGAGTTAAACATTCATGTACGACTGTATTTCTGCCAGCAAGAACACACAAAAATGGATAGATCGGATTCCGTCACTCTCATATTTTTGTTGTTGTTGTTGTTGTTGTTGTTATTGTCGGTGTGTCTCTTGCAGCGTACACGCTCCAGTGGATACCAGCCCACTGTGGGGTACCAGGAAATGAAAGGGCAGACGAGCTGGCGAAAGAAGGAGCCACACTGAAAAGATCAACAAGAAAACAGCATCAGCTATAGTGAGCACAAGACAATCATCAAGGCATTGATGAGACCGAGGTCAAACAGAGACCAATGACCAAAGAGCAGGAAATCGTCCTGATCAGACTGCGTACCGGCCACAACAGACTGAACGCTCACATGAACAAAAAGCTCAAGCTGGCGCCATCACCAACCTGCGCCTGTGGTCAGGAAGACCGAACATATTCTCCAGAGATGCCCGCTACTGGACGATGAAAGAAAAGAAGTGTGGCCGTCGCCAACTCCACTGCAGACCAAACTCTACGGCAGTCGAGAAGACCTGGAGAAAACGACGTCATTCATCGCCGGTGCTGGACTGACCGTATAGCCCACTGCGAACGAAAAGAAGAAGAAGAAGCAGCAGCGTACACGCACGCACGCACACACATGCACGCACGCACGCACGAACACAAACACACACACACTGGCTTGCAGTGCAGCACGATTAGTGCCGATCAGGATGACTTCTTGTCCACATTTACACAACCCCCTCCTCCCTCCTCCCTGTATGTGTGTGTGTGTGTGTGTGTGTGTGTGTGTGTGTGTGTGTGTGTGTGTGTGTGTGTGTGTGTGAGAGAGAGAGAGAGAGAAAGAGAGAGAGAGAGAGAGAGAGAGAGAGAGAGAGAGAGAGAGAGAGAGAACAATGAACAATGAACAATGAACCTTTATTTTCCAACGGTAGAAGTTATTGGTAACAGGACCAGTTTTCAAACTTGCCGTTGCTACATCTACTACATAAATGACATAGACGTGTAAGCATACACATACCACACACTGATGCAGGTATGCACTCGCTCACGCACGCACGCCCGCACATACGCACGCACACGCACGCTCACACACACACACACACACACACACACACACACACACACACACACACAAACACAAACTTGCACACGCACGCACTTAGACACACACGCACACATACACACACACGCTCTCGGACACGCACTCAAGACATACGTACGCGCATAACGCGTACGCACAAAAATATAAAATAAGTAAATATGCAAAGTAAAGCAATACACAGAAAATCATTAAGTACATTAGAATTCATACGGCAAAGGCAAATATGTATATATGTGCTCTCTCTCTCTCTCTCTCTCTCTCTCTCTCTCTCTCTCTCTCTCTCTCTCTCTCTCTCTCTCTCTCTCTCTCTCTCTCTCTCTTGATTGATTGATAGGCCACCGAGGATACACTGTCCAGCCTACCTTTTCACACCTCCACTGGGAATGTGTATTTATTATATGCATCTGGATCTAAATTCTTGAAGTGCACTGTGTGCATGTGTGCAATAGACATGGATTTCTATTTTTGTGTTACATAATCCTGAACGATCGTTGTGAGCACTTCAAAAGCTATTTTTGTTCAACGACGATCGTTAACCTAACCTAACCTTGAGTGCATCACTGCACCAAGTGTGTTTTCGGATTTCTGGAATACTAGTTGTGCGTGTTTTTATTAGTGCTTGCTTGCTTGGAAAAACTCACGTTCCTTCAGGAACAGTACTTTCGAGTTGGTCGGTGATCCTCACGATACCGTTTTTCCGCGGCATTCGTCTCTGTCCAACATCGGAGTACTGCAACGGGTCTGTTGGATTTCCTGACTTGACTTTTTGTGAGTTCATTGATTCTTCTGACTTAGCTCTGCTTTTTCCAGGTGAGCGTGTAATCTTTATCTAAAAACAAATTTTTCCACAAACTAAAAGTTACTTTTGGCATTGAAAACATTGATTCAATGATTGTGTACATTTGCGTCACGCGTTCTTTGAACTAGAGCGGCTGACGCGTCATATGGAACTAGAGTACCAAGTGCGTCACTTGGAACATGAGCGCTGACGTCGATCAATTACCTCCCGCTCGCAAGTGCCTTCCCATAATAAAAGCTCTATCCCTATCACGCACTGGTATCATGTTGGCATATAACTAATTCCTTGCACTGTGGTGCCCTTTCTGCAGTGCACTAACAGCTCCTTGCCAATAAATCCAGTGTATGACTGTCTAGTGTGTTCGTGTTAGCAAGATGGCGGTCTAGATAACTCCAGTGAAGGACACTAAACTAAAGCCATGCCCCCGCACACGAGATCTATCAAAGCCAAATACTCCATTGACTTGGAAAAAGTTAAGAAAACAAAAGACTGGCATCAGATCACTTTTGATACAAACGGTCTTCACTTGCCGGTGTGGAGGCATGCTTTACGAGAACGATACCAGTTCGCATACAAACCCCCTGAGCATTCCTCTACATGGGCTGACCACTAAAACGACCATACAAAGACGCTCTCCCTCACCCATCCCCTGGCCACTGACCTTCCTCCTGAACTTTTTAAATCAGTGCTTGATCTCTCGCTTGATGGAAATAAACTATTAAAAATCTCCATCTACTATACCACGGGCACAATTCTAGTCCAGGGGAAGGCGTGTGTGGACTGGGTGCAAGAGGAATTCGGCAAACTGAGGTCAGTCGTGAACCTCCTCCTCCCCAGCTATAGCATGTCTGGTAAACCTCCTGATCAACGGGCCCTGCCACCATATGCCACTATGCGCTCACAGCTCCCTAAAGCTGACGATACTGACACGGTCGGTGTAGGTCTCGAGCAGGTAGCAGAAAGTGCTAATATCGACCAGGACCACGACAGCGCCAATGATATGGCTGCCAGTGCAGTTTCAAACAGCGCGACTGGCAGTGCCGATGTTGCTTCAGTCGGCATTGACCCCAGTGGCTGTACCTGTGACACCTCTCCTTCGGTGGCCAGTGACCAGTGTGACAGCCCGGGCGGTTGCCCCCCTCTCGCAGACACCAATTCTGCCTTGCAACCGTCTACTTCCATGCTCCAAGCTGACACGGCCAAGAAGCTGACGGAACTCGGCCGTGTTGTTGATGGTCTCGGTGCTGCGATCGGCTCTCAACACGACACAGCCATGAGTGCAGTGTATGACTTACAGAAAGAGGTGCGTGAGCTGGTCCGGATTGAGATTCGTGACATCAAGGCCGAGTTCCACCAGCAGCTTGAACAACTTTGTTGTCGTGTCAAGTCACTGGAGGCCGAAAACAAAAAACTCAAGTCTCAGCTTGGTGACCACAACAAAATGTTCACTTCACTGCGCATCACTTCCCAGCCCTCCAAGAAGCAGATGACAGATGCACATGTGGACGGCACTCTGTTGTCAACCAAGCCTGGCCCATCACTGACCTCCTCTCAGCCCCGACAGGCCGTTCCCACTAACCAATCTCCACCTGCCATCAACCTAGCCAAGACTCCCTCCGTTGATATGGCTTCCCCGTTATCCATTCAAAGCTCAGGTCTCACTCCCTCCACTCCCTCGCCGAGCCAGCCCGCACACAACACTGGCCGTGCCTCATACCGTGACGTTGTAGTCGCCGCCGTGCCTGTGTCCAATCGCTTTGCTGCCCTCTCTGTTGACGACTGCACAAACGGCAAGGTAAAAAATATAGGCATGGAATCGCTCAGCAACACGTGCCGCCCCAAGCGTGATCAACATCAGGATCACCCTATCCCCGCTGATGTCTTGACCAAAGAGAGGATTTTGCCTGGGGTCCCTGCTGTGCTAATAGGTGATTCAATCTTGCGAGAGGTGGGTAGCAAGATTGTATCACCGACTGTACCTATGCAGAAGATATGCGTGCCGGATTGCTGAATTGATGGCGTGGCTCGACTCGCAGCCTCCTGCACCGCACATTGTTTTAGCCGTGCTGCATGTCGGGATCAACACATGCAAACGCCGTCAAGTGATCAGTGTGGACACATGGGCCGCCCTCCTCAAACTGGTGAAAATTAAGTTTCCATGCGCCTCCGTCAAAATGTCGTCTGTTTTGCCTGCTTTTGGTCGACACCCCGCCAACAGCGCGATCATTCCATCCAACAGGAACCTAATGGCGGCGTGTGATCAGGCGAGGGCTATGCACATTGACAACGTGCCAGTGTTTCTGTCTCGTGGTGGGGCCCCACGTAAGTTGCTATACAGACAGAATGATAATTTCCATCCAAGCACTGAGGGGGCCTCGCGACTTGCCTTCAACCTTAGGTCCACAGCTCGTGCGTCCCTACCGTCTATGCGGTCTAGCTCTGCCCATCAGCCTGTGCTGCGGCCAACTATGTGTGACGACCGCCTGCAATACGGACCCCCCATGCCGCCTCTAGGAGGCTTGCACCGTAACGGTCACCTACCCAGAGATTTCAACTGTAAAGTACCCATCCTCCCCACCCCACATTATCCACCCCAGCCACTGACCAATCAGCGTGTTTCCTACCCCGTGGCCCCTTCCCCCAGATTTTCCTGTGATCCTGCCACTTGGAGTGTTGCTTTCCCTGTGCCACCTGTTGCCCCTAGCCATGGCCGGTACGGCTACATGCCCTGTCCAGAGTATCATGGGCGGCACTATGAGACCCTCGTCTGAGTGAATTTCATTGTGAACCCACACTGTTTGCCTCCCTCGATTCCACCAGTGGTTCGACCGGCACAATCAGTGTCGTCTATCGTTCGTCCCTTGACTGAGACTTCACTCAGACATTCTGAACCCACGCTCGTTGTCTCCCTTGATTCGTTCTGACGGAGCGACGGAGACAACTTGCGCGGCATACCATGATGTCTCAATGTCGTATTTACAAGTCCACATGGGTTGTCTCCCTCGCTTCTATACTGTGAATCGACGGAGTCAACCAGTGTGGCGCACACCTTCCCTCTCATACGGAAAGACAGTCACTCAGTGTAGCACAAATCTTACCTCTCATTAATTATGAAATATGAATCTGACAATCTGGCGAACTGTTTAGTGTCTGACATTGAATATATAGTTTTTTTAATCAAATAGCACTTTGGATTTAATTCGTGACATGAATTTTTCTTCTGTGAATGGTGACGATTATTATCTTCCTGCATTTTCATTTCTTTCAAAACGGAGGAAATATACTCTTCTTGATATAGCAAAGGAGCCAGTGTGTGTATCGTATATTATACGGTCTCCGACCAGTGACTCATTTATTTCGCTTTTCAGAACATAACAAAAACATTATTTCCCGTACGTGGGATGTGACGCTAAGGAGCCAGTTTAGATATTTATATATATCGCAGATACGGTATACGTTCAGTGACTCATTCGCCTACAGAACGTAACGACCTATTATTTCCCCTGCGTGGGGCGTGACGTTGTCTGCAGCGACAGCAATAGACTGAGCTGAGTTTTCAGCACTGTAGTTTCTCCTGGGTTTTGTTTAACTTTGTTAGAGTTCAAACGTTTTCATTTGTTCTTAATTGACTTTTGTAAACATTTTACCCCCACGTGTTGCTTCATCATGCCTGCCTGTAGCCCACATGTACATCAGTGTTCGCTGAATAAGCATGATTTACGGATAGGGCACCTTAACGTTTATCATTTATACAACAAAGTGCCCGACGCCACTGTTCTACTTTCACAACCCCAACCCTTTCATATATTTGGATTTACTGAGTCTATACTCAGGGAACATATTAGTAACGCCTCGATCTCCATTTATAACTATACTGTATTCCGTAGAGATGCATCATCCCCCGGTCATACCGGTATAGCTGTGTACATTCATAACTCTATCCGCCAGTACGTTACCTGCCGCATGGATTTAGAGTCTTGTCACGTTGAAAGTTTATTTCTTGAATTGAAATGTGACAAATCTTCCCCCACACTAATTGGATTTATTTATCGCACCCCTTCAGCCACATTCTCATGGTATGATGATTTTGTCACCATGATGGATAAGGTGCAACAACGTCACAACAAAGATATACACCTTCTAGGCGATTTTAATATTGACCTGCTAAAGACTGGTAATGCGGCGTGGAATTGCACCACCTCATTATTTGGCCTGCAGCAGATGGTTCGGTCTCCCACTAGAGTTTTTTTGTCATCCGCCACATTGATTGACCACATCTACACTACAAATGCACCTGCTGTCACACACGTCCACGTGCCGAATGTTGCCATTAGTGATCACTTTCCTACTTGTTTTAATCTTTCAGTTAAACGTGATAGACCCCAGCACAAACACCACACTACCATCACATACAGGTCTTACACAAAGTTCAACAAAGGTGACTTTCTTCATGACCTCTCACTCATGCCCTTTCACCTTATTTATAACACTTCTGATCCCAATGAAGCCCTCTCGCTTTGGTACAAGCTATTTCTTTGGGTCCTCGATAAACATGCCCCACTCAGGACTAAACGCGTTAAACACCCTACCCTTCCGCCTTGGTTGTCAAAGGACATCATTCACGCAATGAAAATAAGAGATGACTTAAAACGGCAGAAAAAGTTTGCGGATTTTAAGAAACAACGTAATCTTGTAAAATCCTTAGTTAGAAAAGCACAGAAAACGCTTGCGGAAAAAGTTATCGCAGAGGGTAAAGATACCCGAAGTATCTGGAATGCAATCAATTTGTTTACAAAGAAGAGGAGTTTCATCAATGCTGCTACCTCTCCAGGCATAACTCCAGACGACTTCAATTCCCACTTTTTAAATATTGCTGAGTCCCTTGTACAGTCTTTTTCCAGTGGCACTGATAGTTACAGTTGTTCTGATAAACTGCGAACACACTGTGAGTCTGCAACTGGTGCGTCATTCTCCATACCTCTTATGACTGTGTTTGAAGTAGGTAAATATATTTCTACTCTAACAGGTAAATCGTGTGGCCTGGATGGAATAAACAACATGGTACTGAAATTGTCCATTCCATACACAGCTGACACCTTGACATTTATATTCAACCTTTCTATCAAGCAGGGTATTTTTCCAGATGCCATGAAAAATGCTAAAGTTGTCCCCATTCCCAAATGTACAGATCCCAAAAGTCCAAACGATTTCCGTCCTATTTCAGTGTTATCACTATTATCGAAGCCACTAGAAAGACACGTTCATAAGCACCTACTCCAATTCTTGGAGAATCACCGCCTCCTCGTATCTCTTCAGTCCGGTTTTAGACCTAAACACTCATGTCATACTGCCCTCGTTCACATTGTTGACTCTTGGCTCTCATCAATAAACAATTCCAAATTAAATGGTGCAGTTTTTCTGGACCTAACCAAAGCATTTGATTTAGTCGATCACAACATTCTTTTAAAGAAACTTTCAGTCGATAACCTTGATTCGAACTCTATAGCTTTTTTTCTCCTCCTACCTCAGTAACCGCCGACAGAAGGTGTACTCAAACGGAAGGTATTCGAAAGAAGGTATAGTCAGGCACGGAGTCCCCCAAGGATCTATCCTAGGGCCTCTTTTATTTTCTTTATTCATCAATGACCTACCTCTTTCCATCTCAAATCCTGAGGTTAAATGCGAACTCTTTGCTGACGATTCAACGCTGCATACATCTGACAAACGTGAAACGACGCTAAATTGTATCCTCCAGCAAAGTCTCGATGAAGTGTCAGATTGGTTTACGCAAAATCGCATGCTAATCAGTACTTCTAAAACCAAAAGCATGTTGATAACAACCCGCCAAAAGCGCCAGCTACATCCTGCCCCTCTGAAACTGTCACTTGGCAATAAGCCTATCCAACAAGTATCCAGGCACCGCCTACTGGGAGTTGTAATTGACGACCAGCTGAATTGGTCGCCGCATATCGACAGTTTGTGCAAAACCTTGTCCAGGAATGTATTTCTGCTATCTAAACTTAGACATATTCTTAGTACAAAGTGCTGTACATTGTTCTTTCACGCACACATTAAAAGCCGCTGTGACCATGCGTCCTCGTTGTGGGACGAATGCACTGAACTTCACTTTAAAAACTAAACTCGCTGTATCGTCGTTCAATTAAGTTAATTATTCCTAACCCTACTTCCACGGACGAGAAAATAAAATCCCTTGGCCTGCTTACACTGAAGGAACAACTCAAATTTAACAAATGCGTCCTCATGCACAAAATATTTCATTATCAAGCCCCGGAATATCTGCACATGATACTTAACTTCAGCCCTCGGCATCAACTACATACGAGGAATGACTTGCTTCACTTACCCCGCCCACGGATAGATCTCTACAAGTCAAGCCTTCTATTTTTTGGTAGTTATGTCTGGAACTCATTGCCATTAAACATTAAATCATTTTCCGATAAAACCCATTTTAAACGTGCATTGCACACTCACTTCCAATCAGCGTGACTTCACAATTTGCCATATAAGAATAATACTGCTGATAACACGTAAACGTCAAATATTTTTATCTTTCTCCTTACATTTGCTAACTGATCATCTATTGTCTTGTCGGTGTCTCTATACGCTATTGATGCTGCTGATTATATGACACTGTCTTAGATGAGTATAATATTAATGCTGTGCACGCGTTTCGTTCTCTTGCTTTTTGCATCGGAGGCAGTTACAAATTCTCCATTGTCATTTTGTTTCCTCCTTTCGATGATTCCCCTATTGTGTTTGTTTTTTTTTTTGCCCCGTAGGTTTGCTTCCTCATCTTATTATTTTTATTATTATTATTATTATTATTATTATTATTATTATTATTATTATTATTATTATTATTATTATTATTATTATTATTTGCATTCTATGTTTCTTTTCCTGTTGTGTTCTCTTTTGTTTACAGGACAGCTTGTAAGACAGGCATTGAGTTGCCTAATGGCTTTATCCTGAATAAAAAAAAAAAGATTAATCATCATCTCTCTCTCTCTGTCTCTCTCTGTCTCTCTGTCTGTCTCTCTCTCTCTCTCTCTCTCTCTCTCTTTCTCTCTGTCTCACACACACACACACACAGCATGCACACACACACAGCATGCACGCACGCACACACACACACACACACACACACACACACACACACACACACACACACACACACACATACACACACACACACACACACACACACACACACACACACACACACGTGAACGCGCCTCCAAAAATATCGGGCACACACATATGAAGGCAAAAACATTATACATAGAACATGCAGTATTCAATGTACTCTTGACACTCAGATATTATGGTCCACTGTATATTATATATATAAAAAAATAGAGACGCTCCCTCTCTCTCTCTCTCTCTCTCTCTCTCTCTCTCTGTCTCTCTCTCTCTGTCTCTCTCACTCTCGCACACACACACACACACACACACACACACACACACACACAAAAACATTCTCACACACACGCACATTCACACATCTGAACACACGCGCAAGTTATCCCTGTACTGTAATGATTAGATTACGTCAGAGATTCTAGGTGTTTGAAGAGGCTGACCCTAAATTAGGTGAGCGTCTTTGCGTTTCTGATTTCTGCAGGAATAGAATTCCAGAATGAACTTCCCGAGAATGACAAACTGGTTTTGAATAAATCAATACGCGGCAGGGGTACTTTGAAATGGTGTCCATGTCTAGAAGCTACAGATATCCGTTCTGAGAAAAAAGAACTCAAGTACAGTGGACATGATTGCTTGTACAGCTTGTACATCAATACACCTTTATTGAACTGAAAGTGATGGGATAGAGGGAGCATTTTTAAAGTTTTAAGCTTTTCGTCAGTTGAGAGTTCGGGATCGGGAAATATAAGCTTAGCAGCTCTCCTATGTAGGGAGTTCAGCCTCTTCAAATGTACATCACTAGAACCATCCCACACTGTTGATGCATAGTCTATGTGCGATTTGACATGAGCATTGTAGAAAAGAAGACGCGTATCTGTGTCAGTAATTGTTTTCAATTTTGACAACATATACAGGCCGCTGGAAACCCTTTTGCACACATTATTAATATGCAGTTGCCATTTAAGCTGATCATCTATATTGACCCCCAAGAGGCGGTGGTGTGATACTTGCTCAATTGGGCTGCCGTTTATACACAGACTAAGAGAGAGCGGGCATAGCTGGTGCTTTTGACGTGTGGTTATAACCATACATTCTGTTTTTGACGGATTCAGGGACATGGAGTTGGAATGACACCAGTCGGTGACCTCATGCAGGCTTTCCTGCAGACGCATGCTAATTGCAGCTACATCTTTGTGAGGAGTATGTAGTGTGCAGTCGGCAGCAAACATGTCACAAGAAATATCGCGGCAACTAATATGCAGTAGAAGGTCATTGATAAATATTCAGAACAGCAATGGCCCGAGGACAGAGCCCTGAGGCACTCCGCTTTTGACGAGACCATACGAGGAGTAGGATCCATTTAACAGTACTCTTTGCTTCCTTCCGCTTAAATATTAAGTAAACAATGAGACAGCACCTGCATTGCAGAGATATGCTTGAAGTTTTGACAAAAGAATGTTATGATGTACAAGGTTAAAAGCTTTCTTAAAATCAATAAAGATCGACCCAGTTATTTGGGAGTTATTCATGGATGCTAGCCACGCATCAATAAGTCTTGTCAGTGCCGTGTGGCAAGAATGCTTGGGGCGAAAGCCGGACTGAAATACGTGTAAAAGACTGCGACACTCCAAATATTGATAAAGGTGTTTGTGCAAGTGTCTTTCAGGAGGTTTGGAAAGGCTGGATAATATTTAAATGGGTCTATAGTTATTAACATCAGACAGATCTTTCGATTTAGGCAAAGGGATAACCTTGGCTTGCTTCAGTTCTGATGGAAACATATTTTGTTGGATGCATAAGTTATAAATATACGTTAACGATTCTACTGTACAGGGAAGGGACAGTTTCAGTATTTAGGGCTGATCTCGTCAGGTCCCTATGATTTTTTTTGTTTTTCAGTGACCCGATCAGTTTTCCTACTTCATACACAGCTAGAGGCGGTATAGAGAAGGGGGGGGGGGTTGTCCTTAGTCTTCTGCTTACAGAAGTTAAGCAGGGCCTCCGGGCATGTGTAAGACGCGTTACCGCTTGAGGGTATGATTGACTCGGCAACAGACAGAAAATGTTTATTAAAAGTGTCTGCAGTAATACTAGAAGGAATGGCTGACGATTTCTTGCTGTTACCTCGGGTGACGAGATTAACCGCGCGCCAGAGTGCAGCAGTATCTCTGTCTTCTTTAATTATTCGTTCAAAGAGAACTTTTGAGCCCTGCATACCATAGACTTGACACGGTTAAGTTGATTTTTGTATTCGCTAAATAGCTTGTGTCTCCTTAAGTCATTTCTCAATCTCATAGCTTCGATTATTTCTTGGTTTAGCCAAGGCGGTAACGTCTGTTTTTTTACCCGCGTTTGCCGCAAAGGGGCGTGTTTGTTAAGTACTCTTGTAAAGAGTCCATACCAAACAGCCAGAGCCTTTTCAGGGTCAGTTTCGTTATTAACGACATTAAATGGTGTTTGATCAAGGTCTGCTAGAAAAGCAGACTGATTAAACTGTTTAAATGAGCGATACGTTATAGTTGTGTGCCCGTTCTTACGATGCACTGGCAGTTTGTTGACCATGAACACACAGTAGGAAAGAGATCACTGATGCTGAGGTCAGGAACACTAACATTGAATACACTAAGGGCACGGTTGGTGTAAATGTGATCAATGAGTGTTGCGGTTGTTTTTGTGATCCTAGTAGGGGCCGAAACTAACTGTTCTAAGCCTGTTTGTGTGGTGATGCAATCCCATGCGGTATGGGGCTTCAACATATCTATGTTAAAGTCGCCTAGTAGCAACGCGTCACAATTAGGTAAGCCAACTTTTTCTACTGCATGCAAAAAATCATCGTACCATTCAAACTTGGCTGCTGGGTTACGATAACAAAAGCCGACGAAGACGGGTTTAGTTTTTGGAGCCCTAAATTCCAACCAAATGCACTCAACTTTCGGAGTTTCTAAGTCCTCACGCCTATTTACTAAATGTTGGATTGAGTTATGGATGTAAACGGCAAGCCCAGTTTGACCAAGTACACGAGGGTCACGTCGAATGATGCTAAAGTTAGGTATGTGAACGGCTTCATCGCTTATGTCCGAGTTAAGTCGCGTCTCACTAAGCCCAAACAGGTGGAATGGTTCAGACAAGTTTAGAAAAACATTCAAATCGGCCACCTTGTTAAAAAGATGGTAGATGTTCAAGTGACCAGTTTGAAGGCTTCCGTGTGTCTGAGCATTATGGATCATGTTGAATTCTAATTCTCACAATTGAAGTGCAAAACAATACAAAAATATAAACAGAGAGAATAAGAATAAAAGTGTCAACGCAGTAAAACGCGGCTGAAGTTATAGCACCTCGTATCAAACGTTACAAACGGTGTCCAACACAGCGTTATCAAATGAAGATCGCTTTTGATTAATAGTGTATCCACGTATGAATGCCACGCAAGCTGTCTAAATAGTGACTGTGGTATAGCACACGTATCAGATGTCACACGTGAAAAGAGTGTTCTGGTCAGCGGCACAATAGGCAGCGAAAAAAAACTATAGGCCCTGAAATGTGTTGATAAGACCAGGCACACCGTCAGTGGGTGTGGATCTGAATGCTATCACACGATTTCCTCACGAATAATCCAAAGATATGGATGAGTGGCCGTAATTGTTAACCGTTACACGGACAACACCTTGAATTTTCCGCTGCTGGCACAATGTAGAATGATTTCCACAACGAAATAAATGGTTAATTGTTTACCGCTACAGCTGAAAACACCGTGTATTCTCCGTTGTAGCAGCAAACAAACACTGCTGGCACAATGCGGTTATATGAGAGAGAGAGAGAGAGAGAGAGAGAGAGAGAGAGAGAGAGAGAGAGAGAGAGAGAGAGAGAGAGAGAGAGAGACTTTACCTCTCGGGAAGAATTGATTAGGTGCAGACACCTGTATTCCATCATGTGCTTACACACACACACACACACACACACACACACACATGGACACAAAATCCTCAGAGTGGGTTACCTACCATTTTATGTGAAAATGGGTTCCCATATTTCTATTTATTCTAGGGCTCTGGAGTTGATGCGAATGTTTAGAACTCACCTTATAACTAAGCTCTTCAACTTAAAATAAAATAGACATTTTCTAGAAACAGAGCTACTGGATGGAGAAAAAATGGGTTTCTACCCAAAAAGTGGGTGCCTCTCAGTCTCACACAAAACTGGCATTACAGTGAAAATACCTCAATAAAGATACCTTTGGTTGATTTTATCATTATGATTGTTTGGGTGGGGTTGCGAGGGGGTTGGGGGGGGGGCGGGGGAGAGGTGGGGGGGGGAGGGGGTCATCACTTTTGGTTTATAGAGCTGCTCAATGCGCTCTTATGAATGAAAGATTTTCATTATCAGTGGAATCAGTAGGTCATTTCAGAGGCGCGCACTGAGTTGCATGTCGAACCACTCACAAATACTCATTTGGAGTGCACCAGATGGATCCAGTTGGCAAAGTCCCACATTCCACACTATAGGACAGCTAAGACTGAAAAGCAATCGCGGCGTTTATGGCGCGGTACAAGGGTTAAAACTAAGAAAATGCTGTTTTTAGAAGCGTGTCCGGCAAACGTTTTTATCAAAACTGTTTTAAAACCTCTTTTAACTCAACTTTTCTTAATGTTAAAAGTGTTTTATTGTACATTGCTTAACGTCCCGACAGCAACAAGGCTTTCGCAGGACGTGCCTGCACTGCTTGTGAAAAAAACAACAACTAAACAGAACATTGAATGTATGTCGCCAGCCGGTCAAATACATTAAATAAACCTAACACATGGGGCCTAAATAAAGCTAAGACCATTTAGGCTTGTAGGCTTGTACACATCCAATATCAAGAGCTACAGGCAGTGCAGACAGTAGGGAGAGTTTTAAAAAGGCAAATACAGGTGAATGGACAAAGGGCCGACAGTGACACATGCCCCAGAATAGTGAGAAAAACCCACCCTGTGGGGCTGACCAGGGTGCCCCTGGGAAATAAAAAGTAGTTAACCCCACCCAAGTCCCCCAGGGCAGACCCGGGTGGGGTTAAAAGTGTTTTAATTTACAACCGTGTCGTAACTGTTATGCATCTATTCCAATGTATAGTGCTGGATATTTTTCCCATCCTCGCCGTCTCTCTTCGCTCAACACTCGACTTTCCAGTCCTTCCCTCAAACACCCCCAACCGGTCTGCCCTCAACACTCGACTTTCCAGTCCTTCCTTCAAACACCCCCAACCGGGTCTGCCCTGGGGGACTTGGGTGGGGTTGGCTACTTTTTAGTTCCCAGGGGCACCCTGGTCAGCCCCACAGGGTGGGTTTTTCTCTATATTCCGGGGGCATGTGTTTCTGTCTACCCTTGGTCCATTCACCTGCATTTTCTTTTTTTAAACTCTCCTTACTGTCTGCGCTGCCTGTGGCTCTTGATATTGGATGTGTGTTGCTAAATGGTCTTAGCTTTATTTAGGCCCCATGTCGTAGGTTGTATTGGACCGGCTGGCGACATACATTCAATATTCTGTTTAGTTTTTGTCACTAGCAGTGCAGGCACGTCCTGAGAAAGTCTTGTTGCTGTCGGGACGTTAAGCAATGTACAATCAATCAACCTTCCTTCAAACGGACAGCATTCACACAAATAATACTTTACTATTACATCCGAAAATGGCCCATCCAAGCCTGCACTCTTTTAACTGCACTAAACGACTGACTGTAGCAGACGACGCATGTAACGACGCTGACTGTGACGTCATTTGCATTCAATCAATTTGTGCATACAATCCAAAAGGAGATGCGGCATTGATAACATCAACAAACCTACAAAATAAAGCAACAGGTTGAACCAAAAGGTCGGGCAGGACAAAAGGCAACAGCAGCCTCACCCAAAGTCTATACGTCCTCTCTTACAATGCGCACTCATACAATCACTTCACTTCATAGCAACCGGCGCATGAGAATACATATGAAATTTGTCACTAGAGATGACCTCCGACAACATCACCCTGGAAGCATAACACACTTTTATTTTTTTTATTTTTTTTTTTACAAAACAACTACACCCTCAAATAACAAACTTCATTTTGCAGCAACATAAACAATTTCCTCCCTCACACAAATACAATACCACCCCCCGCCCCACTACCTTTCGTATCTCTCCGTTTCACTTCGGCTCACCGACGCAGTCAACCAACGATCAGGTATTAAGTTATTTATAGCTGAGAAGGGTGACGTCACACACATACTCGTCCATTTTACCGGTTTGTGCAAACACACACACACTGCTGGGCAAGTTCAAACACACTACCACAGTGTATTTTAAGCACAAAAGTGTGTGTAATAACCTCAAAGTGGGAAAAACTGATTTTTTTATCTTTTATAACTTCTTAAAGCATGACAATGCAGAAACAACCCTCAGAAAAAATGGGTGTCTGACTTGGTCACCCAGAATTTTACACACACCCATTGTCCATAAGGATGGTAAAGACAGTCACCCATTTGAGCTATTTCGTGTACACACACACATACACACACACACACACACACATGGAGAATAAAAGCCTCAGAGTGGGTTACCTACCATTTTATGTGAAAATGGGTTCCCATATTTCTATAATATTCTAGGGCTCTGCAATTGATGCAAATGTTTTGAACTCACCTTCAAACTAAGCTCTATGACTTAAAATAAAAAAGACATTTTCTGGAAACAGAGCAACTGGATGGAGAAAAAAACGTGTTTCTACCAATAAAGTGGGTGCCTCTCTCAAAAAAACTGGCATTACAGTGAAAATGGGTGTCATTTCAAATCATTCATTTAAGCATGTACTCTCTTAAGAACATTAGGCGTATATGTAATAAGGTAAAGTTCAGGGAATATTTGATGCTTCTTTTTCACATTCATATGATCGTTGTCATACTTTTATTTTATCTTAATGTGTATTCCTTCCTTTTCCTGTATTACTAGAAATGTCAAGCACAATGACACAACACACAATGAACAAATACCTCACTAAACATACCTCTGGTTGAGTTTATTATGATTGCTTGGGTTGGTGGGGTTGGCGGGAAGGGAAGGGGTGGGGTTCATCACTTTTGATTTTATAGAGCTGCAATTCTCTCTTATTAATGAAATATTTTTAGTGTTGGTGGAATCAGTAGGTCATTTCAGAGGCGCGCACCGAGTTTCACGTCGATCCACTCACAAATACACATTTGGAGTGCACCAGATGGGTCCAGTTGGCCAAGTCCCCCATTCCACACTACAGGCCAGCTAAGAGAAGCAATCTCGTTTATTGCGTTCCGGGCGAAGGCCTCCCTCATGTGCGGTAGAAGGTTTAAAGCTGAGAAACTGTTGTTTTTAGAAGCGTGTCGGGCAACAGTTTTTATTAAAACTGTTTTAAAACCTCTTTTAACTGAACATTTGTTAATGTTAAAAGTCTTTTAATTTATAATCGTGTAAATGTTGTGGCCAACGTATCCCCTATAGTGCTGGGCTATTTCCCATTGTCGCCCTCTCACTTCGCTCAGCACTCGACTTTCTAGTCCTTCCCTCAAACGGGCAGCAGGATCACAAACAATACTTCACTATTACACCTTTTGGCAACATTAGGTTTCTTTCTCTGACCTAGCATTACATCCAGAAATGGCGCATCCAAAGCCTTTACACTCTTTCTTTACTGCACTAAACGGCCAACTGCAGCAGACGACGCGCGTAACGATCTTGGCTGTGTGACGTCATTTGCATTCAATCAATTTGTGCATACAATCCGAGAGGAGCTGCAGTCGAAACGAAAGCATAACACCAACAAACCCACAAACAAAGCAACAGGTTGAACCAAAAGGTCGGGCAGGACACACGACAACAGCAGCCTCACCCAAAGTCAATACGTCCTCTCTCACACTGCGCACTCGTACAATCACTTCACTTCATAGCAAGCTGCTCTCGTACAAATACATTGCCCAAGTCACTGGCGCACAGATACATTGCTCTCAAATTTGCCACTAGACATCACCTCCCACCACATGACCCCGGAAGCACAACACAACACTTTTTTTTTTTTTTTTTTACAAAACAACCACACCCTCAAATAACAAACCTAATTTTCAGCAACATAACAATTTACTCCCTCACACAACTACAATACCACCCCCCCCCCCCCCACCTTTCGTATTTCTCTGTTTCACTTCGGCTCACCAACGCAGTCGATCAATCAGGTATTAAGTTATTTATAGCTGAGAAGGGTGATGTTGCACACACACACACACATTTTAGGGGTTTTGTGCACACACACATACACACACACACACACACATACACACACACACACACACACACACACACACACACACACACACACACACACACACACACGCTGCTGGGACAAGTTGAAACACACTAGCGGAGTGTCTTTTAAACACAAAAGTGCATGTAAAAATTCCGAAATGAGAAAACTGATTGTTTTTATTTTTTATAACTTTTTACCGCAAGACAATGCAGAAACAACTCTCAGAAAAAAATGTGTCTGACTTGGGCACCCAGAATTTAAACACACCCATTTTCCATAAGGATGGTAAGGACAGTCACCCATTTTAGAGTTTTTGTGCACACACACACACACACACACACACACACACACACACACACACACACACACACACACACACAAACACACACACACACAAACACACAAACAAACAGAGTGAAATTAAAAAAGCCACCTGCTGAGCTGACCAGGGTGAGTCTAGAGAGAGAGAGAGAGAGAGAGAGAGAGAGAGAGAGAGAGAGAGAGAGAGAGAGAGAGAGAGAGAGAGAGAGAGATAAGACATTACTCAGATGACTTACAATAGTGTGTCAGTTGCTTGAAAGCTGCACCTTTAATACCATTGTTGCGTTTTAGGCTGTTGTGTAGGTGACATCTCAGCACCATTCATACCACTGCCACACTGTGCACGACATTGTGTAAACTATAGATCTTATCAAAGAATTCCTTGCTTGATTATAGGAGTTAAGCCTTGATCAGAATCAGGTCAAAGACAGTAGGTTGAGCCCCTTTTTCGCAAGGAAAGACTGTAGCTTGCGACCGTTTATGGTAAGGACTAAATAGGTCGTTTCGCTGGATCGCCCCGTTCAGAGCAACATACGACCTCGTAGCAGATGTACTGTAACAAGTGTCACAAACTGTGGACGTCAATGTGACAAGTCTCTCCAAGCAAGAGGCGTGTAGTCTCTTCAGTCCGTGCGGCTGTAGGGGCTCATACGCCTCTTGCAGATAGGGCGGGCTGGATGAATGCACTGACTGCTTGAAGCCCGTGCAGTGTTTGACCTGCTTCTGTCTCAGAAACACACGTTGTTATCTTCTTCTTCTCAAACGCCGTCACACTTGGAGTTTGGCTCTCAATATGAAATCTGTGGTAACTTACCATGGAAGAGATGGTGATGTTTTCAGGCTTGCTTTCCCAGGGCGGAAAGTCGCTAGCAGGATTCAGAGCCTCTACCTGCACAGAGAGCTTTGCCTGGTGTTTTTTCTGCAGCGCTCTCGTCTCCTTCACAAAGCTTGATCTTTTCAGTCTCCCTGAGGTTGGTTGTTTCCTCCTGGTGTTCATAGGGTGGTCTTTGGAAGATTTGACCTTTGTGGACTGTATCACGGTTTTGCAATCTCTTTTCATGCGCAGGGGTGGGATGTCTGTTGTCTTTTCCATCTTTTCGATTGGTGTGGATCTCATTGCGCCAGTGATGATACACAGTGCCTGGTTCTGAACTCTGCCAATGGTCTGCTGGTGTGACTGGGCTGCCGTCAACCATGCATTGGATCCGTACTCAAGGTGTGGTCTCACTGTGCCTTGATATACATTTTTTTATGGATCTTTTCATTGGCTCCCCATTGTGTTCCAGCCAGCTTTCTCATGATGTTCAGCTTTCTTCTAGCTTTTGCTTCTGCGTTCCAGATGTGTGACTTCCAAGTCAGCCTCATGTCAAGGGTGACTCCCAGGTATGTCTGTTGGTCTTCATACCGCAGTGGGGTGTTGCCCAGTGATAGGTGTGCAAGGTGTGTTGTCTGGTCTTACGCGCTCTTGTAGCTTCTGAAGCCGGTTTGCTCTGGCCCGATAATACTCTCGGAGTCAAGGCACCATTGCAGGCGCTTGTTGATGATGCGCTCCGTGGTTTTACACACTCAACTTGTCAGACTGATGGGGCGATAGCTCAGGGCTTTGTGACTTATTCTTCCCTGTCTTCAAAACTGGGATCATCTTGGCTGTGGTTAAAGATATACAGTAGCTTCATTAAGGCAGTGTTGCCAAGGTGTTGTAACATCTCGTTTGAGATGCTGTTTGGACCTGGCGATTTTTTCTTCTTCAGCTGTCTGATGGCCATCTTCAGTTCTGGAAGGGTGATGTCCTTCTTCATTGCATCATGGATGTTTACATCACTTGTTCTCTTTCTTTTTTCCTGTCTGATTTCTTTCTCAAGCGTTCTTGGGGCAGTGATGTTACTGTCTTTCGCATAGATCCGTGCGAACATGTTTGCAGCTTTCCTACCAGTCAGTGCTTTCCCTTCTTCTTCTAGGGTGATCTTCTGTTTCCTGATGCCCTCATCGTTTAACGCCTTTGTCAGTCTCCACAACTTGGTGGTATCCCTCTCCATGTTCAGTCTTGCAGTCTTCTCTCTCTCTCTCACTTCTGCTTGTGCACTCTAACTTCATCTTTAGATACTGGGCCTTACTGTGTTCTAGCTTGATGTTGTTTTCTTGCCTGGGGTTGGTTTTACCCTCTTCTCTGGCCCTAGTGAGGTTGTCATGTGCTTTGTGAAGATCTGCAATCCGGTATGGGGTGTAGTCTTCCGGACCCCTCGAGGTATGGTGTCCTTGGCTGCCTTACTGATAATGTCGTTAAAATCACTGACCACATTGTTGATGTTCCTTCCAGACACAGCGAGGTCTTGTGTTAGCTCATTTGTTCGGACACTTAACAACCGCCAGTCTGCCATTCGGTAGTTCCATCTTGGCTGATGTGGCGAGCTAGTTACAGTGTTACCTTTTAGGGAGAGAAGGACAGGGCGGTGGTCACTTCCTCCTAAATGTGGTCCCATTGTTCTACCGAGGCGCTTATGAACATCTTCAGTGCAGAGCGCCAGTGTTGGTGTGCCAGCGGCGAGGGTGAAGGATAGGTTGGTCCTCAGGGTTATTTTCAAATGTCAGGTGGTTTTCATCTTGTCACTTTTCGATGTCTTCTCCTCTCTTGTCAAGTGTGTCATATCCCCAACTCTGGGACTGGCTGTTGAAGTCACCAGTGGATAGTGTCGAGTGACAGCAGCTTATCATTAGGGCAGTAGTACTGACCAGTTCAAGGGTGCTGTCACTGGTGGTTATCCGTGACCTGGATGTATTCCGCCTCTTCCATGAATCGCCTGGTTTCACTGTTATTCAGGTTGTTTTTAACTAGGGTCATATCTCCCCCTATTTAGGGGGCAAGATGGCGGCCAAACATCAGCTCCTGGCCGGCCGCTCCGGCAAAATCCGTCAACTGTGCTTTGAAGCGACGCCTATAATTATTATCTTCCAGGCAGTGTTGTGCCATCAAGTTTCTAGGAAACAGTGATGTACTTTTTCAACAAATTAATCGATAGAATATAGTCTTTATTTTGTAATACTGAGTCGGATCGTCTTCACCTTCAGTGTAACAGTCGGACTGAATTTCAACCTACATTGCGCCAGCCTATACAGTGAAAGAAAAGAGTGCAGATGAACTGTGGAATTACTAATCATGTGCTATTCCGGGCTCATCTTACAGTTTTTGCAGACTGGTGCCAGATTTTTCTTTATTCTGTCTGACTCTACAGAAAAGCGTGAAAGCATACGAGAAGCATCTTCCAGCGAGCTTTACTACTTTCTTAGTTACTGCGTTTCCTCCTCGCCGGCCGTATTAACGTAGCATCTGCCTGGCTCGGCGACCTTCTCTGTTGACAGACATTTCCCAGCAAGCAGTGTGTCAGTGAAGTGAACAGGACTGTGTGTGGGGTGTGTGGGTATTTTATTATAACGACTCATGGCGGATACCAAAATGATATTTATATATAAAACATAATAATAATAATAATGCGTAGTATTTATACGGGGCATTTCCCATATTTATAATATAATTCATAGTGTTAACGGACTTTGTCGAAGCGGTGCCATCTAAATACCGGCGCTGTACTATGGTGACGGGCCCCCAGGTGCAGCTTTGACTGCTGTTGTTATGTAGCCTAGATCTGAGATCATTTCTCTGTCGACGGTATTTTGTTTCTGGTGTTAACTTATATTTTATGTACTGGCATTAGTCAAGTAGGAACTGTACGAAAGAACATATAATACAGTGTGTTCAGGAGACATATAGGGTTGTCTTAGTATTCTGTTTTTGTTGACAGGGAGGTTCGGGTCGGGATGAGGCCACTGGCGCCGGCCATTAGATGACTTGGCGACGGGCTTCACCCGTCCCGAGTCATTGTCCATTTTGTAGGTATGCTATTGTCCATTTGTGTGTAGACTGTCTTGTGAGTTTGTATGATTGCGAGTTGCACCTGAGGTGGCGAGACGAATTTCTCTTTTCGAGATAATAAAGTACTCTTACTCTTATTCTTCTTCCTCCCTTCGCGATCGCTGCGGAAGACCTGATATCCCTTGACTTTAAAGGACTTTCCTTCTTGCAGGTGTTTATGCTGTTTTCATGTAGAAAGTGCTCTAGTTCTGTTTTCTTTTTGGTAACCCCTTCTGCATTCCAGTGCATGATGTTCACATTGGGTATTTCTTTGTCTCTGGTCTTGTTTTATCGCTGGCCAGTCGCTCTACTTCCCCGTCCCCTGGCTCCTCAAGACAGTCGGGAAGGTCCTCCAGTCGCTGGGGGTGGGCTCCGAAGAGGCATAGAGCCCGGTACTGCACCTAATAATAATACCGGTATTATATAGGCGCTTTTTCTCAATATTTGGGCGAATCGACTCAAAGCGCCGCGAACTGAAACCAAACACGCACACTCACGTGACAGACACGGATTTACACCGAAGACAAACACAGTACAAGACAGACCAAGGGCCAGTTCAGCTACTGAAGTTACAGAGATTTTTGATCGCTCGCATTTGAAATTTGTAAAGTGGCTTGAAACCGGTACCAAAGAGTGAGGGTTGGGGGGAGGAGGGTGGGAGGGGGTGGAAGAGCCGGAGTACCTAGAGAAAGAACCCACGACGGTCCGCCCGAATTAACGGTGACACTTACCAGAGGAGAAAAGTCCGACGCCGGAACCCATTTTCGAACCTCGCACCCTTGGCATTGGTGGCAGGCGCCTTAACCACCACGGACCTGCCTGGTGAGACTCCACAGGGCGAGCACCATTTGTATTGAATCCATCTTCAAGTGTCATATGTCTGTATATGCGTGGTACTGTGGTTTGTTAGAGCGCGCTGTGCAGCCCAGTACTTCCGTCTTCAGCACTCGGGGTTTCTGTCGGGGTTACCTCACCGTTAACTTCTGGTCAAAAGGCCTTTCCTGGGAGCACAGGATGGTTTAGTTTTTGGAGTGTCCTTCTCCTAGATGGGTTGCCGACCAAGGCTTATGAGTCCAATCTACTCAGGGTTTTCCTCGGAGTGTTCCTTCTCAAAGGAGATCTGCCAACCAAGGCTATCGAGCAACCCTGCCCGGATTTATATAGGGTTTACTCCCCTAGCCTTTGCCTCTCCCAAGGCACCCACAAGACAGTGGGACTATTTACACATAGCTGGGGATCTGGTTCATGGACATCAGGTCTTGTCCACACACCGATGGGCCTGCATGCCGCATGTCTGGGGGCCAGATCTCCTCCGAGTCCCCTGTAGTTCAGCCTGAGTTTGTAAGGTGCTCGGTTACCGTGAGTCGCCACGAGGAGGCACTACATGAGGCTTGTTGTTGGAGAAGCTGTGTACGGGCAGGGAGAGACTGACATACTCTGCCCCCCTTTTCGCAGAACAGCTAGCCAGTGGTTGGAGCTGAAAGCGAGAGCGACAAGCACAGACGCTATACTACCACACTAAACCCATCACAACAACCATTTGACCCACCACACTTTGTTATGAATAGCGATCTGCGGGCTTATAACCATTAATTTTGTCTGTCGGTCGCGGTTTTTGTCGCGTCGCGAGACATTGAAACACCGCTACCAACAGCCAAAGTGTTAATATGTATAGAACGATCACACCACGGTGTCAGTAGTGAGGGCGCGGGGTAAGGCCAGTGGTGTTATTGAATAAGATAGTGATTCACTTCCTGGTACCTGCAGATATGCACACACGTTCCAAACAGTCTTGAAATACACGTTTAGGGACGACTCCTCTCTCATTGTAAGCGGGGCGTATTAGCCGTGCACTAGTTAATAACCACATACGCAGAGCTGACATAGAAGCTTAAGTGGTGTCACATTTGGTGTGTACCGTACATTAGATCGGAAGTGCTGCAAAATGGCTGGGATCAAAAGCTGGACAGCTCTGTTTGCCTTCATCTCATATTCGCCATGGTTAGCAGAAGGTAAGTAACTAGGACATGTACACGGTTGTGAAGATAATTAGAGCGAGAGAGAGGGGAGGGGGGGGGGCGTGTTGGGCGGGGGAAAAGCCTGCGGTAGACGATCGAAAGTTTTGTGCATACAGTGTTTTTACACCCGCAAAACCCTATGCAAGAGGAAATCGCCAGACAGGTGTAATCGTGCTGCCGCTTTGACCTTGCTTGATTTGTGAGAACTTCCTGTATTAAACAGCGCTGAAAGGACCGGTAACTAGTGCGCTGTTCTATTTAACTCATTAGAGACGTGGTGAATGCGTATCCTGAACGATACACCACGTCTCGAATCAGTTAAGCCCCGGTTTGTGCATGTACTGTGTGATTGTGTATCATGATATTGAACCGTACACCTCTTCTCGTGTTTCTTAACTTTGCTAGCGCGTTCAGGCCAGCAAAGGGTATATTACCTACATTATTGCAGTGTATTTTAAATCTATTCGCGTGCATACTAATATGGCTATACTTAATTATACGACATCTTACGCTGAGTGTATACTATTATTTACAGTTGTGCGGGCCGATGATCAGCTCTATAGGCCGTAAAGTGCAAATTGATAGATCCGCAAACATAACTGTAAGACAAAATATCAGCTATGTTTGATGTTTCTCGTGTCTAAAAATGAGTAATTAATCTCTTTAATTACACTTTCAGTATCTAAGACAACGGGTTTGAAGCCATCGCATGTGCACGATGTTATTGTACATTTATTTCCGTATTTTTTTTTTTTAATCTATTCAGATTCAGACAAACTTATTATCCGAAAAAGGAAATTATTGCGTGGTGGTCATTGTAATGAGATCTATAAAAGGTAAAGTGAGAAACAATATTGCAACTTTAGTGTGTGTGTGTGTGTGTGTGTGTGTGTGTGTGTGTGTGCGCGCGCGCGCGCGCGCGCGTGTGTGTGTTATTTTCATAATACTTAAGGTGTTACACTAAAGCCGTGCCCCCTGGTGGTCGGGGAGAACACACAGACTGTAGTCACGTGTAAGGAGATTGCCAATGCTGACACGGTGATATGGGACAGGTCACGTGGCACAATTGAAACTCCTGCCGGTGACTGTCCCGCACCCCTTGCCCCTTGTAACTCTCGGTTCCCCTCCATCATGGAGCTGTCCCGTTCCTCCAGTGGCGTCAGCACGATGACCATCAAGTCAGCAACCCGTGCAGCGTTTGGCGGCGTTACCATCACGTGTGAAACACAGTCATCAAGCGGCATAGTGACAGGCACGGACAGCTGTGTGGTGGACGTCATGTGTGAGTTTTACACTTCGACGTCTGTAGTCGTGAAATTCTAGCGTAACTCCTTTATTATTATGTCAGCATTGAGTGTCCTACGCCCGATTGTGTGTTGACAAATAACATTTTGCACAAAGTATTTATACACAGCTGTCTGCAAACGCTCTTCAGGCGCCTGTAGGGTGACCTTTTACCCTTTGACTACTGACGATACCGCTGGGCGGAAAATACGCGTAACTGCGGTATCGTCAACAGCAGTAAAGGTGTTAGATATAAATTAGTGGTCCAGTTTGCTGTTGTTTTTCTGACTAGATGGGTTCAAACAGATCCTCCCTTATCACAAAAAACAACGCTAACATGTGACATTTTATGATGCCGCTGACGTCCTGCGCTGTATCCCTCGCTGACGACACTGTCGTTGTTACAGACCCTGCTGACGTTACGTCCTGTAATATTACACCTGTCAGAAGCGACAACACGTGGACTGTGAGCGGCCTGTGCACCATCAGCAAGGTCTTCTCATCCACGGGAGACTACTTTTGTCAACTCCTCCAACAGACGCAAGGAGTGAGTTACAGTTTCCATAAGAAGTCAGTAGACTCTTTTACACACATGACATCCTCTCATTGGCCTTGCGCGTCCACTGTCCGATTGTTCCTCCGTCTGAGAAACGTTTTAACCGGTTAACTCACTGGAGTCATGCTGCACACGAATACGCGGCTAATAACCGCGTATCCGTATGCGGCATGTTTCCCACAGAGAACTAATTTAAGTCCACTTTAATTCTCAGTTTTCTGGGTAGCAAAGTTCTTCCGTATAGCGTGATGCGATTCCTGAAAATTCTATAATGTGATGTAGTCTTGCAAATAGAGCGTGACCCATGTGACATGTATACATACCCAGTGCACAAAATGCTACTGGACCGATGTCGGCCAATGTGGGCCAGCGCACAGTCGTACGCGGGCCGACTTCGGTCCCACGGCAGGTATATAACATCTATTACGTAGACGTCAGGAGATATACCGACAGGAGGTAAGGCGCCCTACATCCCCATCCTGTCCGTTGACTACGCCAGCGGCACGTGCTTCTACAGCGCCACACTTCCTGTAGACAGCGCCACCTACACCTACACTGTGGTTGTCTCCCCTGGTGACACCATAAAGATCGCCGGAAACATCACTGTTGGTAGGTACACATTCTGGTAACTGATCCGTAGATTTCAATTAGCAGAATTCGTTTATCAATATTACATTTTACTCAGTTTGTATTTTTGTTTGTTTGTTGATAAAACGACTGTGTGTCTGAAGGTGACCACTGCATGATGATTTCAGGATCTGGTTATTTGGCGTCGTGTCGGAAACTATGTATACCACTAGACCGAAAGGACTGACTGCCAGTGCTTGTAATTTAGAAAAAAACTTTGGTCCAAGCACAGGATGAGCGGGGGGGGGGGGGGGGGGGGGGGGGGGGCTTCCATATGCATTGCTTTCAGTCACTTACTTAGCGCACCCCCTCTTTCCTATATTTTTTCTTTTTGTTGTTGTGTGCTTGGACCAAAGTAGATCTATGATCATTGGTCTATCATGCACACTTCTCTCCCTTGACAGTGCTTTATCCTACTCACTTGGTAGTTTTTTTTTTTTTTCTAAATTACAAGCACTGGCATTCAATCCTTTCGGTCTAGTTTTTTACTACAATTTAGACTGCAACCCCTTCCCCCTTTTTAGTAGGTTCTCTCTTAGGGTGCATGGAAATTTAGCTCTAGGTGGAGGCACGGAATGTATGCCCCTGCAGAAACCACAGTAAAATGTGGTCTTCTTTGCAGGTAGGCAGAAGTTCCTTCTCTTCCTCCAGTATTGCCGATGGTGTGCTGAAGAGGTCGCCAAGACCGAAACAGCTGTCCACACCGGCTCAATATCTGGACCCCCACTTGGGGGACCTAGATTTAAATTTCCATGCACTGAGTGGCTGTAACAGTGGGATATGATACGCCCCCCTTCGGGGGGGGGGGGGGGGCTTCCATATGCATTGCTTTCAGTCACTTACTTAGCGCAGCCCCCTCTTTCCTATCTTTTTTTTGTGTGCTTGGACCAAAGTAGATCTATGATCATTGGTCTATCATGCACACTTCTCTCCCTTGACAGTGCTTTATCCTACTCACTTGGTAGTTTTTTCTATGTATACCACTATTTCTGATGTATATTTTATATGGTATAAACCAGGACTGGCTGTATCCATGCATGCTTCATTAACTCATTCGAGACGTGCCGCATCCGGACACGCGGCCTAAAGCCGCGTGTCTGAATGCGGCACGTCTCGAATGAGTTAAATCCTTGGGACTTGAATGTATAATGACGAGCAAAAGAATGCGATATTTTTGGAATCATCGGAAACACTTTAGTGAGCACTTTAGTGTTTCCGACGAGTCAAAAAATGTCACATTTGTTTTGCTCGTAAGTATACTAATGCCATGTTAACTCATTGGCGACTGATGCACACGGCAAGGTATAGGTTGACCGTGATAGAATGGTGTCGGCCTGTCTGCGAAAACTGCTTAGTAGACTCCAGATGTTGGACGTTTAATCTCCGTGCTCGTGGTTTTAATAATATACGGTGTGTAGCGCGTTTTTGATGTGGCTGTCCTAAGTTTGTTCTTGTAACAAGTGCAAACAGAACCAGAAGCCATGCGAGTAGGGTCAATTGTTTAGAGAGGGGAAATCTGTTACAGTTGCTCCACCCGCAGGTCCTACCATCAACTGTCGTCACAGTGGCGGTCAGTATATCCTCGAGAACACCGACCTTGACTGCACGTGCACAGCCTCTGACCTTGGACAGCCTAAGGGTCGACTGGTGGTTTACCATGACAACACGCTCCTGAGTCAGGGTCAATATGGTGCTTTATCTCTGACACTGCCTACAGTTACAGCGAGTCGCCAGAAGGGACAGGTGACTGTCAGGTGTGTTGTGGACTGGGCCACCAGCGATACACAGGACATAAGCGACACCTTTACTGTTCCTGTTGCCTGTGAGTAGCGGGGACTGGTTGCTGCAGACAGACATGCAGGCCCACATGGGCTTTTTTTGCTTTTGTTCATGCGTGCGCCCGTGTGTGTGTGTGTGTGTGTGTGTGTGAGAGAGAGAGAGAGAGAGAGAGAGAGAGAGAGAGAGAGAGAGAGAGAGAGAGAGAGAGAGAGAGAGAGAGAGAGAGAGAGAGATGATGATGAAACTTTATTTATCAACGGTAAAAAGTTTTGACAGAAACAAATCGTCATTTTACAAACTTGCCTTTGCTAACATCTACAACATATAATAGGTAAAAGAAAATAATAATAATAATAATAATAATAATAATAATAATAATAATAATAATAAAGACATTATATTTACACACATTATTTCATGCACCAATAAAAAAAAGTTAAAGAAGAAGAAAGAAACAAAATAATAATAAAATTTAAAAAAATATATATACACAGAATAATAATAACACTCAACATTCATCTTATACCACACACAAACACACACACACACATGCGCGCGCACGCACGCACGCACGCACGCACGCACGCACGCACGCACGCACGCACACACACACACACACACACACACACACACACACCGTACATAAATGCATGTGGTACATGAAAGTATTAACCATCAGGGTTTGTTTAAATGGCTTATCAGGTAATTGAAAAGTTTCGTTTTAAAGATTCCAAGCGAGGCTATAGTCTTCAAATGTGCAGGAATAGTGTTCCATACAAACGGTCCAGAAAATGATAAACTAGTTTCAAAGAGGTCAATTCTAGGCAGATGTAGGGGGAAAGTATTGTTCCTTGAGGTCCGCTCGCGTTCTTGCTGTGGCATAAATTTGGTGGTTAGATACTGCAGTGTCATGTTATTTAATATCTGCATGAGGATGCATTTGTTGAAACTAAGTTGTTGACGCAGGCCGAGAATGTTCAGATGTCTAAATTTGTCTGTGGTAGGAATGGGCCGCTTATCTATCATTTTGACAGCTCTTTTATATATAGAGTTTAACCTGCTCAAGTGAACATCACTACAACCGTCCCACACTGTGGAGACATAATCAACGTGAGACTTGATATGGGCATGAAAAAACAGTTTACGAGTGTGTGTATCCGTTACTTGTCTAAGCTGGGACAACAGGAAAGTGTTTTTAGCAATGGTTTTACATACTGTATTTATATGCCTCTCCCAACATAGCTGCTCGTCAAGGTGTATTCCCAAGAATTTACGCTCTGTGACTTGTTCTATCGGTTTAGCGTTCAGTTGTAAATGTAACGGCTGTGGTCGGCGTTCGTGTTTTTGTCGTGTAGTGATTAAAATACTGTTTGTTTTTCCTGGATAAAGAACCATATGATTAACGCTGCACCAGTCGGAAACCTCCCTCAGACTACTTTGTAAGCTAAGGTTAATGTCAGCAGGGTTTTATATACCCGAAACATGGAGGCTCGTATGGTCCGCAAACAGGTTGCAGTTGACATCAGTGTTAGTAATATGCAAAAGCAAATCAGTAATGAATATTATAAATAGAACAGGTTCCAAAATCGACCCCTGGGGGACACCGTAGTTAACTTGTCCTTGTTTAGAGTATTTTCCATGGGTATATACCTTTTGTTTTCTGTCTTTTAGGTATGATCTAAAGAATGCTATGGCGGTTTCACTTATATGGTATGCTGCTAGCTTCTTTAAGAGAATGTCATGGTCGACAAGATCAAATGCTTTTTGTAGGTTTAAGGAAACAGCTCCAAACATCAGGTTTTTATTTATTGATTTCCAGCCAGCTGTCTACAATGTGTCAGTGCTGACTGACATGAGTTTTTCGATCTAAAGCCAGACTGATGAATATTCATTAATTGCCTTTTTCTATAAAATCGAGGAGGTGTTTTTGTATGTGTTTTTCAAGGGGCTTTGACAGGGCCGACAAAAGTGAGAT
>BTPG01000003.1:88466082-88753582 GCA_036245525.1 Semisulcospira habei
ATAGTCCTATCACGGTTAACTGTAAATATCGGTGGTTTTTTATTGGATGTGCGGTGTTATTCCTTACGGTTCAACATTTATTAAAGATATGCCAATTAACTAAAATATTTAACCCTTTGCATGTGTAGAAAAAAGTATGTTGTCAGGCGGTCTGAAGGCGCAATAAACCTAAGCCATGCTATGGACACCTTCATGCTAATTACCAAATACTAGTTTACAAAAGGAGTCTGTACAATAGTGATATGGAAGGGAAAAGACAGAGGTGAGCGGTGGTCGAGGGGGATAGAAGACCGAAACCAGTTTCACAGGGAAGTGTGGGGTGGGATCGATCCCTTCTTGTTCCAACCTGTGACATGTCACACTGTAGTAAAATTTCAGATATTTTTTTTTTCTGCAGGGACAAGACGTCAGCAGTGGCTTCGGCCGTAATGGGCCCGAATACCTTTCCTTAATGGGTCTGGCTTTTCCTCCCAGCATAATTAATTTAGAGAATATTCGAGTAGAGTGGCGCTGCACTGAGGCGACGCGTTTTTTCTCATGACTTTCCCCTCATCAGACAATACAATTGTTAAAAAGATGCATTATACGTATAAACATAAGTTATCTACTCCTATGTGCAGCAGACTATTTAGCAACATACACCAAATTCCAAAAAGTCTACAGACGACGCAGACATCAGGTAGAATTTAAAAAAGTAAAATAGACGTGAGTAGACCAAAGAGAGACAAACACATAAGCCCCAGACAAAGTGGAAAACCCAAACCGTGAGGCTGAGCAGTGTGACCCTAGGAACTTGAACGAAGTTAACCCAAGCCAAGTCCCCCAAGGCAGACTTGGGCGGGGATGACGATCATGACAAAGCCAGATATGACAAGTCATTGAATCCATGTACGGTGATCTGAGTGTTCAGGTTAGAGACTGTTTAAATGTATTACGCATACAATGCATTGAACGAATTATTCAGTTAATGTCAAGATTCTCACAGCGTCGGTTCTTAATTCATCTGATAGGCCTATGACAGAAGGGTTCCGTCGAATATTGGAACGAGTATTTTCTTTACGTTTGTGCGTTTAACCCTTTCCATTCTGATACACTATTGCATGACATAAAAGTGACTACGATGTTTCAAGGGTAGTGAATAATAGCTTGACACCAAGAGGCGCCAAGCTATTCTGGCAATACCCTTAAACTAGAATGGTTGAACTATCTCCTAATCTCTCCGCAGTGAGATGGACTTAGTTGCCTGCTCGGCGTTAAACCTAAATAACTAAATAACTCATAATCTCTGCTGCAGCCGTTAAAGAAGAAAACACAAGTCTGAAAACTTTCAGCTCAGGGTTAATGGGTTAACTAGATTGTAATGTGTCTTTTTTCAGGGCCACCGCCATCAGCCCCCTCACTCTCCGGCTACAGCGGCCAGCCCCTATACAACGGACAGTCCCTCACCATTACATGTGCCGTGGATGGCGGTAATTCCAATACTGGTTTTATTCTATGGTTACAAGACACATGGATAAATTGAATTCTAAAATAATGTCTGTGATTTAGCTGTCGTCTGTGTTGATGCTGTGCTTGCAGCTCAATATATTATCAGAGCTTTACTCTTATAAAACCAGACGCCCCAGAAACGCCGAGCATCACATACCCCAACCATTCACTCCCCTTCATGGCCGGAGAAACACCCACCCTCAACTGTCAGCTGCTTGGCAACACCGACCAGGGTAACCCGCCAGCAACCTTGACGTGGCCGGGGCAGCAGGGTCAAGCACACTGACTTTGAGTCCCCTGACAGCGGCAGACAACGGACGGAGAATTCAGTGTGAGGCCAGTAACGCCTTTACTGTGTACAACAACACGAGAGTCGTCACGGAAATCAACATCAGCGTCTACTGTAAGCTGTTAATCTGTTGTCATAAGCTATTAATGGCAATGTTAGTTTAATTAATTAAAACTGTTAGTGTGTTGTAAGAGCCGACTAATACCATTTTGAATTTTAGGAATGCGAGAAGCTGCACGTTGATTGTGAGATGCTACATACACACGTTATTTAGTTTAAAATCTATTGTTGTTATTATTCATTCATGCACCTCAACTGCTTGTACCTTATTTTCTTACAAGCCTCCTTTCCGACTCCAAACGGACAAGTCGTATCGGACAATGTGTGAGTCAGCTCAGTTCAGCACATCACACATTGTCTAATCTACCGCGTTATCAGTGTGGTCTTGCCTCTCAGTTTTCTCTGCCCTTTATCTTACACTCCATGTGAGTGGGCACACGCACATACGTGTCTGTTCATTGGTTCTGATTATGCATTAAGTATATAATAGTTTACTCTAATAGTACTGCATCATAAATCAAATCGTGATATTTGTCTATATCGCGTGATTTCTGTGCGTTTAAGGTCTTCTGGTCTGATAACCAAGAGCTGATTTGCCATAACCTTTTTCCTCATTAGATGGACTTGATGTCCCTGTCTCCCAGCTGCCAGGCAACCAGTGTCAGTTCCGCAGCACGTCCAACACGTGTATCGTGCGTGAGGAAGAGAGAGTGTACGTCAACTGTACAGCCGACAGTAACCCCGCCGCAGCCAGCATCACGACAACATCCTGGACTTTACAGCTAGTCGCACCACTGACGTCACACAGCAATGTACAGCGAGTACGAGAAGTGTGCCTGGAGATCCCCGCCTTCCGCTCCACAGCAGTCTGGATCTATCGGTTCTGGTGATACGTGAGTTACCTTTGCCATTCGCTTTCGCTGGACTGGTCAATCGTCATGGAACAAAATGCCGTATTCAGAACAGCTCTCGTAAGAGCTGTATCAACATCACTGGGTTTTTAATTACAGGGTACGAGTCACACAATATATATTAGGCCCTAGATTATCAAGCTACAGTCCATATCACCTTGACGTAGTCTGTTCACATTTACGGCTTTAATTGGCTGGCAGCTGGCAAATGTTTCTGTAAATAAACGTCTATGTCGAACAATAAAGTTGATTACTGACTGAACGATTGATTTATTGACTATTGGTTTATAATTTGTTGAATTATTATTTTTTTGGTTTGTTTATTATTTATTGCTTTATTGATTGACTGACTGATTTATTATTCAATATGTCTATGGCACCCTGGATTTTTTAAAGCCTTAACTCAACATACCGTGAAGCCCAAACAATCAATTAAAACTTATCTAAAAAATGTCTGCCTTCCTTCAATAATTCAAACCCACGAAGACAGTACCAAACGGGGCTACAGCCTGCACGATAGCGGTAAATAGGGCTTAACATGTAAGTCACCAACTGATAATGGTGTATTTCCAGACGGTTCTACTCTGGAATCGCTGACTATCAACAACCATCAAGATAATCTGACAGTAACAGAGGCAGACTTTGTGAACATCACCTGTATCGCTTCGGGCAGACCCACCCCCGCCGTCACTCTCTACAGATACCGGACAAGACTGGACCCGTTCCTACTGCAGGGTGAGGTCACAGCGGACCAGGTTGTCACCCTGCCACACGTACAGCCCGCTGTCACGTGTGAGATGACCGGCCGCTACACCTGTGAAGTGAAGAACGACCTGGTTGCACAAACGTCACGGAACCTTCACCTGTTTGTGAACTGTGAGTATGGAGCTGTATTTAACCCCTTCGCTGCCGGAGGAAAGGGAATACCATCCATGTGCAAGAGACATAGATCCTCATGAGCCTCCGCAGTTGCGGGAGCTCATTAGGATCTATGCCTCTTGCTGAAACCACTTCGTATCCTCGTTCATTAGACGGCTGGTGATCTTTGACGCTGAGTTAACAAAGATTTCAGAAACACAACAAAATAATAATGCTTATAAATAATAATAATAATGATGTTGATTTCCGTGACGACTCTCGTGTTGTTGTACACAGTAAAGGCGTTACTGGCCTCACACTGAATTCTCCGTCCGTTGTCTGCCGCTGTCAGGGGACTCAAAGTCAGTGTGACCCCAACTTGACCCTGCTGCCCCGGCCACGTCAAGGTTGCTGGCGGGTTACCCTGGTCGGTGTTGCCAAGCAGCTGACAGTTGAGGGTGGGTGTTTCTCCGGCCATGAAGGGGAGTGAATGGTTGGGGTATGTGATGCTCGGCGTTTCTGGGGCGTCTGGTTTTATAAGAGTAAAGCTCTGATAATATATTGAGCTGCAAGCACAGCATCAACACAGACGACAGCTAAATCACAGACATTATTTTAGAATTCAATTTATCCATGTGTCTTGTAACCATAGAATAAAACCAGTATTCAGATTTCCCATCATGCTAATACAGCGAACGCCTGCATCCCGCGAACTCCGTCTTTGAAATAACATTTCACACACACACACACACACACACACAAACACACACACACAAACATACACACACACACACACACAAACACACACACACACACACACACACACACACACACACACACACACACACACACACACGAGCAAACGTGTGCGGGCCTTTGCGCTTTTGTTTACCATCATTCGAAAAATAACAACTCTGTAACCAGCTGCCCCCCCCCCACCACCTTTCCCCCTCCCCCCCCCCTCGTCCCCCCCCCCCTATTTCCCCGATCAACCCCTTTGGATACATATCCTTCCAAATACGGTGTTATTTAAAATATACACAAGAAAAGAATTACAGTATACAACAATAGTGACGGCTGCAGTTTGTGTGTACCACGTGGGTAGTTTCCAGCTCCCGCCGCATGAGCACGTGACTCCATTAAAACTGGCGTCCACTTGTATCTGGACTGTGCTGGTCTGGCCACTCACCGCTCAAGTCCGGTTCCCACAGGATATGGTGACCTTGCTGACCTTGGAATTACCGCCATCCACGGCACATGTAATGGTGAGGGACTGTCCGTTGTATAGGGGCTGGCCGCTGTAGCCGGAGAGTGAGGGGGCTGATGGCGGTGGCCCTGAAAAAAAGACACATTACAATCTAGTTAACCCATTAACCCTGAGCTGAAAGTTTTCAGACTTGTGTTTTCTTCTTTAACGGCTGCAGCAGAGATTATGAGTTATTTAGTTATTTAGGTTTAACGCCGAGCAGGCAACTAAGTCCATCTCACTGCGGAGAGATTAGGAGATAGTTCAACCATTCTAGTTTAAGGGTATTGCCAGAATAGCTTGGCGCCTCTTGGTGTCAAGCTATTATTCACTACCCTTGAAACATCGTAGTCACTTTTATGTCATGCAATAGTGTATCAGAATGGAAAGGGTTAAACGCACAAACGTAAAGAAAATACTCGTTCCAATATTCGACGGAACCCTTCTGTCATAGGCCTATCAGATGAATTAAGAACCGACGCTGTGAGAATCTTGACATTAACTGAATAATTCGTTCAATGCATTGTATGCGTAATACATTTAAACAGTCTCTAACCTGAACACTCAGATCACCGTACATGGATTCAATGACTTGTCATATCTGGCTTTGTCATGATCGTCATCCCCGCCCAAGTCTGCCTTGGGGGACTTGGCTTGGGTTAACTTCGTTCAAGTTCCTAGGGTCACACTGCTCAGCCTCACGGTTTGGGTTTTCCACTTTGTCTGGGGCTTATGTGTTTGTCTCTCTTTGGTCTACTCACGTCTATTTTACTTTTTTAAATTCTACCTGATGTCTGCGTCGTCTGTAGACTTTTTGGAATTTGGTGTATGTTGCTAAATAGTCTGCTGCACATAGGAGTAGATAACTTATGTTTATACGTATAATGCATCTTTTTAACAATTGTATTGTCTGATGAGGGGAAAGTCATGAGAAAAACGCGTCGCCTCAGTGCAGCGCCACTCTACTCGAATATTCTCTAAATTAATTATACTGGGAGGAAAAGCCAGACCCATTAAGGAAAGGTATTCGGGCCCATTACGGCCGAAGCCACTGCTGACGTCTTGTCCCTGCAGAAAAAAAAATATCTGAAATTTTACTACAGTGTGACATGTCACAGGTTGGAACAAGAAGGGATCGATCCCACCCCACACTTCCCTGTGAAACTGGTTTCGGTCTTCTATCCCCCTCGACCACCGCTCACCTCTGTCTTTTCCCTTCCATATCACTATTGTACAGACTCCTTTTGTAAACTAGTATTTGGTAATTAGCATGAAGGTGTCCATAGCATGGCTTAGGTTTATTGCGCCTTCAGACCGCCTGACAACATACTTTTTTCTACACATGCAAAGGGTTAAATATTTTAGTTAATTGGCATATCTTTAATAAATGTTGAACCGTAAGGAATGACACCGCACATCCAATAAAAAACCACCGATATTTACAGTTAACCGTGATAGGACTATTGGCAGTCCTGGTAACATCTTTAGCGTACACAATTATATTGATATATAGTAAGGACCCACGTGTACTCACAGTTAAGCGTAATAGTTCTGCTGGCAGTCCTGGTGACCTGTGTCACTGTGTTAGTGACGGTGCACGTGACGCTCGTGTTTTGGTCGCTGACAATGGGGGTAAACCTGCACGTGATGCCTGATAGTGTTAGGACGACTGAAAATAGTAGTTATTTCTACAGGTATTATATGGCGCCAGCTTAGATTTACCATCAAGAAGTTTTGACATTCCAAATTCAAAATAAATTCCATATTTAAAGGTATAAACATATGACATATCAAATTCTAAATAAGATGCCACATCCTGTGTGTTGATGACACTTTTATTTCTGGTATTGCACTGCGCAAACAGCATTGTGTACATAACCATTTACATTGTCACGAAAGTTTACTACACATATTTTCACAGCAATAATGCCAAGAAGATATTACAAAAAACACCGTAGCAAGATTGTTCAATAAATTAATTATTATCAGCTAGAGGGAAGCAGTTTTTGAAGCACAAAAAAAAATGAACATGCTTAGGAGGAAGAAAGTATGTAAACGTGGCAACATTTTTCAATTTTCAAAATAAATTGATCTCTCAAATAAAGCCTGGGAAAAAAAACGTGGTATATCCTATATCATTTATTATGTCTTTAACCCACTGTCATGTATTCTGTCATCATGACATGTACTTCCAGCATCTTTTATAACCATCATACATTGTGTGTTTATGTATAAAATGACATCAGCACACAAGTCAGGGACACACTCGATGTAAATTCATGCACCGCACTGAAGCTGAATGCAGTAAAGCATTTTTAACCCATATCATACTGAGGCTATAAGCTGCAAATTTATACACTGCCATATGCAAGCTACATAGTAGTAGGTACCAGGCTTCAGAGTCCTGGCCCACTCTGGCGTTGAAGTCGCCAAGGATGATGACTTTGTCGTCTGCAGGGGTACTCTGTAGGAGGCTGCGCAGGTCAGTGTAAAACTTGTCCTTTTCAGCAGGCTCTGCCAGGAGGGTTGGGGAGTACACACTGAGAAGGGTGACGTGCTGCTGGTGTCTCAGTGGGAGGCGCATGGACATGATGCGGTCTGAGTGGCCCGTTGGTAGGTTTTCCAGCTTAGTCGCAATGGATGTCTTGACCATGAAACCCACGCCTGAAAGCCGTCTTTCTGATGCAGGCCTGCCTGACCAGTAGAGGGTGTAACCAGCACCAAGTTCTTGGAGGCTGCCTTTGTCCGGAAGGCGTACTTCGCTGAGCGCGGCGATGTCGATGTTTAACCTCCGCAATTCATGGGCAATGAGGGCGGAGCGACGTTCAGAGCGTCCGCTGTCTGCTTTGTCGAGCATGTTTCGGACGTTCCAGCATGCTACTTTAAGTCCGGTCGTGGTCGTCATGAGAGTGGATCCGTTATTCTTTCTTGTTTTTTGACCGCAGGAGAAGATGCCCGTTGACCGCGGCTAGCCAACTGGGGTTCCGAGGGAATGAGCTTTGGTTAGGCCACCTTTTCTAGGCCACTCTCCGTGTGGAGCAAGCAGTGCTGTCCCTAGAGAAGGCTGCTTGGTCGTTCAGGGTGTGCCGAGTGATGTTGTCATCCCCAGGTCAACATCAGGCGACCAATATCCTGAACCGCCTGCATGCAGGTTTGAGACTGCGGCTTCCAGTGACATCTTTCACCTGCCGTTTCGCCCCTCGCCCGTCGCTACAGGACTTGGAATGGTCAGTGTCATGGTCCGTGGACGTTTCCTAAAGCCTGCGCGGTGGAGCTTTTTGGTGGAGTGCAGTGTGCGCAGTACTGGCCCCACCCTTTAAACCCTTGGTTCATCTGCCATGGCCTAGCAAGCTGGGACGATGGCATCGAGGTCCTCGGGTCGTAGGTTTTATATCAGACTGTCCTTGTCCTAGTCTCTGGCTCAAAAGCCTTCCCCGGAGACACGGGGGGCTTTGATGTCAGGGGTTTCCTCCCTTAGCCTTAACGCATCCAAGCGGCCAGGCCTGCAAAGCAGCAGGCGACTCGTGGAGGGCGGGGTCGTCTATGTCCCGTGCAGATGTGAACATCTACCCACTGCCCACAAAGGAGTCCTCGGCAAGCATGGCGTGGGGAACTGCAATGACAATGGCCGCCTACTGTTGGAGTTCTGTGCGGAGCAGCAACTGGTCATCACCAACACTACTTTTCAGCAAAAGGACAGTCGAAAGACCACCTGGATGCATCCTCGCTCCAAACACTGGCACCTTATCGACTATGTCCTAGTGCGTCAGAGGGACCGCAGTGACGTCCTCCTCACCAGAGTGATGCCCAGCGCAGAGTGCCACACTGACCACCGCCTTGTCCGCTGCAAACTCAGGCTCCACTTCAAGCCAAAACCCAAGAAATGGGGCCCCCCCCCCCAAGAAAAAGCTTGATGTTGCCAGCCTTCAGCGTGACGATGTGAAAGCTGCCTTTCAGACAGATTTACAGCGCAGGCTCAAAGAAACAGCGGACCCAGTAGACTCCTCCCCTGAAACACTTTTGGGAACAACTGAAAACTGCTATTGCAAAATCTTCTGCAGAAGTCTTGGGTTTCGCCAGAAAGAAGAACAAAGACTGGTTTGACGAAAACGATGTAGAGATCCAGGAACACCTAGCAAAAAAAAAAAAAAAAAAAAAGAGCCGCCCATCAGGCCCACCTAGCCCAGCCTTCCTGCCCTGTGAAGAAGTCTGCCTTCCGCCTCGCCTGCAGCAGTCTCTAGCGCAAACTCAGAGATCTCCAGAATGAGTGGTGGACCAGACTTGCACAGAGGACCCAGCTTTGTGCTGACAATGGTGACTACAGGGGCTTCTACGAAGCACTGGAAGCAGTGTATGGCCCCAGGCACCTGGTACAAAGTCCCCTGCGAAGCGCGAATGGCCAGGCACTCCTCACAGATAATACCTCCATCTTGAACCGCTGGTCGGAATACTTTCAGAGAATCTTCAGCGCTGAGCGCACTGTTCAAGAAGCAGTCATCCTACAAATCCCACACCTCCCAGTAAAGGTTGAATTGGACGAACCGCCCACCGCTGAAGAGACCCTCACAGCCATCCACCAGCTCAAGAGTGGCAAAGCAGCAGGCATTGATGGAATACCGCCAGAGATCTGGAAACATGGAGGCACAGCACTGCACAACAAGCTCCATGACTTCTTTCTCTGCTGCTGGGAGGAAGGAACACTACCAAAAGATCTCCGTGATACAGTCGTTATCACCCTGTACAAGAACAAAGGCGAGAAGTCTGACTGTTCCAACTATCGGGGAATTACCCTGCTGTCCATTGCTTGGAAAATCCTTGCAAGGCTGCTTCTGAATCGGCTGGTACCTGCCATCGCTGAAGACCAACTCCCAGAGGGCCAGTGTGGCTTCAGAGCAAACAGGAGCACCACCGATATGGTCTTTGTGATGAGACAGCTACAGGAGAAGTGCCGCGAACAGAACAAAGGGCTGTACGTAACATTTGTCGACCTAACAAAAGCGTTCGACACTGTGAGCAGGCAAGGCATGTGGCAGATCCTGGAGCGACTTGGCTGTCCCCCAAAGTTCCTCAACATGATTGTCCAGCTACACGAGGACCAGCAAGGCCAGGTCAGACTCAACAATGACCTCTCAGAACCATTCCCTATTCTCAACGGCGTAAAGCAGGGCTGCGTGCTGGCACCGACCCTCTTCACCATCTTTTTTAGCATGATGTTGAAGCAGGCCACAGTGGACCTCGATGATGACGATGCAGTGTACATCAGGTACCGTCTCGATGGCAGCCTGTTCAACCTCAGACGACTGCAGGCCCACACGAAAACCCTAGACCAACTGATTCGTGAGCTGCTTTTTGCTGATGATGCTGCCCTCGTTGCACACACAGAAAGAGCCCTGCAGCGCATCACGTCTTGCTTCGCAGATGCTGCCCAGCTCTTTGGACTCGAGGTCAGTCTGAAAAAGACAGAGGTCCTCCATCAGCCGGCACCCAAGACAGTGTATCGCCCTCCTCACATCACCATTGGTGAGTCTGAACTAAAGTCAGTGCACCAGTTTACTTACCTTGGCTGCATTATCACGTCGGACGCCAAGCTGGACAAGGAGCTTGACATCAGGCTGGCAAAAGCGAACAGCGCTTTCGGGCGACTTTTCAAGCGGGTGTGGCACAATCAACAGCTGAAAACAGGCACCAAGATCAGCGTGTACAGAGCTGTGGTCCTCACCACCCTGCTGTATGGTTCCGAGTCCTGGGCCCTCTACCGCAGCCAACTACGACTCCTCGAACGCTTCCACCAGCGCTGCCTGCGTACCATCCTGGGCATTCACTGGAGTGACTATGTCACCAACGTCGAGGTCCTTGAACAGGCTGAAACTGTGAGCATCGAGGCTTTGCTGCTGCGGACACAGCTCCGCTGGGCGGGGCACGTCTCCAGGATGGAGGATCATCGCCTACCAAAGATCACCCTGTTCGGCGAGCTTGCTACTGGACACCGTGACAGAGGGGCACCAAAGAAGAGATACAAAGACTGTCTCAAGAAGTCACTTAGTGCCTGCCAAATCAACCACCACCAGTGGTCTTCGCTTGCTGCGGACCGTGACACCTGGCTCTCCACCATTTACAAGGCAGCTGTCTCCTTTGAGGACTCTCACAGAGCTAGCCTTAAGGACAAGCGGCTCAGGAGAAAAAACAGAGATGCCGCAGCTCAGAACCCTGGCCATACCTTCCCCTGCAGCCACTGCGGTCGAACCTGCCTGTCTCGGATTGGCCTCCGCAGCCACGAACAAGCCTGCAGACGTCGTGGGCAACTCCTATAAAATCTTCGTTCGCGAAGTCAAGCCAAGAGATTAGTAGGTACAGATAAGGATATAGACCAATGAAAAGGGTGGTGCCAGAATAGCTTGGCACCTCTATTCTGGCACCACCCTTAATAAACTATTTTAGCCTAACTTATTTTACACACTGGTGTATTCCGAATGATAAGGGTTTGCATAACAGCAAATGGTAATGTTGATGACACAGCTGCAGCACCAGCCCTGAAACTAAAGTGAAAGTCTAAAATTTCGCCGACCATCCTTTGGCTAGTGCCTTGCGAGTTTTATTAACAAACTGAAAATGTTTCGGATTTAGGACTAAAAAAGTACGGATTGCAAAACGCACGAGCGCACGAGCATTTGGCGAGTGGATTTTTTTTACTAACCCAAAAAATAAATCACTCGCCATGGCTAGTGAATTACTCGCCATTGTCAGGGCTGAGCAATGCATGTTAATTGTTATGGAGGCCCATTCAGGGTTATTATAATAGAAAACAAAGTAAGCAAAACACTGTATAGGCTCTATCAATTCAATCAAACGAGCAAACCAGCATAACATAAAACAGGGATCATACAACAGTGGGATAAATACATTAAACCATGGCTGCTACTGGGTTTTGCAAGGCTCGGCATGCTTTTTGGCTCACGTGTGAAGCGAAAGTATGTTTTGGGCCAGTGGTCGTCATCAGTCGCCTGTCCTCCAGTGTCCGTGGTAAACGTTAACGTTGACATGTTTCAGAGACTATTCAAGCCACAGTCTTCAAGTTTGGCCCAAGGATACTTTGTGGCAAGATCTTTCTAAACAGACAAATGTGAGTGACCTCTCACAAAGGTCAAGGGGATCAGGGAATAGGTGAAAAATAGCTGTATTTTGACATAATTTATTTTTCCACAATTAATGCTATTGACAACTTCAAACCCAAACGTAGTACAAAGATACCTGATGTGAAGACCTTTCTATGCATACTTATTTTCTTGATTCTTTGCAAAAGTAAAGGATCACAAGAGGTCGGCAAATGTGTGTAAAATGCCAATTTGTGATAGAATTGTAGTTATCAACAGTATTGCAAACTTTCTCAATCAAACTTGGCATAGGGGTAGCTGATGATGATAAGACCTTCCTATGTATACTAGTTTAGTCAACTCATCACAAAGATGACGGGTCACGAGGTTTGACACTGACAGATGTGTGAAAACTTATTACATTGTGAGAAAACATGGATTTTGGTGGTGCATAAGCCATCCCTTCACTGAGGTCACAAAGGTCGCACATGTAGATGGATACATGTCAGGCATAAGGGCTTTGCCTGTCTTGTTAAACACAGTACTTGCAGGACCATGGAGTCAGAACTTGTGTGTGAAAAGCATGTTTCTGCTTGTAAATCATCACCACTCATGGTTTAATGTACACATAATGTCCCCATCAGGGATTATTAGTCGTATTGAATTGTATAGCACGTCAATGCATTAACTACAACTTTTAAATGTAATTGAATCCTATTGTATGATAAAACATATTTTAGTTCAAATACATAATATGACATTACAGCACAATAGCAAACTACATGTATGTACCATTTCTGCACTGTCTAACATCTGTTGTGTATTTTGCACAACGTCCTGTCTTCATCTTCTGTATTTGTCGTACAGTTATATGTAATTGTCTGACAGTGACACAAAAACAGATGTCAGACTTTATTATCCTATTTTTGTCTTTCATGTATATTGCAGGAAGTACAGCCTATAGACTGCTAACTCAGAGGCCCTGTGGATTTCTGGGAAACTGCATCAGATTTAGAGTTCCTTTGCAATTATGTACACGAAAAGGCATTATTGATAACTAGTGTTCTTATCTAAGCATAGTATGTTATATGCCTCGTATAGCTATTTGCACAATAAATAAGTTTCACAAAAATCATGAGAATTTGACTGTTATGGCCCTGACAAAGTATAGATGCCAATGGTCACAAAATATAAGATCAAAGTCTTCCAGCACTGGGGATTTGTTTTAAAGGTGCATTGGAATGAGTCATCGACAATCTTCAGCCATTCACTGAAAGATGGGGCGGTCCGTGGCGCAGTGGTTAAGGCGTCTGCCTCCAATGCCAAAGGTGCGAGGTTCGATACCGGGTTCCGACGTTGGACTTTTCTCCTCTGGTAAGTGTCACCCTTAATTCGGGCGGACCGTCGGGGGTTCTTTCTCCGGGTGCTCCGGTTCTTCCACCCCCACCCACCCTTTCCCCCCCCCCCTACCCACACTTTGGTACCGGTCCCAGGCCACTTTACTAATTTCAAATACAAGTGATCAAAAATCTCTGTAACTTCAGTAGCTGAACTGGCCCTTCGTCTGTCTTGTACTGTGTTTGTCTTAAATGGCGTAAATCCGTGTCTGTTACGTGAGTGTGTGTGTGTTGGGTTTCGGTTCCCGGCGCTTTGAGTCGATTTCCCCAAAATTGAGAAAAAGCGCCTATATAATAACGGTATTATTATTATTATTATTATAAAGAAAATAACACATACACTGCACAAGGAGCAAAAAGATATTGTGAACTTTGTGTCATGTAATGGTCACAGCATCATGCACATGATGACATAAAGTGAAGCCTATGATATTCCTGCTAGTGCTAATACTTCTGTTGATCTTCAGAAGGCTCGCTAACTTACTTTTTGCATATTTTAAATAACGAAATGGACCAGGAAAAGTAAATATTACACGGGTATCACATTGGTGCTCAACATGTGACATATAAGTCAATAGCCGCACTTACCCACACAACTGTGCACAGATGCGCATAACGCACAGAAGTGAATGCTGTCGTAGTTACTGAATGTCCTAGTAACTGAGATGTTTTAGGGCCTGAGATCACGGTCCCCATTGCTCCAGCAACAGGGTACGGAATCGCAGGCCGTGGCACAAACATACTACTTGCATACTGACAAAAGTGCATTAACCTTCCCATACACAGCACACGGCGACACATTATTTTGGTCTTAACATCGTTCCTGATAGTGCAGTCACCAAAGCTATGAACAGTACTAGTGGATGTGCGCACATAGGGACCAATAACATCGGTTCCTGCATATCTGAAAAGAATTATGAGCCAATGTATAATGAAAGTTAGAGATCCATACAGCAGCTGCACAAGTATTGAAATGTGCCCCAAAAAAGTCCTATTTATATTATATGTTTGGGTTTTCCTATAGCTGCGTGACAATGGTGCACTGTGTGACACAGCAACAAAGTGATACTCACAAACCAGATAGGTGAGGCTAGCGCTGGCAGAATTGTACAACAAACCAAGGGGAATTACTCAGCGCTGCACAACAGTTAGATCCACTGCCCCCGTCTATCAGGTACCCAATCGCCAGCCCACATAGAAATACGCAGGTATAGAATAAGACGATCATTTGCATCTTCTAATAAGATGCATCAGGCCTCTTATATAACCCATGTCTTTCTCCGGAACTTAGGAAGTAGGCAGGGGAAACATACATACATACACAAACACGAAGGTGCATTACTATATGTGGTCGGGTAAATACCCTGTATTCCCACAGTAGATGCACAGAACATTACACAACAATGTAACGATACAAATTTGCCTCGAGTTATACTGAGATACTCACAAACCAGATAGGTGAGGCTAGCGCTGGCAGAATTGTACAACAAACCAAGGGGAATTACTCAGCGCTGGACAACAGTTAGATCCCCTGCCCCCGCCTATCAGGCACCCAATCGCCAGCCCACAGAGAAATACGCAGGTTTAGAATAAGACGATCATTTGCATCTAACTGTTGTCCAGCGCTGAGTAATTCCCCTTGGTTTGTTGAGCAACAAAGTGACTGAGCAGCAGGCTGAAAATCACTTTGTGTGTTTCCATATAGCGACATGACGGGTAGGATCGCGCCCGTTTTAAAGTTTTTTTTAGATATGTTGCTGGTTGCTCGAGCTTTCTGTTAACGGAAAAGTTCCATATTACGATGCACAATGTTTGAGAGGGACGAACGAAATGAGAGGCCGTCTGTTCATGGGATGAACAAATCTTGAGAAAAACACAAACTTATCCCAGCTGTGCTTCAAGTACGCAACCAACTGTAGGATGCCTGGAATAGAATTTTGGCACACATGCGAAGCAAGAGTGAGTCTATGTTCTGGGCAAATGGTCATCTGTCCGCTGTCTGTTGTCGAAGCCGCCATCGTCCGTGGTATACTTTAACATTGGCATTTTCTGCGCGACTAAGGCCACAGAGAATCAGGAATAGGTCCAAAATAGCCATATTTTGACAAAATGCAATGTTTTAAAAAATACTATTCACAACTTCAAAGACACACTTGTACAAAGGTACCTGATGGTAAGACCTTTCTATGAATACTACATTTATAATATGGTTGACCCCGCGGAGAGGCAAGGGCCACAAGAGATCAGGAAATGGGTCAAAAAAAGCAAATATTTTTTGACAAAAGATGTTTATTCTCAAATACTATTTTAAACGTCAAACCCAAACTTGGTACACAGATACCTGATGGCAAGACCTATCTATGCATATTTGGATGATCCCTCGGAAAAGTCAAGGGTCACAAGAGGTTAGCAAATGTGTGTAAAATGCCAATTTTGGGATATAATGGTAGTTATCATGGACATTTTTGTAAACTCTTTCTGGCACAAAGGTAGCTGATGATAAGACCTTCACATGAATACTAATTTAGTCGACTCTAAGCAATGGTCATTGGCATGGGGTTTGAATGATGTGTGAGAAATGCTTACATTTTGAGACAAAATGGATTTTGCTGGTGCAGCAGGCAGCCCTTATTGTCACAAAAGTCACAGATATGTTGATTGGTCATATGTGAGCTATAACAGCTTTGTCTTTTTTGTTTTGTAATGCTGTTTGTTCCGATGACTGACAGTTTTCAAGTAGAAAGCATGTTGCTCAAAGTCATGCACCATTCACAGCAGAATCACTCAATGAGGTGATAAAATGTAAAACTGTTGTCGCGTCACACAACTAGAAACACTCATATTCTCATATTTTATTGCTATTATGTTCTTGACCTGGATCAGTTACCTCATTTGGAAGGGGGTGGGGGGGTGGGGGGGGGTGCCATCTTCATGTATTGGACTCACAACCTGACACAAAAGGCCTTGCGACACCAGACCTTGCGTTTGGGAAAGGGGTGGGGGGGGGGGGGGCTGAAAGATTGCACACTGGCACACACAGATCAAATGACACAAGCTGTATGCAAGTCTTGCAAAACAACTAACAAAAATAACAAAAACAGAAAAACCCTTTAGCCTCATGTGCGTGACCAGTCCACATAATTAATCTGATCTTTGAGATCTTGACCTTTCAAGTGTTCAAATTTTCTAAAATAAGTAAAGGGTTGGTTTTTGCATCTTCAAAGTCTCAGAATTTGTGCGTTTGCCACGTGTTTACTAATCACCCTTGACCATGTGAGTTGTGAAAAGTAGTATGCATAAAAAGTCCAATTACTGACCTTTGTCCCCATTTTGGTTGTAAACTTTTGAAATAAAAAGAAATATAACAGCTATCACTCTACAAAACACCTTTTTTTTTACACTTTCTGATCACTTGTGACCTTTGACAAATCAGAGGCATCACGAAAAATAGCAAGCATAAACAGGTGTTAATCATCATGCATCTTGGTATCAAGTTTGTAAATAGTATTTTTGAGAAAAAGGTCCAAAATGGCTTTTCATGACCTATTACCTAATAACTTGACTTTTTCAAGAGGTCATCCAAATTGTTATGCATAGAAAGATCTAACCATCGGGTCTCATACAGTCTACTCCGCTTACAACAAGGTCAGATATAACAAAAGCAGATATAGCAGCAATGTTTTAAAGGTCAAAACAGAAGGGGTTCAACGTAAAATACTTTGTTTATAACAAACATCGGATATAACGTTACAAGAGCAATTGCTGGTGCTTATAACATGAGTTTACCATACGTCTGGGTTTGAAGTTGTGAATAGTGTTTGAGAAAAACAAATGTGCTCAAAATGATGATGATGATGATAGAACGTTATTGCCATATGTAACAATACATTAGGACATCGTTGCGGTGCCGTGCAACATAAAAGGACTGAAGAACATTAAACACATCAAAATCAAAATATAATTAAGCTACTAACGTGCACACACACACACATACACACACACACACACACACACACACACACACACACACCATATGCCTTAGTACTGAACTATTGTGGTCTAAGCATAAAGACAATAAACACGATTTCACAGTAACACAAATTACATAGGACATATAGTAATATAAATCTGAACACGTCACTAGCATCATAGACACAGCAGTGTAGTTAGCCCTATTTCCAGGCCCGCACATTAGTTTGGCTGCTGTGGAATGCAGGCACTCCCCCCCCCCTCCCCCTGCCAGCAGGCTATTTAGCTATAAAATACAGCTATTTTTTAACTTATTTCCTCATCCACTTTGACTTTCAGGTAAGCCACTGAAAATGACATGTTAAGAATGGTCTTGCCAAAAGGTATCCTTGTGGCTTCTCTGAGAAAAAGCCAACTGTAAAGTTAACATGGGCAGTCGACCACTTACATATCTGACTTGAGCCACAAGTGGCAGAATTGTCCAAGTCGTATTTGACACATTTTCATCAGGGATTGATTCTGTTGGTCTCTTCTGTCAGATGCACTATTTTTGCTTTAGTGTAACTGGAAACAGTTTGACATGCCAGGAGGGGGAATGGCAGAGGTGTAATCACATCAATGTATTCATCTGGGTGGATTGGACATGGATCGTTCGACTTTTGTCCGAAAGGTTGTGGGTTTGAATCCATTTGCTGTAAAAATGTGTTCAAACCCTATCCAGTGTCCCATGTTTAAAATCACCTTTGTAGTGGACAATAGAAGTTAAGCCCCAATTGTTGTAAGAATAGAAATGATGTGAATATGCACGCTGCCACCAATACTGTTCACAGTACCAGTGGCCTCACAGTACTGGAGATTGCATGCACAGGGAGGCCATTCATATCAGTACATTCATATTCTACATTAATTATTTAAAGAAATTATGACGTTTCAAGAAGACAGCACAACAAAATAAGAGGACTTTGAATATAGCAATTGACACATGGGGTCAACAATTATGTTCTACAGAATATTCACACAAGTTTTCATGTGTCTGTAAATACTGCACAACAGTTAAACATTAGCGTTTAGGGCTTAACATCTTGTCCACCATGAAGGCGATGTCAAAGACGAGGCACCGAATAAAAGCAACTGGATTTACTAAACGCATGAAATGTACAAGCGAAAGAATGTACATGACATGTAATGTTCTGTGGCCCTAAACTTCCTGTGCGTTCCCATTACCGATGACAGTCCCATTTCAATTTACATTAATTGTGCATGGGCGGGAGCATCTAAATGTTGGACACTGTTGCGTCATATTACAATGAACACCAATGCTTGATGACTCGGACATCTGCACACACACACAAATTCAATATGCAATCAAGTACAGGAATGATGCAACATTAAAACAAACAAGTATGGCTGACGTGTATGACTGATGCACTTATGTATGACCTTTTTTTGACAATAAGTAAAGGGTTGGCTTCATGTTTTATCAAATTTTAAGCATTTCTCACACATCCGTCAAACCCCTGTGACCCTTGACCTGTGCGATGAGTCAGATGAATTAGCATGCAAAGAAAGGTCTTATCATCAGCTACCTTTTTGCCAGAAAATGTTTGCAAAAATGTTGATAATAACTACAATTCTATGCACGAATTGGCATTTTACACACATTTGCCAACCTCTTGTGACCCTTTACCTGTCTGAGGGATTATCCAAATTTGTATGCATAGATAGGTCTTATCTTTGTACCAAGTTTGAGTTTGCAGTTGTGAATAGTATTTGAGAAAAAAATATTTGACAAAATATGGCTATTTTTTCAAATATTCCCTGATCTTTTGCTACCCTTGACCTTTGAGAGGTCACTCATATTGGTATGTTTAGAAAGGTCGTGCCATAAAGTGTCCTTGGACAAATTCTGAAGACTGGCTTGATCAGTCCCAGAGAAAATGCTAATGTTAAAGTTTACCACGGACGACAGATGAATGATCACTGGCCCAGAACATAGAATCCTCACTTTGCTGCACAAGTAAGCAAAAAAATGCAAAGTCCTTAAGGCTGAAGTGCATAACGGATCCACCAAATTATGTATAATCTGACCTTTGTGGCCTTGACGGAAATGACAATGCACATGTTTAAGTGTCGTAAAAGATGTAAAAAGCTGGCCTTTGTACATAGGTAACTCACGTTTTGCCCAAATTAACATTTTTTTGCACATCTGTCAATGCCTCATGACCCTCATGTTTTACAGGCATCAACCAATTAGCCAATTGAAACAGAAGTAAATAATAATAAGAGGGTAAAAGCCCTTATGGCTCACGTGTATCGACCGATCCACACATCTGACAAAAAGGATTCTTCTCAAAATATGGCTATTGTTTTACCTATTTCCTAATCTCTTGTGACCCTTGACCTTTCCAAGAGGTCATCCTAATTAGTATGCATAGATAGATCTTACTGTCAGATATATCTGTAGCAAGTTTGGGTTTGAAGTTGTAAATAGTGTTTGTGAAAAAACATTTTTTGTACAAATATGGTCAATTTGGACCTATTTCTTGAGCTCTTGTTACCCTTGACCTTTCCAAGAGAACAACCAAATTATAGTGCGTTTAAAGGTCTTACGTTTAGGTATCTTTGTACCAAGTTTGGGTTTGAAGCTGTGCATAGTATTTGAGAAAACATAATTGATGTCCCAAAATAGCTACTTGATATATATCCTGATCCCCGGTGGCCTCGACCTTTGTTAGAGGTCGCTGAAATTGGTATGTTTAGAAAGGTCTTGCCACAAAGTATCCTTGGGCCAAGTTTGAAGACTGTAGCCTGAATAGTCTCTGAAAAACTACCAATGTTAAAGTTTACCGCGGATGGACAATGGATTGGACAACCACTGGCCCAGAACATGCTCACTTTTGCTTTGCATCTGCGCCAAAAATATGTATCTTGTGACGCAAACAACAGATCAAAACTCAAGACAAATATGTACTAACTGCACTTCTTTTAATGGAAAGACTCCACCTAAATTGCAATATCACATTTTTTGTTTGTTTGTCCAGGCTTATTAATTCGCTGTTAGCGTCTGAAGATGCAGTTGTTCACCAACCTCTGATTTCCCGAAATCTTCTATTAGCAAAACAAGAATAGCAAACCTTTGTCACCTTGACCTTTGCAAACGGTCAATGAAATAAGCAAGTGTTTAATGTTGTAACAGCAATACAGGGTTGGCTTTTGTATCTGTAAAGTATCCTTGGGCCAAGTTGAAGACTGCAGCTTGAATAGTCTCTGAGAAAATGCGTTCAAGTTTACCACGGACGACGGACGGACGACCACTGGCCCAGAACATAGACTCACTTTTGCTTCGCACGTGAGCCACAAAAAGAACTGATTCCTGCACCTTTCAAGTCTGCGATGGTCTGTAGCAGATTTTAGTCATGCTGTTCATCCTGAAATAGACAGTTTTAAATCCCGATGGAAAGCCTGAATGCCTTACCGTCAGGTATTATTGTACCAATTTGGGGACTAAACGTGTGAATATTATTTGAGAAAGACATTGTCAACATATGGCTTTTTTTAAAAAACTAGTTCCTGCTCCCCCGTGACCGTGACCTAAAAGACAGGGCACTGAAATTGGTATGTTTAGAAAAGTATTGCCCAAAATTATCCTTGGGCTACGTATGAAGGCTGGTTTGAACAGTCTCAGAGAAAATGTTAGAAAGTTTAAGTCGACGGACAGACAACCACTGGCCCAAAACACAGACTCGCTTGTGCAAATGCATGTGTGCCCCCCCCCCCCCCCCAATAGGTCTTGTCATCAGCAACGTTTGTGCCAAATTGTATTACTCAGTTTCCAGAAATAATTATATTGTACCTAGTTAGGCACCTCTTGTACATAACCGCCAACCTCTTGCGGCCTTTGACCTTTCCAAGTAATCAGCAAATTAATACGATTGGATTGTACATTGCTTAACGTCCCGACAGCAACAAGACGTTCTCAGGATGTGCCTGCACTGCTTGTGAAAAAAAAAAAAAAAACTCAACAGAATATTGAATGTATGTCGCCAGCCGGTCCAATACGTTAAATAAACCTACGACAAGGGGCCTAAATAAAGCTAAGACCATTTAGCAACACACACCCAATATCAAAAGCGACAGGCAGCGTAGACAGTAGCGAGAGTTTACAAAATGAAAATACAGGTGAATGGACCAAGGGTAGACAGAAAAACATGCCTCAGAATAGAGAGGACAACCCATCCTGTGGGCCTAACCAGGGTGACCCTGGGAACTAAAAAGTAGTTAACCCCACCCAAGTCCCCCCGGGCAGACCCGGGTGGGGGGTATCAAATTAATAAGCATAGTAGGTGCTATAGTCACTTACCTCCGGGGGGGGGGGGGGGGGGGATTGCTAACTTTTTGTTTATGACTTTCATTACAAGAGTCCTCCCCAACAGTAGACTGTCTTCCAGTGCCGACAAATTTAACAGGGGGAGGGGGGGGGGGTAATAACACCCCGAAAATGACCTTTGGACCCCCACCCCACCAATACGCAGATCTAACCATCAGGTATTTTGGGTGTGAGGTTTTTCAGAATGTATGGACATACAGCCTTTTGGACAAAGTCGCTGAAACGTGTACATGTTTGTTTACACAGGTCCCGCCACAAAAGTATTGTTGGGTCAATTATGAAGATTGTGGATTGAGTAGTCTCGGAATAAATGTCAACATTACAGTTTACCAGACAGAAATTGTGTGTGTGTGTGTGTGGGGGTGGGGGGGGGGTGCGTCTGTAAGAATTCGCTCACCCCACACAAGGCCTTATAATGTCCGAAAAATCTAACACGGTGGATGGGGGGGGGGGGGGGGTGGGGGGGGGGGGGGGGGGTTTGAGGTGGGTAGTAACACCCCAAAAAGAGCCCTCCTCCCCCATCCGCCCCTGCATAGAAAGGAAGGTCTAACCATTGGGTATTTTGGATGTGTGGTTGACAATGTTTTTCACAATGTATCAAAATACAGCCTTTTGATAAAGTCGCTGAAACTGGTGTACATGTTTATTTACACAGGTCCTATCACAATGTATTGTTGGGTCAATTATAAAGATTGTGGCTTTAGTAGTCTCGGACAAAATGTCAACATTACAGTTTACAATAGGCAAAGACAGCCACTGGCCCAGCAAATAGACTCTCTTTTGCTATCACATGAGCCAATAACATTGGCCATCTGCATGTTCATAATATAACTGACACAGTTAAATAATATACACACAGTTTAAAATAGTAGTAAAATACCTTAGCTCCACACTGATTTTAGGCTGAGCATGACGCCCCCCCCCCCCCCTAATCACAGGTGACAGCAGTTCCAGGGACCTGGCTATCTAGTCATCGATATCACCAAAGCTCTAAAAGCAAACATACGCTGCTATGTATTGATTTATAACTGATATTAATAATCCTATAATGAAGCATTAGCACACAATAAAATGTGACACAGGCCTCTAATATATCTTTTTCAACAGTGGATCACACAATCATTGCAACTGTGGTTCCCCTGTCTATTGCACTTTGCATCTATTGTTTACAGGGCTCTGTAAAACAAATATTGACAGCCCTACCCTCTCTCCTCCATTCATCACCCACAATCACCACCCTCCTCCCTCTTGCCAGTCAGTGTGTGTAAGCAGGGGTGGATCTGGGACACAAAAATATTTGAAATGCCATAACAAAATTCCTTTTGGGGAAGAGATTGAACCCCCCCCCCCCTCCCCGCCCATAATCTAGGGAAAAAATATTTGAAATGATATAACAATTCCCCTTTGGGGGAATTTAGACTACCCCCACCCCCACTCCCGCCCCCACCATCCCCCCAAGTCATTGTTTGATATGTTGGTGAGTAGTGAGAGTCTTGACACACACACGCCTACACCACCCCCCCCCACCCCCACCCCCACCCCCTCAACCACTTCCACCACAAGATGTTTGATTTTTCTGTCACTGGAATAACATGGAAGAAGTCTTTTGTGCTGCGTTGAAGGTCCCAAACAAAACGTTGACCCCCCCCCCCCCCCCCCACACACACACACACACACACACACTCCCTCCCATGACAAATGTCCAACAGCCGTGCACATCAATACTGATGGGAGACTATTTACACTAATTACAGGCTCACCGTTTTTATCACTGTACTCTGTAGTGTTAGCAAACCCACAAACACTGGCTGCATAAAAAACACCAAAATGTATCATGCACAATCACTGGCCGCATAAAAATACCCAGTTAGCAATTGTCCAAGGAACAAACTAACCAACTGCATTGTGGTGTGAGGGGTATCCACCAACTCAGGTTTGTGGACTTGTGACTGTGCACACATCTTTCAATGGATTTGTTTCACCAATTTGCTGCACCTGTGATCACGACCAAATGCAGTGCTGCAGAAAAGTGAACAAGGTTCTGAAATGAAAAGAATAGAATAAATCCGAGGTAGCTTAACTGGTATCTATGCTGTAGTGTCAGATGCTGTATTGCTGATACTTTTATGACTGAAATGAAAATTCACACCCATCAGACCCTGGCAGAAATGTTCTTTTTACAAAGGGTGGCCTGGGGGAGGGGGGGGGGGGGCAGAACCCCTAGGACCACCCCGACCCTGGATGCACCCCCACATTGATGATTAAAAGACAATGTGTTGCTGGCCTTTGGGTCAAGAACTATTGGCTAAATCAGTAAATGAAGCTAAAGCCATCCAGTTAAATCATGTAAAGCAGTATGTGACCTCTGCATTATCACCAGTTACACTGTCTGTCCTGCGTTTCAGTACAAATGTGGTAACAATGTCACACTTGTACTAAATCATACTGTAATGCTCCGACCTCCTGCATAATAACCACAGGCACGCCCTCTATGCATACTTTAACACTTAACTCATTGTACCCCAGACATACCACAGCAAGATGGGGATCGACCATGATAGTTTAAGGCCTATGGGCGCCAAGCTATTTTAGCATCACACTTGAACTATCATGGTCGATTTGTGTCCTGCACTGCAATGCAGTCTTCAGAGAAAAACGGCAAAATTTGGGGAATTCGGTGTTGGGGTAGAATGAGTTAAAGTAAATTGATAATTACATTTTCAATTTTAACTGAATGACCATGTAATGTATTGTTAAACAATTTTGCAATAAGCACGTAACAAAAATCAACAACTACCCAACAGCAGTACACATCACAAGAGAGATGAATATTAGAGAGCGGACCGACACCTATAATCAATAATGCCGTATCGATAGTTATAAATCAGGGTAAATTACGTAAGTAATTACGTTACGGTTACATCCTGTACACACCACCCCCCCTCCTACCCCCACACCCCACCCCCCACCAACCTTGCCCCTTGGAAACAATGGATAGTTAAAATATCAATGCTGTCACTGTTGGTGTTCCTGAGAAATAGCGGCTACATCCTGTACACGCCACCCACCCCCCTACCCCCACACCCCACCCCCCACCAACCTTGCACACACACACATACCCCCCCCACACACACACACATACATACCCACCACCCTACAAAGCCCCTCACACCACCCCAACCCCCCCACACACAGGCACACACACACATATTAGGCCAAATTATTCCTTTCTGTGTCAACGCTCCAAATTTATGTCACTAAGCCACTAGGACAGATTTGTTTTGTGGCACAAACCTTGAATATAGGTTGTCTTCCAAATATGGGGCACCAAGTCTTTCCTAAATAAAATAAAACTCGCCAAGTGAGGAGTTTGTGTGGCGACGTCTGTGTGGAGAAAAAGTTTTCACTACACTCATCAGCACATCGTGACTGGGAAGCATTAAAAATAAAAGAAAAAACCCACAACTCTACTCCCAGCGAGAAACCTCAGTGATTTAAAGTTACTATAAACCCACCCTGTTTTACGAGTGTTTTTAAATCACCAACTCACGCAAGGAGAAAATTGGATGTGAGTGATTAATTTGAAACCGGATCTGTGTTACGTGCGGCAGTGGGACGAGCCTAAACAATAGACCTTTATGCCCAAGCGTTTGCGTAGTCATTATATATCACATGCTCTGTGTGGCTGAGTGAGTTTATGCGTCCCTTTCATAACCAGGAAGGTTAAAATTGGTAGTGAAACGGTTTGTACAATGGCCTTTTATTTTCAGTTTAGTCTGAGTTTAAGCACAAGCATGACGTTCCCGCTAACACATTCGGATTTTTATTGTGATTTTGGTGCATTTCTGATTCAAAATGGGCTGTGAAGGATTAAAACCAAAACAACTCAAAAGCTAAGTGAATACTTTTTAATATATGTAACTACTTAGCCTGCTCTCAGAAATGTTTAGTTGTGCATCATAAATCAGATACAAATATATATTTATTGCTTCGGCTTTTTCATTTTTTTTTCTGTATTTGAATTGTAATCCCCTCACTGCCGTTTTCGATAGTCAGGCCAGAGCCATGAAGGAAATCATCGTCCGTAGAACGCAGATCTAGCCACAGTGCTTACTTGTCTGTCAGGTATTCACCGATTCTTACGTCATACAGATGTAAATCTTTGCACGCAATGTTAGCTGATTTATCTCTAATTCTCCCCCCTGCAAAATACTTTGTGATCTCATCATAGTGCTGATATCCCATCATTCCAGACGCATACACTTGATTTGGTCATCCTTCGATTGTACAGGATAAATGTGTAATTTTCGGATTATAGAATTTTTCTGAATCTCGTTGATATGGACTTCCTGGTTCAACAAACAAAATAAGAATGCCTTTCAGTGACCTAGCAGGCGTGTTTAGGTTGATATTCCAAATCTGGTCACTTTTGTTTTTATTAATTAAACTGTGTCTTAACACACGGTCATAATTAATCGGCAGTCTTGACTGATATTGATTTTGTATGAGTCTAGCTAGTTCAGTATGTGTGACAATTTCATATTCCAAAGAAATGTTAGAGATCTTGTATGATGCATTGAGATCCGTTGATTTGATAACTTTGGAGTAGTCATTAAACATTAGTTCAAAACTCAGACGGTCATTCAGTGCTCCTTGGTAATAAGGCAAATGCGCTGTTAGGATTTCAAATTCAAGTGGAATGCAAAATCTATTTCCATATGTTTCTGCCACTATAACGACTTTGACTTCTGTTGTTTTGTCTCCTGCTTTGATTCGAATTTTCATAATGCTATCTGACTGTATGCCTTGATAAATACGATCCTCTCGTTCTCCCCATGTAAGCCACAAATCTTTGTAACAGTAGAACACATCGGAATCGTCAAGACTAAACACTTCCTGTCCTTCAAGTTTAACTTTAATAGTCTTAATAATTGCTCTGCCTAGGTTGTTAACTAGTGTTCTTTTGTCATATGTGTCTGATAAAAGTTCGATATTAAATGCAAGGCGTGCAGTACCAGGAACAATAACGTCACTGGGGCCTAGGTTAGGAAACTTGACAGTAAGGGTTTGGTTCTGGTCTATAGTGCTAGGATTGTTAGTGATAACGATTGATTGTCTAATGCCCTTAACACCAAGAGGCTCACGTAGTTTTCTGTATGGGTCTAACTTTGATCCGTAGGACTGTGTCATTTTATTATGCAAAAATCAAAAATATTAAATTAATAAAAACAATGGCAGCGGGAGGATTTAACCATGAAGATTTTGAAATGGACGACATAAATGACTATGATACTGGTGCAACAGATATGGCAGATATGGCTGGTACAAGGAATACTTACAGTTTACACCACGAACTTTTAGAAAGCAAAGTGAACTCGTTTTATGATCATGTTGGTGACCGCCCAGACAACATAGATCCTAATCAGTTTGAACTTTATGGCAAGGGCCATTTATATTTAAACACTGATGACAGAGGAAAAGTACAATTGACTAACAAAAGAGACCCTGGTAAGTTTAGAGCTTTAAGTACAATCAAAAATGAAGGTAGTGTTGGCGCCTTGCGTCAACTTGATATTGGAGATAAACAGTTACCACCTCGTCTTGCTAGTACCCTTCATGACGTACAAACAAGGTAGCCAACTGGACAGGAAATTGAAATGATTGAAGTAACAAGACTGCCAGAATTAGCAAACACAGTAATACAAGAAACTTCATTTACAGAAGGGCAAATAAATGAGGCTATGAAAACAATAGAAGACTCTCCTTTGCCAATGCGGGAAATTATGGGGTTGAATAAAACACTGCAGTCAATCAGAGGTGAGCTTGTGAATAATATAGCCAAACTAGGGGAGCTTGATAGAACGTGAAAAAGAAAAGCTGGCTACCGCAGATAATGTGAATCTTGACACAGAAATAAAAGAAAGAATACAACACAGATTAAATGATTTGCAGATAGAAAGATCAGCGCGACTAGAAGTGATTGAAATTGGAAAAAAAAACTAAAAACACAAGTTAACAGAATTAGGGAAACTACTCAGAAAATACTTCACGAAGACACAACATTGGCTGAGAGATTGAAAACACTTTTCAGAGAGCAGGGTATCACAATTGCAAGTTTAATTACTGCGCTTGGATTTATTATCAGTACTGTAGTGTTAGCTGGACCAGGGGGTAGCGCTCCAGCTCCTCCAGCACCTCCAGTTCCATCAGACCCAAAACAGTCGTGGGTATAAAAACAATTGTCTCATATATCAGACTTACTTCAGAAATTGGCTGTAAAAGCAATGGATGCTTTGCCTGGCATTTTAGGCTCACTTGTCAGTTGGATGATAAGTACTGCAGCAAAGGTAGTAGGATTTATGGCAGAGCATGTTTGGGTCTTTTTGGTGACAGTAGGAGGGTTAATAGTGGGTTATTTAATGAAACAGGTAAAGAAGTAATATTCCTAATCCAGTAAGGCCAATTACCAATGCAGTTCTCTCTGACTCATGTATGTTTACTGGTGTTACTGGCTGTGATGGTGCCAGTGTAGGTGCCAATGCTGGGGCTGTTACTGGCGTTACTGCCTGTACAGGTGATGATGATGTTACTGGCGTTATTAATGGTTTTAATGGTTGTAGGTGTGTGGTTGTTGGGCTCAAGTTTACAGATTGATTGAGTCCTAATTTTTTATCATGCCCAGCAACAATTATTTCATTATTATAATTTGTTATTGTACCCATTTGGAGTTGAAGGTCAGATGGTAACATGTATAACCCAATACCAACTACAAAGTCAACTTTCGATCTAGCATATCTGAGAATGTCTTTGTAGTGTTGTATGCTTGATGGGAGATCTACTACTGAGTTAATTGAATCTTCTAAGTTTGCGATAAACTGTTTTTGTGCTTCAAATTTGCCACTCCCGTTTAAGATATTCGATTTTCTTTGAGCTTGTGCTCCTAGAATACACCACACATATGTTCTGATAGACTCATTTACGCGCTCCACTCCCGCTTGAGTAAACCCGTCACTCCTGTCTAAGATAAATGTGGTCCAGGCATTAGACTGTTTCTGTTCAATTGAGCCTAACCACACTTCAGATTTTGATGAGAATGAATAGTAGGGAGACCAGTAATCTTGTGGGTATTGTCTGTGACTCATAGCATAATACAATGTACCCATGCCTTTGTGATCATCAAGTTTTTGTGTAAAGTCATACTTTGTACTGATGTTAAATTCATTACAGATGCGTTCAAATGCTTTCATATCCATGGGATTATTAAACTGATTAAAACTGGATTCAGTGGGCAGTGGGGTATGCAGTTCTGACAGTATTCTTCTAAGCTGGTAATAAGTGTGGAAATGATAGACAGACTTAATCAGTTTGTTTGGGTGATTCAAATGGTCTGTAAAAGAAATGCCGCATCCTGTAGTACTACACAGTATAGCAAAGTTGAGTTGGTTTTGAAACATCTGTAGTGGACTTGAAGACAAATTTATTGCAGTAGCATCGTCTGTTATTGGAGGGTTTAGGTAATGATCACAAGGGTTGGGTACTTTGACTTGAAATAAATCTTGTTCGCTTACAGCTATGTCGAGCTGATTTAGTTGAATTATTTTCTGTTCATAAGTAGGGGCGACATTATATTTGACATTCACGTTAAATTGAAATGCGTTTACAGTGGCAATTGTTGGTGATTTAAATTCCATCCTTTTTTATCAGATAATAAAAATGTTTATTACCTTAACAAATCTTGACACAAGCAAACCAGTGTGGTTAACTAATGGGATTGATAATCATGATGGTAGCAAGGCTGTAGCTATCCATGAAATGTTTTATACAGTAAAGTGGTTTAATGTAACAGATGATAACAATTATTCTCTAAGTGGAACTCTTGATGGTTTAGAAAAGGGTGATATTTTACGAGCTGGATATTATGACTTTTGTACTTTAGCTGAATGGCTTCAAAATGAATTTAAAATTAAAGCAACTTTAAACCCAGCTAATTTACTTGTTTCAATTGATTTTCCGAAAAGTGGTCAGTTTTCTTTATCAATTAGTCTTTTATTATTACTTGCTTTTTAGGTAAAAAAATAACATATCCAGACGAAGATTGGTCACAATCAGATGGACGTCTACTATCACCAAAAAAATTAAGAATAACTGGAAGATACCCTGTTCATTTGTCAGTACACACATTGCTAAATGTTCATTTGAAAGAATTAAGCACTACTGATAATCTTCACAATGGAAAGCCTTCAACTTTGTTGAAATGTGTGTCGATTGGAACTGCCCCATATTGTGAAAATGTAGTTGTTAGATTTCCTAATTCACAGTTTAAAAAATTGGGCTCCAGTTTCTTTGAATCATTGTGCTTATCTGTAACTAACCAGGATGACAAACCAGTTGTCATGCATGATTTTTATGTTGTGTTGGAAGTGAAATAAATTTATTTTTGTTTTATAAAAATGAGCGGTCTTGGTCCAAAGCCGAGAATTATTCCAGTTGCGTGTCCATCAATAGAGTTGAAAGATTTGGCTGACGTGCAAGATTTTGATAAAGAAGGTGAAATAGGAGAGGTGTATGGCCTTGAACTTGTGTCCATTGGATTGTACAAATGAAAGGCAATTGAAGATGTAAAAGATGGCACATTTCCTAAACTTAGTCAACTTCATGATGTTACTGTTCCTACTCCTGTAAGTAATGTGCTCTACAGCTTAAAACATGTGGCTAATAAATGGGTAATTATTCCTACCCCTGTTCCGCTTCCACCTATTCCCATTGTATGGGACATAAAGTTTGTTTTCATCAGTCCTTATGTTTATTTTACTCATGAAGGAGCCTTAGTATTTAGAAAAGTTGTTAACTCTGAGCCAATGCTTGTAAGTCTTGTGCCAAGCTATTCCGAAACCAAAGCAGAGAAAAACTGAAACTTCAAGAGTATGGGAAACGAAGGTATCTTCTTACAAATAGAAAGGCAGAACAGATACTTCTATTTCGTTTGTACCAGCAAATTTTACCATAGATAGAGATGCGACAATAGTTTTTGAAATTCTCATGAGATCTGTGGAAGCTGTGAAAGAAGCAGATATCGCGCAGGGAATCAAACTTATGTGGGAAAGCTCAGTAGCAGAGTCAACAAAGGTTGTTATTGCTATTAGAAAAATCAATACAGATTTTGAAGTTTCGAGTAGTGTCCCTGCTGTTAAGGTAGTGATCGATAAAACAACTCTAGTTTATCTAAGTTTGATAAACCTGGAACACATATATCTTGTTTCATTTTATTACTCTAGCAAATTGTATACCTTTGAAGAGTTGCAAAATAAATTAGAAGATTAATAAAAAAAAAATATTTGCCACAAAAAATGCCACCACTGTATCCGCAAATCCGCCTGAGCTGCTTGATCCTATTGTTCCAGATAAAACATTACAGGCAGACTCATTTCATTTAATGAATATTACAGAAGCGTTGAAGTATTTGGAAGAAGAACAAGCAAAATACTACCATTGCAAATGACGTTACAAAACAGTTTTCAATTCTGTACACAACACTTCAATGGCCGTGGGTGTGGTTTCAGCCGGATTATCTGTAGGAGGTATAGCTCTGTTTGCAACGGGAGTGGGAAGTGTCAAAGGAATTGCTATTGAAGGTGCTGGTCTTGCCACAAGCCTGGCATGCTTTGGTATGGAGGCCCTTAACAAAAGATTTCATATGAAGTTGCAGAAGCATGAAGCCTTGAGTACGCTAGCAGCAGCTAACCTGAGCAGTATGAAACTTATTATCAGTAAGGCTTTAGAGGATAATAAAGTTGACGATCACGAATTTAAAAAAAGTCCAGGATGATTTGGCCAATTACAAACAACAAAAGTCTGAAATACAGAATAAGATGCGTAGTCAACCCACAAATGTTGAAGAGCTAAAGAAATCTTTTTTAGAACAAGGAAAAAAGATAGGTGTAGAAGAAACTATGAAAAAGGTTCAAGGATTTATAAGCAATTAACGATCAATTGTTCATTAAATTTGTCATACTCTTTGCAAAGAGATGTCATGCCTGCCTATCTAACACCATCTGCCCCACCACCAGAGTACTAAAAAAAGTTTTCTTGTTGTCCTTGTAACTTGAGAAATCTGACCGAGTGTCTTATTGTCTGGAGTCAAGAACTTGTGACAACTAACTTCAAAGTCACTTGTAAGTTGTAGGTAACTTTGAAATTAGTTATCAAGTAAGATCATAAGTTATTCACAGGTCCAAGCAAAGCTGTGTTATTTTTTTATTTTTCATTATAAAATGAACCAAGACGAATTACTTCTTCTAAGCCATATCTGTGCTGTAGAAAACAAAGACTTAGACTCGAAAAAACAGCGTCTTCTCTCTGTAGTTGTTTCCAGAAAATCAAAAGCTTTTCTCGGAAAACAATACATGACAGAAGACATAGAATCTCTTACCGCTGATGAACTATTTAAACTTCATTCGAAATATGAAAACCACATTAGTTCACTAATGACACATGATTTGAGTTGATCTCTTGTCTGCTTATACACAAAAGCTGGAGTCACTTCCTACCTGTTGATAGTGACAGCCTTTCACATGATCTAGAAAGCAACCCCATAGTTTCAAGTTCAATAGGCAAATTAGCATGCCTTATGTTTTACAAGTTTGGGAATTACCTTGCACCTGTGGTAACCTTGCTCGTTACTGGGAGTGATATCGATTTTTCGAAAATAAATTTTAAATTAGAAGAAAATGGACGAGACCCAGACGACTCCACAACAGAGTCCTGTCTTGACACAGGTTCAAACAGTGACTAAGGCTAAAAGTCCAGGTCGAATAGAGGCTGGAAAAATGTTAGCTGAATATAATAGACAAAAAAATTACAGCTTCAAGCATTAATAGAAAAGACTGACACACCATCAACAGCACCAGCGTCACTACCGTCACACCCCCAACAAAGTGAGAGACAAACAACTGAGTCTAAACCCGAAACAACAAAATATATAGTTGATGGATTTGTTTTCGGATTTGGTTACGTAGGTTACCAATTATACAAAAAATACAAACCACAGACTCAAACAGTGTCCAAAAAATCAAGCACTCCAAAAATAAAAGAAGTAGTCGCCACATTACCAGCAACACCCAAAGACGTGGACCCATTTTACATGCAGTAAATAAATTTATTATTTTAATTTTTGTGGCATAAGAAAATGAGCGACACAAAGAACATAATGAACCTCATCTATCACTCTGCCGTAATAAGAGGGCTAACAGTTGCTTATTCTATGCTTGGGAAAAGTCTTCTCAAAATGAAATCAGCAGACTTGAGTAGATTAGACTTCGAAGACAGTGCTAAGCTAGTAGCAGTTGTAACAGCATCGATTGCCACAAAAGTCCTTCTTGTCAAGCAAGGAATTATTCCAGAAAATGTTTCTATGTAAATAAAAAATATGGCAACTATAGCTATTATGATTGGTGGGGCTGTTGTTAATGCACTTGCATTTAGTGGTTCAAACTATCTTTTTTAAAAAATGGGTAGAGAGGAATCTGCAGAAGAAATGAAGCGTCACAATGAGGCATCTGAAAAACTGGCACAAGCCCAACAGGATTATGAGAAGCAAAGAATAGAGAAACTTGATTTGATCAATGAAAAATTGAGGCTTGAGGGTCACGCACAGCATACATTTTTAAATGTCGATGACGCGATCAAAGAATATTTTCTTGTCACGGGTGAAGACATGTCTATCCCATGACCAAAACTTAGTGACTACTACCAACCAAGCCCAGAACAAAAAAATGGAGAAATAATATTTGTTCTAGTAGGAATGACATTAGTATATTTTACAGGAGTTTTTATTGCTAGAAGAAATGGCCGACATTGGAAATAAACTATCAAAAATATATGACTCCCCTATTGGCTACTGGAAAAGGAAAACTGCAATAGAAAAATTACATGCAGCTGTGGGTGGTGATGTCACACTAGACCAAATAAAACAGTGGCTACAAAAACAGGCTATTTGGCAAATATATCTTCCTGCTCAAAGAAAAATAACAAGACCTCATTTTGTAAACACTATCCCTAAAGACACCCATCAAATGGATCTCCTGTTCCTGCCGCATGATACAATAAAAAAGAAACGATACAAGTATGCACTAACTGTTGTTGACATAGCTTTAAGGTATAAGGAAGCCGAACCCATAACTGACAAAAATGCTGTAACAGTGGCCACTGCTTTAACAAAGATATATAGTCGTGGTCCTTTAAAATACCCTAGGCTTGTGCAGGTTGATGACGGATCTGAATTTAAAGGCACTGTTAATCAGTTATTTGCAAAGCATGGAGTGCTAGTGCAGCGATGCATACCGGGCGTGCATAGATCACAGGCAGTTGTTGAAAACTTTAACAAGCAGTTATCGGAGAGACTTTTCAGCTATCAGTATTCTAAGGAACTCATGCATGACACACGTAACACTGAGTGGGTTAAGAGATTACCGTCTGTGATAAAAGCAATGAATAATGAGTGTCACCCTAAACCTGTTGATGCTATTAAATTAAAAGCAATACCATCAGAGTCAGAAATAAAAACAAAAGCACCTGACACAAGCTTGTTTACAAAACAGGTGAGATATTTGTATCAACCTGGTGAGGTCGAGAATGACGTCAGGCGCAGGGCAACTGATTCAATTTGGTCTACATCTGTCCACAATATTAAAAAAATAGTTCCTGGTGCTAATGCATCGATTTATTATCTGTATGAGCCTCAGAGGGCATTTGTTAGAGAAGAATTACAAATTATTCCCCCAGACACTGTTACACATTTTTAACCATTTCATCAACTAATTCATCGATTAGTTCATCAGCTATTTCTTCATATAACTTAAGTGCATAATGTCCAGGTGCATAAGCCTTTGCCTTAGTGTGAAACACTCGTTTTGTGTCCCCTACTGCTAGAGACTTTTTATGTGTTTGGATCATTTCAATATTGTGTTTGTTTGACCTCAGTGTCTTGTTTGGATAATCAGGCATTAGTTCTCCATCTAATACTTGCTTGTTCATGTTGAATGTCTTTATTTTTTATCGCTGTTTTTTTTTATGCCTTTGGCTTTCGACTGACTGCCTTTTTGGTGCAGTATAGAATACATTTTTGATCTCAGTCCAACGTACTCAACAATAGGCACTCCATTGAGTTCATCTTTAAACTTACTAGGCACTTTCTTGTTTTGTGTGCTAAACAGCGGGTGATCCTTAGGGTAGTCAGATGTGTCATACATATGCAGTTCTGTTTTCATGTCTTCATAAAAGTCTTCAGTAGGCACATCAATGATCATAGAGTCAGTGTCAGTGTATAGCAGACGGCACTCAGGATACTTTGGTTTAAAGTAATCATAGTAAAATTCAAGCATCAGCAATTTTGATAACTCGAGTATTAGCATACCAATGAATACTGGTTTGTGCAGTTTGACAATCTTTTTTTTGAGTTACACTGCATACAATGATGAATGAAACTCTTTGTACCCTGTGTACTGTGGCTTGCCTGTAAGTTTAATTGCACCAATTCAGTTGTGACCAGTCTCACATCTTTGCGGTGATGAGGATTTTCCATAGTCTTGCCAAAACAGCATTGTTCATAAGCTTAAAGAAGTCTTTGTCAAATGCAGTGTTGCCATCTCTCGCACGCAATGATGTGTTCTTCATTATGTAATCTTTCATGAAAGCACTCTGATCAAATTGAATGCCTCTGTGAACTTTCTTTAGTACTAACCCATGTCTGATGTAAAACTGCAGTAAGCGATAGTGGCAAACGCAGTTGAATTTGTCATTCAAATTTGGCACAAGTTTGGTGTCTTCTTTTTTACCCGTCATACTCATTTTCTCAGCAGCCAACGGATAATCATTATGATAATCATGTAGATGGTGTGGGTACTCCAGGTCTACTTCAAAGATCCATCCCTTTGTGTCGTTTCGGTCATGACTCATAATATAGTTTGTTAACTGTGTTATGTCATACTGTGACAAATCATATAGACAAAGGTTTTTCAAGGGCAATAACTCACACATTGCAAATCCATAAAGGTTATTAGCGTCCAAGTACGTAATGAATGACCTTGACCTTGAGGGGTCAAACCCCAGGCCGTCAAGATATATGTTGTTGGCTTTGGCATAGTTGTTTGCTGCAATACTAATGCCTCTCCTCAATCCACGTTCCACCATTTCACCCATCGTATGATCAGACAACAGGTCTATAAATATCTTACTGGATTTAAAAAATGCATCCCATGTCATGCCAGGACTAGTTAGGAAGCAAGCTGGGTCAAGACTGTAGTGTAACAAACCCTTTTCACGATAACTTTCAAATACGTCTGCTAGCAAGCAAATGTCAGCTTTCAAGTACTGGTCATGGTAGTCACCAATCGTTTGACACCCTAGTTTACCCCATGCATCAAGTGCGTGCTGGTAATCAGAGTTAGAAATACCTTTGATAGTTAGTGTAGAATAAAATTTCTCTTTTGGAGGCAGTCTTGTTTCCTCAAACACAACCCAGTCACTGATGTACTCATACGGATACACTCCTTTCTTAATCAAGTCTGGCTCAAAATATTTACTTGTTATTGGATACTCAGTCAGTCCTTCTGCGAGACTAGCAAGCCCTAAGGACAAATGTTGCATGGAGTCATAAAATGCTAATTTGTCCAACCTAAAAGTCAAGTATTTTTCAGTTGTCTGGGCAATACAACTATTTTTTTTGTAAGACTCGTCCACAGCCTGCATGATAATATGTGAATCATACCCCTTGAGATTGTGGGAAAAGATAGGCAGTTTGTATGCCTTTGGATCTATTTTTAATTTCAAGTTACAATCACCATGGGCAGCACCTCTGTAACGCCCAGTTATGTGATCATGGTCACTAACTTTATCACCACCCAGAGGTTGTTCACAAATCCAACACATCACTGCTGTATCAAAATTCTGTTTGTCTTCTTCTGTCATCAACAATGGCATCTGACAGTTTTCCAAATGATATACTACCTGACTATACAGTTGTCTCATTTCTGTTAAAAACTCAGCTGCTGCATTTTCACCTCTGTAGATAACAGGTTCTGTATGCTGACCGTCAGACCTAACAAGAATATATCCAAAAGAACACACCACTTGATCACTCAACTTTATTGTCTTTGGTAATGATTCTGGAACAGGACCCTCATATGGCGCAACCAGTGATTCAAAATCAGCATACACTACAAACGGCAGCTTTTGCTGATTAACATAGTTCTTGAAATAAACCTTGCTACCAGGATTTGGATACCTAAGTATTGTTTGAATGTCATCAGCTGACCTACAGTGCAGGGTATGTTTATGTGCCACTTTTATAGAGGAGAACCTTTGTAAGCATCTCTTACATATTTCCTGTTTCCCATTGTGTTTTGATACATGATTATGAATTAGTCGTGACATACTCCTAATAATTGTGTAGTGAAAGTTATCACCAGTGCTTATTAGTAACATGTCAACATGCTTATTTTCTGACTGACCAGAGGTTGGGGCAATTGGTGACACTCTAATTGGTTGTAACTTGTTCCCAGACTCATTATCCCATACATACACATTCACAGATATCCCAGGATTTAGTTTTTCAAACAGATCTATATCCTCCATCTTAACAGGAAAATCTATGCCACTGAAGTTGAGTTCATTTACAAATTTGGTATAGTTAGATACACGTTCAGGTTTTGTTTTTACAAAATGAAGTTTGGCAAGCACACACCACATGAAACAGAAATTATCTTTGTTCTGAACATTGACGACAGCCTTTTTGTCTGCAACCTCAGTTTGTAGTGGCAACCATGTTTTGCCTAAAATAGGATGGTATCTTGACTGCTTCAGTTGCAGTTCATGTACACGGCCTTCGTGCCAACCAGGTCCCTGCATTTTTGCTCTGTCAATTTCTTCAAGGAAGTCAGGCAACAGTCTTTCTCTAAACACTTTTTCCAATTCCCTTCTTGAATTAACTGTGTGTTGTCTTGTCGAGATATACGAAACAATCACTTCACCATCTAGCCTGGTAAATTCTATTTTAGCAACAATCTGAATCTTTACACTACCAGAAAGAAGATTATTTTGTATGACCAAAAAAGACCTTTCTATCGATTCATAGACACTGTAAGTGTTGGATATAGGCAAGTCTGTTGTGTGAAACACATTTCTTAAGCTTTGGGCATTGTCCGTCATTTTTATTTGACCGACAAAATAATAAATAGGAAAATTTATACCTGTGTAATACCACTTTATTGTCTGTAATCACTATAATAATAAATATTTAGTTCATTTCCCAACAAATCAACCACTTTCCCGGTATGTGTCTTAAGGTCTTGTGCTCATGCTGCAGGTGTAATATCACTTTATTGACGGTAACAAATTCAATATAATCATGTTGTTTACTTAGATGGTAGAATATGTGTAAACACATACTCTCAAACCAGTCACAGCTAGCATCATAAACTATAAAATCTTGTGTCTTAAGATCAACAGTCTTGTAATTATAATGTGGTGAACTATTAGAATATCCAAAAGTTACATTAAATGCCATGTATATCTTCGTTGGTGTTGAGAGTTTTATCAAAGACTCAAACGGGTGTTTAACTTGTGTTTTTAAGTCATAAAAATGCTCAACGCCTCTGAAGCTCTCTGTGTTATCAAATGCTTGCACGATTTGTCTGTCCATCATTTTTTATGGACAAAACCATAAGGCTAAATTAATTCACTAATCCATACCCTGTGGGCTGATCTGTCTTTAAAATAAGCTTTAGATGCTTAGTCAATTTCAGTTTGTTTTTCACAATGTCTCGTTCGTGTTTGTTGGGGATGACATCGTTCTCTCTGAGACAGTCTTCCAAGCTGTCATGATCTTTACAGTAAAACAAACAGATAAACTTTAACTTCTTACGAAAATCTTTCAGTTCAGCATTATATTTCTGAGTGAGAATCCATACACTGATGTTTGCGTGTCTGCCACTGAAGGCCAGTTCTGCTAGTGTGTTTCTCTTCTTAACAATATCCTTATCTGCAGAGCAGTCATCGACTATGAACAGGGTTGGATGTCCTTCAAATTGTTTGTAAAAATATTGCAGGTAGTCATTCATTTTTTTTCTCAGGGTCGACTAAGTAAATGTTGCTGTCAGTCCAAATGAATGAACGGTTGTGATAAGCTGTGTTGTGTTTGACAGTAGGGCAGAATATCACAATGTTTTCGAAATGATAGATGTATCTTGTTTGTAAGAGATTAAGAACAAATTCAGTTTTTTCCACAGCCTGTGGCGCCACAAAATAAGCCGCAATGTGGGTCGAGCATCATTAAGTTAATTTTTAAAACACAATATATAAACTGTGTGTACAAAACATATGCATTCCTTTCTGGTCATGAAAGGGGTGCATTCTAATAAACTCACTCACCCACACAGAGCATGTGATATATAATGACTACGCAAAGCTTGGCATAAAAGGCCTATTGTTCACTGCCCGGTAAAAGGAAATAAACGCACGCAATCAGATCCGGTTTCAAATTAATCACTCACATCCAATTTTCTCCTCGCGTGAGTTGGTGATCTAAAAACACTCGTAAAACAGGGTGGGTTTATAGTAACTTTAAATCACTGAGGTTTCTCGCTGGGAGTAGAGTTGTGGGTTTTTTCTTTTATTTTTAATCCTTCCCAGTCACGATGTGCTGATGAGTGTAGTGAAAACGTTTTCTCCACACAGACGTCGCCACACAAACTCCTCACTTGGCGAGTTTATTTTATTTAGGAAAGACTTGGTGCCCCATATTTGGAAGAAAACCTATATTTAAGGTTTGTGCACCATTAAAAATCTGACCTAGTGACATAGTGACATAAATTTGAAGCGTTGACACAGAAAGGAATAATTTGGCCTAATATGTCTGTGTGTGTGGGGGTTGGGGTGGTGTGAGGGGCTTTGTAGGGTGGTGGGTATGTATGTGTGTGTGTGCGAGGTTGGTGGGGGGTGTGGGGGGGGGTATGTGTGTGTGCAAGGTTGGTGGGGGGTGGGGTGTGGGGGTAGGGTGGTGGGTGGCGTGTACAGGATGTAGCCACTATTTCTCAGGAACACCAACAGTGACAGCATTGATATTTTAACTAGCCATTGTTTTCAAGGGGTAAGGTTGGTGGGGGGTGGGGGGTGGGGGTAGGGGGGGTGGTGTGTACAGGATGTAGTCGCTATTTCTCAGGAACGCCAACAGTGACAACGGGAAATTAGAAATTCTGGACCGTAACGTAATTACGTACGTAATTTAACCTGATTTATAACTATCGATACGGCATTATTGATTATAGGTGTCGGTCCGCTCTCTAATATTCATCTCTCTTCAGAAATGATGGGCAATTATAGTAGGTTCAGATTTTTTAAACTTTAACACTAACCGAGTGCATTGTGGTGTGGTGGGATATCCAATGGATACCAAAATCGCAGTATGTACGATCATTGTGATCCTTGGAGTGCACATGAACTTGGTTCTGAAATTAAACACATATTCATCGTACTACATGTTATGGTGATGACCTCACCTGCAATGCAGTCAGTTTCAAATTATTGTACACGAATAAATCTGGTAGCTGGCAAAGAATATGCTGTACTCTTCATACTTTTATCCCTGAAATGAAAATGACAGTATTTTTAAAACTACAACTATTGAAACCTACCAAACTGGTTATAACTAGATAATGTATTTAGAATAAGTATACAACAAAGCACATAACATACACTACACAAACCCAATAATAACAAATTGCAAAAAGAATGAGCAACTGTCTGTAGGCTCAACACTGTTATTAATACTTTTAGTGTAAATAATTAAAACACAGGCTGTATGCATACCCTACAAGAGTGTCTAAGAACAAACCAATTGACCGCGTTGTGTAGGTATCCACATGGATTTGCATTATGCATCGTGATTATCTGACAATGCAGTCATATTATTACAGGAAAGCACATTTTATGATTTGGTGTAGCTGGCATAGAAAACTGGTATGCTTGATCATACAGGTTACCACTTAAATTCAAATGGCATCCTTCTTAAAACTAATACTAACAAACCTTACCATATCTACCTGCAGATGGATTATATGATTGTTTTGTTTTGAAAACTAAACTATCGAAACTTACAAAATTGATGTAACATGATCATGTATTTAGATCAGATTGCAACAAGCATGTCACATGAACAAAATAATACTCAAGAACATCAAACACACAACACAAACACAAATGGGGGGTGGGGGTAGTAGTTAAAAGCGGTGACAGATAGGCAAGTTTTGATACTTGACATGATTCGTTATGCATTCGGTACGTGCTAATATTATCACCATACGGACAGGAGATCACATACTTGGCAAACACACAGGTGCTGTGGTGAATGTACTACATCAATCTGAAGTGTGCTTATCGTGAGAAATACGCATAAACAGAGTACATACTGAACACATTCTTCAATATCGTTTCATCTATCGTCCTCTGATTTGAAGTATCAAAAGAACTAAGCGATTCAACCGTGCTCCTGACAAGCCTTTTCCGAATGTTTACGTGCGGAAACAACGGGATTTCTAGTCATGCGCAGAGATCTGTAACCGCCAGTATCGTCTACTACTGTTTCCAATGTCAACATTCACTTATACTCAGTTACTTTCAACTGTTTCGCAAAATTTAAAAATATATGTATCACATACCTTCACCGACTCGATCTCGTCTGTCTGTGTGGCGGTTCATTTTTAGTCGAATACCCCTTCTTCTTCCCATCGAGTAGAGCACCATCAGGCCAACTGATAAGCACGTTTACGACACAATTCATTAGTATTTTTTATAAAGCAGACCAGCAAACAAGTTCTATACAATTTGCAACTTATCTTGTCGGTATAGACTAGGACGGAGTCCGGTTCATATGCTGTAGAACTAAAAATAAGCGCAATGGCGTATTGGTAATGTGCCGCATCAAAGACGATATGCAGGAAAAACTAGAAATATTGACATCGTTAGTGAAGCAGTTTGTGGACTGAGATAGTGGCGACTGACTGCACTGGATGGCCTCGTGAATAAAAGCATGAACAGGCAAACATCGGTCAGCCATCTTTGAGGCCAATCACTGTGAAACTTCCCGCTGAAGCATCTGGGAGGGGGGGATGGGGGTAGAAATTGTTGCCTCCCGTTCCTCAAATGGTAGCGCCCATGTAAGGGGCATCTAAGCGATGTACCGTTTTGCCGGATGTGCCAGAAAGTTACTTTCCGTTGCAATTTCACCTGCACGTCAATGGCGATATCTCCGCGTACAGACCCCGCATCGTAATTTCGGCAGCACAAAAAAAGACTTTTCAAGACATAACGGAAACAAAATTTTAATTACTTTGGGCAAAACAATTTGACGTTAGTCACACTTTAACTTCAGCCCTAGGCATCAGCTACACACGAGACATGGCTTGCTTCATTTACCCCGACCCAGGATAGATATCTACGTCAAGCCTTCTATTTTCGGGTAGTTTTGTCTGGAACTCCTTGCCTTTGAACATTAAATCATGTTCAGGCAGAACTCATTTTAAGCGTGCTTTGCACACGCACTTCCATTCAGCCTAACTTGACAGTTTGCCATATCAGAGTATTAGTGCTGATGACACGTGAACGTCAGTTATTTTCTCTTTCTTCTTACATTTGTAAACTGATAATCGGTGTTGCTATATGCTCTTGATGCTGCTGATTCTTTGACACTCTTTTAACTGAGTATAATATTAATGCTATGCACTCATTTATTTCCCTTGCTTTTTATGTTGGTGGCATTTACTAATTCTCCAATACCATTTTTCCCTTTCATTAATTCACCTATTGTGTTTTTTTCCAGTAGTTATTCTTCATCTTCTTATTCTTCTTCTTCTTCTTCTTCTTATTATTATTATTATTATTGTTATTATTTGCATGCTATGTTTATTTTCCTGTTATGTTGTTTGTTTACAGGACAGCTTGTAAGACAGGCATTGAGTTGCCTAATAGCTTTATCCTGAATAAATAAAGATACATCATCATCATCATCATCATCATCAGCTCTCTCTCTCTCTCTCTCTCTCTCTCTCTCTCTCTCTCCCATTCTCTCACTCTCTCTCTCTCTCTCTCTCTCTCTCTCTCTCTCTCTCTCTCTCTCTCTCTCTCTCTCTCTCTCTCTCTCTCTCTCGGTTTAAAACAATTAGTTTAAAAAAAAAAAACACTGTTTTTTGGCATCCTGTCTCGGAAGACAATGGAGTATATGCGCTTGCTGGGTCAGTCACTGGAGTGACCTCTCCAGGGCGCAAGCCTGGGCAAAGTGTATGGAGATCATGGGGTGCCCAGTCGTCAAGATCCCCCTCTCGGCCTCGCTGATGTATCCAAAGGAATGCAAAGCAGTACGTTTGGCACCAGTTTGGCTGCAGGAGCTGCCAGAACAGTGCGTGAATACAGGCAACTGTCTGCCTTCGGGGCTCCACTCCTGATTTGAAGGGTTTACTCCCCCACATTTGGCCGTTGGATCCAACCTGATCTCCTCCGTCCTCTAGCCGTTGGCTGTCAGAAACAGCTCATCCGCCTAGTGGTGCAATGTGAACACCATCCCCTCACGTGGTTTAGCCCACCAGCTGAGGTGGTTTGCCAGGGTGTGGCGCTTGGAGCCAACACGAGAGAGATTAAGGAGATGGATGAGGACCAGTGATGCCCGTCCGTCCTATGTAGGACGCAGCTGCCGAACAGCAAAGGTGCTAGCTCTGTCCAGAGCCCCCCTACATCTCACAAAAAAACCCCACTAGAGCCACATCTACATCCTCAACCTTAATTGATCACATTTACGTGACAAATGACGATAAAATATCAAATGTGCAGGTTCCCTCCTTAGCTGTCAGCGATCATAACCCAGTATGTTGTTACGTCTCCATGAAACTAGACAAGCAAAAAACTAAAAAACATAAAACTATAAAATATCGCTCCTTTAAACACTTTAATAAAGACGAATTTCTGTGGGACCTGCACAATGCTCCGTTTACTGAGGTTTATGATCACCAATCTCCTGACAGTGCCTTGTCGTGCTGGATGGATCTGTTTCTCAGTGTCCTCAATAAACATGCGCCAATGCGTGAAAAACGAGTTAAACATTCCACCATACCACCGTGGTTAACAGCGGATATCAAGCAGGCCATGTCATTTAGAGACAAACTGAAAAAAGAGCAAAAGTACGAAGAATACAAAAAAACAACGCAATCATGTCAAATATTTAGTTAGAGCGTCTAAGAAGTCTTTTTTCCAACAAATGATTCGAGACAAAAAGGACACAGCTTCTGTTTGGAAAGCTCTGAACGTCATAACGAAGGGTAAATCAGCACCCGAAATCACATCTCACATGTCAGCTGATATATTAAATAACCATTTCTTAACGACAGCCGAAATATTGGCATTGTCAGCTGCAAATAACAGTAAACCGTATGAAGTGCCGAGTTCTCTCAGAGAACACTTTAAAAAACAACTATATCAAATACTTTCACCATCCCTGATATTACAGTTGCGGAAGTCGGCAGATATATTTCTAGCATGCCCAACAAAACGTCTGCTGGCATTGATGGTATTGATAATGAAACCCTAAAAATCTCATTACCGTATACAGTAGAATCACTAAAATATATCTTCAACCTCTGCATAAAGCAAAGTACATTTCCAATCTTTCTTAAAGAAGCAAAGGTAATCCCGATCCCTAAATCTAAAGATCTTGAAGATATTAATAACTATCGTCCAATCTCCCTTCTGTCAGCTTTGTCAAAACCCCTTGAAAAGCACATTAAAAAACATCCCTTGATTTTCTGGCAAAAGGTAAATTACTTAATATTCACCAGTCTGGTTTTAGACCGAAACATTCTTGTCAGTCAGTACTGAGACATATTGTAGATAGCTGGCTGGAATCAATCAATAAAAGCCTGATGTCAGGAGCAGTTTTCTTAGACCTTAAAAAGGCGTTTGACCTTGTGGACCATGACATTCTCCTAAATAAGCTAACCGTTTATCACTTGGACGCAACCGCTATAGCATTCTTCCGATCATATCTCGAAGACAGAAAACAAATGGTGTACGCCCATGGAAGATACTCTAAGCAAGGAAATGTAAAATACGGTGTTCCCCAGGGATCTATTTTGGGCCCTCTTCTATTCATACTATTTATTAATGATCTACCGTTGCATATCACTAATTCTGACGTTAATTGTAATCTATATGATGACGATACGAGTCTTCATGTTTCTGGCAAAAAAAAAAAAAAAAAAAAAAAAACGACGGACATTAGCCATAGTTTACAATGCAGTCTCAATGAGGTATCTGACTGGTGTAGACAGAACCATATGGTTCTTCACCCAGCAAAAACAAAGAGTATCTTACTCGCCACGCGGCAAAAACATCAACGCCGACTATAGCCATTACAATTACAATTAAACGCTGAACCTGTTGAACAAGTCACTGAGTGTAAATTCTTAGGAATACATGTTGACGAACAACTGTGCTGGGAGACCCATATAAATGCTGTTTGTAAGATCATTGCTAAAAACACTTTCTTATTGTCCCAGCTTAGACATGTAACGGATACAAATACCCGTAAATTGTTTTTTCATGCTCATATAAAGTCCCATGTTGATTATGTCTCCACAGTGTGGGACGGCTGCAGTGATGTCCACATGAAGAGATTAAACTCCATATACAAAAGAGCTGTAAAAATGATAGATAGACGCCCCATCCCTACCACAGACAATTTTAGACATTTAAACATTCTCGGTCTGCGTCAGCAACTTACATTAAACAAATGCGTCTTTATGCATAAGATACTGAATAATATGACACCCCAGTATCTAATCACTAAATTTATATGTCACCAAGAACGTGAACGGACCTCAAGAAACAATACCTTACCCCTACCACTGCCAAGAATTGACCTTTTTAAAACTAGTATGTCATTCTCTGGTCCGTTTGCTTGGAATTCTATCCCTGCACATTTGAAAACTACTACCTCACCAGGAAGTTTTAAAACAAAACTTTTTGATTACCTGATGAGTCAGACTTAGTACGTTTCTCAGGTACTGTAATATTTCCTGTACCTCATGTATTTCATACAGATGGTTTTTATATGTGTGTGCGCATGTGTGTGTGTGCTCGTGTTTGTTTGTGCGTGTGGGTGTATGTGTGAGCGGCGCACGCGCGTGCGTGCGTGTGTGCATGTGTGTGTGATGATTATCATTATTTTTTTCTGTATATAATGATGCTATTGGGTTTTGTATGTACATATATATTTTATAGTTTCCCTTCCTTTTTATCCTGTAGTTAGCAACGGCAAGTTTGTAAAATGACGATTTGTTTTCTGTCAAAACTTTTTACCGTTGAAAAATAAAGTCTCATCATCATCATCATCTCTCTCTCTCTCTCTCTCTCTCTCTCTCTCTCTCTCTCTCTCTCTCTCTCTCTCTCTCTCTCTCTCTCTCTCTCTCTCTCTCTCTCTCTCATATTAACAACTGTGTGACAAATGCGCATAAAATTCACATCTAATATAGCTTTAGAACTGAACAAAATTTCATGTTGCTAACGAAAAGCGGTAATTTTAGTGAATTGTGCATTATGGGATGTGCGGATTTGAAAGTCGCATGCAAATCCAGAAGATCTCAACAAGTGCTGTCCTCGATCTTAATCGGTTTCATTGTGAGCGCCGGTCTTTTTGTATTTCCTCCTTTCAGCTTTAAACAAGGCTCAATATACAGAAGGCAACTAAGGCCATTTTCCGCACTTTTTCTTAAAACTTATTACAAGGTAACAAGCGTATTCTTTTATATATTTTATATTGATTTCAGTTTAGCATTTACAGATGCGTATGGTACAAAAACGTAAAACATATAAGTACAATGCAAACAACACATAAAGACATGCAAGTTAGTGGATATGTACATAATAACCAATGTATGAAGACAAGCAAGACATTGGCTGAGCACAGGACTAAAGCGTAGTGAAATATCGTTATCAACGATGTAACAATGAGGTAACAATTTATATTATGTATAAATATTCTAAATATCCCGCATAACTATTATTGAGTATAATACCCCTTACAACCCCCCCCCCCCCACCCCACCCCCCACCCCCACCCCACCCCCACCACACAAATAGCGGATAGTTTAAATATTAGAATACAGATAATCAGGAACATAGTTCATAATTATTGTTACAGAAGAAGATAACACCCCCATTACAATAGTAAGGGTATATATAGCAACCAGTCATTTGTAAATCTACCTATCTGCCCTTTAATAGCAGCGGTGTACCTCTCAACGTTGTATCTTTGCTTAAAAAGTCTTCTAACGACAGCAATGCTTGGCAAAGTACCTTGCAAAAAAATTGGTAAATGTGGTATTTAGCTAATATCACTATGAGGTAAAAAAAATGTGTCAGTCATCACATGCTCCTGTGTTACAGAAATCTTTGAAAAATTAAGAGCATCACAATGAATACAACTGTGGCATAGCCATTTTTGAAAGTCAGACCAAAACATCTGGGCAAACTGACAATGCCAGAAAATATAGAAAATAATTTCTTCTTCTGTTGCCCAAAATCTGCATAAAGCAGAATCACTCAGTTTTCGTAAAAACAAATATCTTTAAGTGGGCAGAATGCAATGAATTAGTCGTAACTGAAACCATCTAAGATGATTGTCTAGTATTGTTTCGTTGGTTTTGGAGAATAAATGTGTCCAATCAATATTGGACATTGAAATGTTGTGCCCACCTGCTGACAAATGCTCATTCTGCATGGGGTTTCACTAGAATAGAGTAAGCAGCCTTAGACCTGCCGTTCAGTATAGTGGCCCAAATCTTGAACTCAGGGGTTATATTATCAGAGGTTTGTTCAGCCTTTGCCCGTAAGCTCTGACGGCATTGACAGTACCATCCTACACAAGAAAACTGGTTGACGTATTTGGAAATTTAGCTGCAAACCCAGTGAAGGATAATATTTATCAGAGTTGAATAAAGATCCAACCAGCAAAACTCCCTCCAAAACCCATTTTGCAATATGTACAGTTTTCCTATCTCTTCTTATAGTAACCCATTCAGCCCTAACGCACTACAGCATGAGATGGGTCGACCATGATAAGTCAAAGGTAGTGCCAGATTAGCTTACGCCTGTCGGCGCCAGGCTAATCTGGCACTACCCTTGAATTATCATGTTCGATCGATCTCCTGCAACAGGTGCATAGTCGTTAGTTGATGCCTCCACAATTTGGGAAACACGTGCGTCGGGCTGAATGAGTTAACATTATAATGAATACATTCTGACAAGAAGTCAGATGACAAAAACAACACACCCTCCAAACTATGAATTTCGACATTTGGCATTGTAGTCACATCACAAAGCTCTAAGATAGTATACAAAGGACCCATACGCATACTGTCAGCAGCGTCTGTTGCAAGCAGTTTTCCGACTGTGTTGAGATGCCTGATCCAGGGGAACCTAACTTTAATCCATGTGGGAACGCCAGTGTCGTCACTGGTCACATTGGTCAAGTCCAACTTATCCGTAGGGTAGAGTAAGTAGTGAGGCTTCGTTTGCACCGAATGAATACCGACAACGAACGAGAGCAAAATCGCGGTGGGTAACTAGTTTGTACCAAAGCATAAACAGCATCTAAACATCTTCAAGAAGCAGAGATCCTCATGGGCCCAAGGGGTTCATCATGATATGTGCCTCTTGGAGATGTTTGGAGCGTTGTCTGTGCTTATTTTGATGCCGACTCGCCGTCATGACTTGGCTCTCGTCCGTTGCTGGGAGTCGTTCGTGTCAAACTAAACCTCACCACTGTCCTGTTCATTTGACGTGTCGTCAGATGAATGCTAATCTGTGATTTAGGACCTTGTGGCCTAAAGCTTTAGATTCCAAAATCAGACCAGTACACACACGTTAACCCTTTAACTGTGGACTGCGCTTTTTGTCACGATGATTACTGCAGGACAAAATGCGTTACCGACAACCAAAGGGTTAATGTAGCGTTAGGTGTTTTCAAACGTATAAACTCGAATCTGTTCTCCTCTGTTTCTTTTCTTCTTCTGGTTGTATCGCACAGCCACAAGCACCTGCAAGAACAAGATGAGGATTTCATCCCAAAGTCTGCCATATTGTTTGGAGCTCAAATGCGTTTATCTTTTAGGAACATTTAGAGTTGTTCATATTTTTACGCTTATTATGCTGATCCATTTCCCTCCTCTCTAAGTCAACCTCTGATAAACACACACGTCGGCGCACACAAATAAAAACCGGACACACGGCGCTTTCCGCCATTAGTACGCTCTGTGGGCTGTGTAGCGACAGGAATCCATCTCCTTCTACTCTAACCCACCTTCTGATCCACATACCCTGGAGCACATAAATAAAGAAGGAAACACGGCGATTCTCGACCTTTCGGAAACTCTGTTGTCTGGAGTAGCATAACTATTCTCAAGAAGAATAATAGCACGAGCAGCGAAATGACGTCACTTCAAGCCTCACCTCATAGTATCATTAGTCCCACGACGCTGTGTTGATAGTGACGACTCGATGTTATAAGTCACTCATCGCAGTACTAACATTTGACGTATCAGAGAATTAACTTTGCAATTTTCTTGCTGATTTTCACACCTACGGCTTACAGGTCACAATTTGACCTAATCCTACCCCAGGGCCGGGACAAACAGCAAGCTTATGCAAACACTGTTTATGAAAAATCATGTGGGTATTAATGAGAATTTTTTTTTAGTAAAAGAAAAATTAAAGTTGTGTTAGTTGTTTTACAAACGACTCTGAAAAAGTGGTGCAAACAATTGTCTGATTTTCACACCTAGGGCATACAGGTCACAATTGACCTAACCGTACCCGACAGCCGAGACAAACTATAGGCGTATGTAAAATACCCTATACGAAAAATCATCCGGTTATTAATGTGAAGAACGTTTTGGGGTTTGTTTTTTTTGGTAAAAAAGATTTAATTGTTTTAAGGTGTTACAAAATATTTAATTATCAGTCAAAACGTTCTAGAGGTACAATGCTGGTTAACGAACTCATTGAATATCAGCCTTCTATCTAGATATATGCAAAATATCTAGTAAAAATAAGAAAATTTACGGACTCACGTGTGGATCAACCGGTTTTAGAGAAACGGCAATTTTGGCCGCCAGTAAGCATCTTAATAAAAACAAAATCGAAAAAAAGGTCTCGAGATAATTCTTTTAGGGACAAAAACCTAAAATGTCAAGCTTCTCCGTCCCCAAACGCGGGCTCTAGTCGCTGTCACACACACACACACACACACACACACACACACACACACACACACACACACACACACACACACACACACACACACACACACACACACACACACACACACACACACACACACACAAACACACACACATACCACCCATTGCACATACACGCACGGACGCACGCACGCACACACACACACACACACACACACAAACACACACACACACACACACACACACACACACACACACACACGGCGTTGGCGCCAAAAAGACATTCTCTAGCAAGGTTTGCATAGCTTGACGTGACATTATTTCTATTTTGTTACTTCTTTGCCAGATATTCTGCCCCGCACGTCAAAAACGTCATGAGCAGGCTCCGGAATGTGCTCCGACCAGCCCCATTTTAAAGTCTACCATAGTTTTTAAATACGGTAGACAAAAAATCGACGTTTAGCCCAATGACTGCTACTGACGAAACCGTTCAGCAGAAAAAACGCGTACTTACGCGTCTTTTCCGTCGCGCAGTATCGTCAGTAGGAATCAAGTAGTTACGCGTCTTTCCCGTAGAACGGTATCGTCAGTAGGACTCGAGTAGATACGCGTCTTTCCCGACGCGTGGTATTGCCAGTAGGAATCGAGTAGTTGCGCGTCTTCCCGCCGCGCGGTATCGTCAGTAGAAATCAATTAGTTACGCGTCTTTCCCGTAGCGCGGTATCGTCAGAAGGAATCGAGTAGATACGCGTCTTTCCCGCCGCGCGGTATCGTCAGTAGGAATTGAGTAGTTACGCGTCTTTCCCACCGCGCGGTATCGTCAGTAGAAATCGAATAGTTACACGTCTTTCCCGCCGTGCGGGATCGTCAGTAGAAATCGAGTAGTTACGCGTCTTTCCCGCCGCGCAGTATCGTCAGTAGGAATCGAGTAGTTACGCGTCTTTCCCGCAGCGCGGAACCGTCAGTAGGAATCAAGTAGTTACGCGTCTTTACCGTTGCGCGGTATCGTCAGTAGGAATCGACTAGATACGCCACTTTCCCGCCGCGCAGTATCTTCAGTAGAAATCAAGTAGTTACACGTCTTTTCCGCTGAGCTGTATCGACAGTAGGCATCAAGTAGTTACGCGTCTTTCCCGCCGCGCGGTATCGTCATAAGCAGTCAAGAGGTGAACTCTGACAGCTAGGTTAGAATGGACAATGATCTGTGCGGTGAACGTGTGAACAGGCGTTTCTTGGCATTGCAAACAATGACGTTATCTACCTCTGCTCTTGGGTCGTGTTTTGTTTTCACTGCAGTGAAAGGGTTAATTTTTATATTTGTTGCAAACATGGTAGTATAACTGAGGTACCTCTGTCATTTCTGCTGCTCGTGTCGACGCACACTTTTCTGCTTGTGTAGATCTTCATACAAACTCCGCTGTCCCACATCCTCAAGCTTTAATGCCTCGTACGGGCCGGCGCTCACTGATTCTGGAAACAAAATAAAACAAGGACAAGTTTGAAAAGATCTGTCATTACATTTATGGTAACGTAGGAATATTTCCTATTATTATTATTATTATTATTATTATTATTATTATTATTATTATTATTATTATTATTATTATTATTATTTATTCGAAAGGGGGGCAGCTTACCTGACATGTACTTTCCAGCCTCCCACCACCCCCTTCACCCTCCCCCACCCCTGCCCCCCTTCTCCCCCTCCCCCCACCCCTGCCCCACCTCTGCACCCCTCCCCCCAACCACTCTCACCCCCGAAAAATTAATTAAAACAAAGCAAACACAAAACAAAAAAATAACAACAACAACAAAAGATGTAGGGGGAAGGGGAGAGATAAAACAATAGAGATTTGAAAAGCACCAAAATCGATATTGCCACATTGATCACAAAATCACGCCATTTTTGACACTGACCCCCACCAATGCCTCGTCTCCCCTAATACACCCTGCTAAGTTTGTCAATGTGGCAATATCGATTTTGATGTTTTTCAAATAACTATTGTTCTATTTCTCTAAGAAGAGAGACTACAAGAGAATTTCTTTTGTCTTTAATTATCTTAATTAAACAACCTTTATTTTACTATTTTCACTAACAACACTCAAATAACCACATCGCTCACATTTCCCGAATCCCTTTATTTCACTCGGTGAAAATAAAGATTTCTAAAATCAATGCAATTGATGCCTAAAGCAAAATTATCTCCTGAGCTAATTAGCAAACATTAACACACTAAAATGTACATTTTAAGAGTTTAATTATAGCTTCAAAAATTAATATTTTTATTATAAAATGAACCAAGATGAATTACTTCTTCTAAATGATATCAGCACTGTAGAAAACAAAGACTTAGACTCTAAAAAACAGCGTCTTCTCACTGTAGTTGTTTCCGGTAAATCAAAAACATATATCGGAAAACAATACACAACAGAAGATATTGAATCCCTCATGGCTGATGAGCTAATGAAACTACATTCTAAATATGAAAATCACATCCCTTCACTAATGACTCGTGATTTCAGTCGATCTCTTGTCTGTCTGTACACAAAAGCAGTGAGTCACTTTCTATCTGTAGACACTGACAGTCTATCACACGACCTTGAAAGCAACCCTATTGTTTCAAGTTCAATTAGTAAATTAGCATGCATCATGTTTTACAAGTTTGGCAATAACCTTGCACCTGTGGTAACTTTGCTTGTTACTGGGAGCCATATTGATTTTTCAAAAATTAATTTTCTAGAAAAAGAAAATGATGGACCAAATGGACAAGACACAGATGACTCTACAACAAAACCCTGTTTTGACTCAGGTTCAAATGATCACTAAACAAAAAAAGTCCAGGAAGGGTAGAGGCAGGAAAAAGATTAGCTGAATATAACAAACAAAAAAATTACAGCTTAAGGCGTTAACAGAGAAGGCTCATGTAAATGACCCGCCGTCAGGTCCGACAGCCCCAACCCAACCACCTATGACAATACCAACACCGTCAGGACCCTCACACACTCAACAAAGTGAGAGATTATCAAGTGAACCTGCCACGCATCAGTCTAAACCTGAAACAACAAAATATATAGGTGCTGGATTTGTTGTCAGATTTGGTTATGTAGGTTACCAATTATACAAAAAATACAAACCATGCTCTCAAACAGTGTCCAAAACGTTAGACACTCCAAAAACAAAACCAAAAGTCGCCACATTAACAACAACACCCAAAGCCGTGGACCCATTTCTAATGCAGTGAATAAATTTATTAGTTTAATTTTTATTGCATAAGAAAATGAGCGAAACAACAAACTTAATGAACCTCGTCTATCACTCTGCCATAATTAGTGGACTAGCTGTTGCTTTCTCTATGTTAGGAAAAAGATTTTTTCAAAATGAGATCTGCAGACTTGAGTAGATTAGACTTTGAAGACAGTACTAAGCTAATTGCAGTTGTCACAGGGTCAATTGCAACAAAAGACGTTCTTGTCAAGCAAGGAATTATTCCAGAAAATGTTTCTATGTAAATAAAAATAACATGGTGACTTAAGCTATTATGATTGTGGGCCGCCATGGTAAATGCATTGGCTTTCAGTGGATCAAATTATCTCTTTTCAAAAGTGGGTAGAGAGGAATCTGCAGAAGAAATGAAGCATCACAATTGGGCATCTGAAAAATTAGTGCAAGTCCAGCAGGTGTATGAAAAGCAAAGAATAGAGAAACTTGAAATTACAAACTCAGACATGAAGGTCATGCGCAACATACATTTTCTAATGTCAATGACGCAATCAAAGAATATTTTCTTGTTATGGGCGAAGACATGTCTACCCCCCATCCGAAACTTAGTGATTACTATCAACCAAGCACACAACAAAGAAAAGGGGAGATAATCTTTGTTCTAGTAGGCATGACATTTGTATATTTTACAGGCGTTTTTATTGCTAGAAGAAATGACTGGCGTTGAAAATAAACTATTAAAAATATATTACTCTCAAATTGGTTACTGGAAAGGAAAAACTGCATTAGAGAAATTACATGTGGCTGTGGGCGGGAGCGGTGGACATGTTTTCAAAAGATTTCATACGAAGTTGCAGAAGAATAAAGCATTGAGTACATTGGTGGGTGGTCACAACACACCAAAGTCCGGATTTTCAACTCCAATGTAAAAGCAGTTCTCCTATATGGAGCAGAGACATGGAGATTGACAAAAACCACAGTCAACAGAGTACAGACCTTCATGAACAGTTGCCTTAGAAGAATTTTGAAAATCCACTGGCCAGAGAAGATCAGCAATGTCAGACTCTGGGAGAGAACAGAGCAGATAACAACAGAAAATGAAATTGGGCGAAGAAGATGGGGATGGATCGGTCACAGTCTGAGAAAGCCAGCCTCCAGTATCACTAGGCAGGCATTGTCATGGAACCCCCAGGGAAAGAGGAAAAGAGGTAGGCCGAGAAACTCCTGGCGTCGAGACCTCCAAGCAGACATCAAGAGACTGGGAACCACCTGGAGTAGAATCGAAGGAGAAGCACAGGACAGGAGTTGCTGGAGGTCTCTCGTCGACGGCCTATACCCGAGTAGGGGTGACAGGCGTAAGTAAGTAAGTAAGTACATTGGTGGGTGGAAAGCTAAATATTATCAGTAAATCTTTGCTGGACAATAGAATTGATGATGATGAATTTAAGAGTCAGGATGATTTTAGCAATTACAAACAACAGAAGTCAGAAATTCAGAAAAAAAAATGCGTAGTCAATCTCCTGTGGATGTTGAAGAAGTGAAGGCTATTTTTTGTAGAAAAGGAAAAACAATTGGCATAAAGGAAAGAATGGAAAAACATCAAAATCTTTTAAACAAATAAAATTCAGATTTGGTAATCAATCAATATTTTAGTCAAATGCTTCGCAGAGAGATGACACATCGCACGTACCATTTACACCTGTTTATTTAACCCCATCTGCTCCACCAGAATATTATTGAGCAAAAAAAAGTTAATTGGTAAAATTGTCCGAGTAAGTTGTTGACTTAAGAACTTACAAGTTGTTATGTTTAATTTCTTATAAGAACTTATAAGTTCTTATTTTAAGACACTTATAAGTTCTGATGTCAACTAGTATATAAGAACTTATGTAAACTAATTTATAACAACTTAAAAAGTTACCTGTAAAGTTAGTTGGCAGTTGTAGGTGACTTTGGAAATTTGTTAACAAGTATCTGTAGGTAACTTTGATATTTTTTTATCAAGTGCTTGTAGGTACTTGATAACAATGTATGTGTGTGTACGAGTTGTGTGTGTTGTTATTTTTAAAAATAGTCTTGATTTTAGGGTATTGGCTTGGAGATAATAATAAAGATGGTCAGGATTACCCTTTTTCTTATCTCTTACACACACACACACACACACACACACACACACACACACACACACACACACACACACAGACAGACAGACACACACAGACAGATGCACACAGACACACGTACATACGCACATGCACTGACACAGAGAGACAGAAGCACACACACACACATGTACATACGCACATACACAGACAGACAGATACACACACACACACACACACACACACACGTACATACGCACATACACAGACACATACACACAAAATCTTTATTCAGTCATAAGTCATCGATTTAAGATTGTTATGACTAAGCACTCTCCATACACAAGACATAACACACTCTTCAAAATATTATCTTACAAATGATGCCAAAATAACCATTAACAAAGTATATTTATGAAGAAAACCCTGAGGTGTAGAAAAAACCGACTGCGCGGATCACTACGGCATGCAAAGTCGCAAAAGATATTCGGGCCAATGGCAACTGCAGTTGGCCAGCATACTTTTGTGTGTGGGCCAACTGCCGCCATCGGCCCGAGGACCTTTATGCACTGGACGTCAGTCAGGAAACTCCTTGTGAGCAGGCGGAATGTATTCTCGCGAGAATGTGTGGCTACTGGGGCTGATGAAAATATGCGCTTCATGCCGATAGAGCAGACTGTAAGAATCCACGGAACTGTTCAAGTCCATGCAATGTTTGACCTACTTCCAGTTTTATTAATTAGCCTGTATTTGTTAGCCACGTGTAGTCCTATAACTATAGAGAGTCGCTGTTTTACCCGAGTAATCCCCTGGTTCCTTGGCTTCTTCTGTCATGGCTTCAGGTGACGACCTACACACACACAAACACAGTGACTTCATTAACCCACTGAGGTGTTGATATCATCAGTAAAAGTCAAAGGGTTTAATTGTCCACTTTCTGTAATGCTGCATCTTAATCTATCCGCGTTTTACTTCTGGAAATGTCTGAATAGCACATTGGGGACTATGGTGAAGCTGCTTTGGTCACATTGACGAACCTGGTTCAGCCTTCGGCTTTCGCCACTAGAGAGAGTAAAGGTGGGGTCTCATGCCCACCCCTCGCCTAAACGAAAGATTATTTTAATTAACTAAGTAATCAGACCAACGGACTCACATGATTACCACCAACTCTTTGATTGTCTTTGTTTATTAGTTCTATTTCAGAAATAATTAAAGCTACATTTTTTATCAGCTGTCAACCCGCGATTATTAAAGCAGATCCCCCACCCCACCTGTACCTGTCATTACCCTTAACACAACACGCAGCTCAACACACTCTCTTTGACAGCGATTATTAAAGCAGATTCCCCACCCAACCTGTACCTCTCTTTGACTGTGTGTAACTGACACCGCCCAGACAGTTCAGTCATTTGGGTTACGTACTTATTGTGTTTCACAAACACGCATAGTGGCCTTGTACAAAAGCTGAGTGAAGCTATGAGACGTTCTGCTCTACTGATTATAATTACAAGTAGAGGAACCCCACTAAATCTGACTTCCTTCCTCTGAGAATATAAAAAACATGTGTTATTCTTACAAAAGGCTTTAATTTTCAGTAGCCCACACCCTCACAGATTCTTATGAGCAGCAAAATTCTCAAGAGCCACTGATTTATAGGGTTTTAGTCAACTGTAAAGATTTCTGAATCTATGCATAGCAGCTAACCTGAATACTGTGATAATCTTAAACACAGGCATAACAGAGAAGCCTACAAGTGTACTGTGCAGCTGTACTTTGTCAAACAACAATACATACCTGAATAAACACTTTACACGCCAGACACACACTACCTATTTCCTCATTCGGGACTTGTGACAGTAGAATAACACATTCACCAATGTCAAGGGCGTCTTTAAAATAGCATATTGCAGTTAGCCTCAGACTTAGATAGGAGCCCCACACACATGACTAACTACATCTGAGTACATAAAAACCAGAGGGTTTTTTTGTAAGAGACTTAGATTCTATGTCTTTGTAGGCTTAGATTCTCAAGATATTTTGAGTGGTAGATTCTCAAGAGCACTGCTTTTTCAACCAACAGACAAACCTTAAATAAATATATTATCTTATCCGTCTTTGGGACGGCGAGTGGTAGACAGGATATTTCGCTGGTAAAGTGAGGAAACATAGTTAGCGCAAACTATTATCTTCACTTGTGCTGAGTTTATTTCACGGCCTCGGCATCCAGTTGACACTCTTCACCAAGAGGGCTTTCACAGGAAAAGGTGAATGCGCAACCCCCCAGGGTTATAGCCCCCTCCATAGGGGGTGAATTAGCGTGTTAATAACCTGGGTTATATCGATTCCTGTGAAAGCAGGTGTCAGGCCACAAGCAGCCCTTTTGTCAATTTTTTTTCTCTATTTTTTTTTTTATTTTTTATTTTTCTTTTTTTTCTATTTTTTCTACTTTAATTTTTTTCTTATTTATTATTTTTTTCTTTATTTTTTATTATTTTGTATGATAGGAAAATTTGCAGTTTGCCAAAAAAAAATTTAAAAACTGTAATTATGCGCAAAACAATTAACGTATGTGAAAAATTACAGTTTGTGAAAAATGTGCCAACAATTATCGTATGCAAAAAAATAGTTTGTGAAAAATGCGCCAACAATTATCATATGTGAAAAAAATTAATTTTTTTAAAAATGCGCCAAACAATTATCGTATTCGTATGCAAAAGATTTCAGTTTGCAAAAAATGTGCCAAACAATTATCATATGCACAAAAGCAGTTGACCCAACACCTGGCTTATTAGTTCTTTTCCAAAAGCGACAGTGTCACAACTCTCACAAAACCCTATCTCAAGTCATACCATAACTGTATTATGAAAAAATAAATAAAGCTTAAAAAAATCATGTAAGAGATAAGAAAAAGGGTAATCTTGGCCATCTATATCATTATCTCTAAGTCAATACCATAAAAGCATTTTTTTTTTAAAAATAACAACACAACTCACAACAACAAAAAAAACCCAAACATTGTTATTAAGTACCTACACGCACTTGATAACAAATTTTAAAAGTTACCAACAGATACTTGATAACAAATTTCCAAAGTCACCTACAACTGCCAACTAACTTTTCAGGTAACTTTTTAAGTTCATGTAAATTAGTTGGCATAAGTTCTTATAAGTGAGAATACAATAAGAACTTATAGAACCTAAACATAAGAACTTATAAGATAATAGGACAGATTTGGTAAGTTACAAGGACAATTAAAAAACTTTTTTCTCAGTAATATTCTGGCAGTGGAGCTGATGGTATCAAATGTGCAGGCATGAAAGCCATGACACCTTTTTGCGAAGTATATGACAGAAATAATGAACGATTACCAAAACTGATCTTTATTTCCTTATAAATCCTTGAACTCTTTTCATTGTTTCTTCTACCCAAATCTTTTTCCCTTCCTCTAAAAAAGATTTCTTTAGTTCTTCAACATTCACAGGTTGACTACGCATCTTATTCTGAATTTCAGACTTCTGTTTTTTGTAATTAGCTAAATCATCATGCACTCTCTTAAATTCATGATCGTCAATTTTAATATCATCTAATGCTTTACTGATAATAAGTTTCATACTGCTCAGCTTAGCTCCTGTGAGCGTACTCAATGATTCATGCTTCTGCAACTTTGTATGAAATCTTTTGTTAAGGGCTTCCAAACCAAAGCATGCCAGACATGTAGCAATTCTAACCCCCTCAAAAGCGATTCTGATTATACTTCCAATACCCATCGAGAATAAAACAATACCCCCTACAGAACATCCAGCTGAAACCGCACCCATACCCATTGATGTGTTGTGTGCAGGATTGAAACCCGTTTTGTAACGTCTTCTGCACCTAAAGTATTTTGCCTGTTTTCCTTCCAAATACTTCAATGCTTCTGTAATATTTATTAAATGGAATGAGTCAGCCTGTAATCTTTCATCACACACAAAAGGCTCAGGCACCTCAGGTTGTATTTGTGGATACAAGTTCACCATTTTTTATGACAAATATTTTTATTATTATTTAATCAGCCATTACATTTTCCAACTCTTCAAGGCTATACAATTTGCTAGCATAATAAAACGAAACAAGATCTATGTGTTTCAGTTCCATGTAGTTTTAGTTTTTCTTTGCTGCTGCTGATGTCTATGAAATACCTCGGAACAAGACTCACAAGTACCAGCCCAGAGTTAATAACTTTCCTTAATATTAAGGCACCTTCATCAGTAAAAAATACATAAGGACTAATAAATTCAAACTTTATATCCCAGTCAATTACAGGTGCAGGTGCTGGTGCAGGCTCAGGTGGAAAGGGAGCAGGAACAACTACCCACGTATTACTCACATTTTTAAAGATGTAGAGTGCATTATTTTGAGGAATACTCTGAACAGTAACATCACAAAGTTGTCCATGTTTTTGAAACTTTCTCTCAGGGCCATCTTTCACCTCGTCAATTGCCTTCCACTTGTACAATCCATTGGAGTCAAGTTCAAGACCATACACTTCTCCCACCTCACCTTCTTTATCAAAAACCTGTACATCAGCCATATCCTTTAACTCGGTTACTGGACACGCAACTGGAATAATTCTTGTCTTTGGACCAGCACTCATTTTTTATTCAGCAAAAATAAAATTTATTTAACTTCCAATACAACACTAAAATTATGCATTTGAACTGGTTTGCCATCCTGTTTATTTACTGATATACACAGTGATTCAAAGAAACTGGCTCCTAATTTAGTAAACTGCAAATTAGGAAATCTAATATCTTCACTTTCACAATAAGGGTATTTCCAGCCGATAAGCATCTCAACAAAGTCGAAGGCTTTCCATTGTGTTCATTTTCAGTAGAGTTTAGTTCTTGCAAATGAACATTTAGCACTGTGTGTACTGACAAATGAACAGGAATATCTTCCAGTTAGTTTATCTTCAACTGTTGTAGGTAACCAACCCTCAATATTAGCACTTCCAAAACCTCATATCCAATTCTCATACCTAGAAGTTGTATATCTGCCTATTAAACCTAGAAAATATGCAAGTTCACTTGAAATTATAGGCTGACTACCGATAAAAAATTCTAATGTAACACGTAAGTTAGCCGGATTTAAATTTAATTTTTAATTTTCTTTGAAACCAGTCAGCTAAAGTACAAAAGTCATAGTACCCAGAGGGTATAACGCGTGTATTAGTGCCTAAGCCACTATCACCAGCAACTCTATAACTTACATGAAAATTGTATCATCTGTTACATTAAACCACCTTACAGTGTAGAACATTTCATGGATAGATACAGCCTTTTTACCATCACGATTGTCAATTCCATTTGTTAACATTACTTGTTTGCTTGTGTCAAGATTTGTTAAGGAAATAAACATTTTTATTATCACATAAAAAAGCACAATGGAATTTAAATCACCACAAATTACCACTGTAAATGTGTTTCAATTTAACGTGGATGCTAAGTACAATGTTGCACCTACTTATGATTAGAAATTAATTCAACTAAATCAGTTTGATATAGCATTGTCTGAAGGAGATTTATTTCATGTAAAGGTTCCAGATCCATATGACAAATACATAAACCCGCCAATAACAGATGATGCAACTGCAAGAAAGTGGTCCTCAAGTCCACTACAGATGTTCAAAAACCATCTTAACTTTGCTATACTATGCTCAACTACTGGCTTCGGTGTTTCTTTTACAGACCATTTGAATCACTCAAACAAACTGATTAGGTGTGTCTATCATTTCCACACGTATTATCAGCTTAGAAAAGTACTGTTGGAACTGCATGCCCCATTTCCCACTGAATCCAGTTTTAACCAGTTTAACAACCCTATGGATATAAAAGCATTTGAACGCATATGTAATGAATTAAACACCAGTACAAAGTAATATGACTTTTGACAAAAAAATGATCACAACAGCATGGATACATTGTATTATGCTATGAGTCAGAGATGATACCCTCAAGATTACTACCCAGGTTAAACTTCATTTTCACAAAAATCTAAAGTCTGGTTAGGCTCAATAAAACAGAAACAATCTAATGCCTAGACCACATTTGTCTTAGACATAAGTGACGGCTTACTCAAGCAGGGGTCGAACGAATTAATGAGTCTATCAGAACATATGTGTTGTGTATACTAGGAGCATAAGCTCAAACAAAATTAAACATTTTAAATGGGAGTGGTAAATTTGAAGCACAAAAACAATTTCTAGCAAACCTGGAAGACTCGGTAAACTCAGTAGTAGATCTTACATCAAACATACAACACTACCAAGATGTTCTCAGATATGCCAGATCCAAAGTTGACTTTGTAGTTGGCATTGGGTTATACATGTTACCATCTGATCTTCAACTCCAAATAGGGACAATAACAAATTATAATAATGAAATAATTGTTGCTGGACATGATCAAAAATTAGGACTAAATCAATCTGTAAACTTAGGCCCAAAAACCACACATCTACAGCCACTAAAAAAAAAAAAAATAACAGCACTGCTTGAGCTAGTAACGCTAGTCCCGCCATCACCAGTACAGACAATAACAGCCCCATCTCATACACCAGCACCCATACAGCCAGCCCCATCAGTTAACACACATGATTCAGAGAGAACTGCATTGGTAATAGGTCTTACTGGATTAGGGATATTACTTCTCTACCTGTTTCATTAAATAACCCACTATTAATCGTCCTACTATCACCAAAAAGACCCACACATGCTCTGCCATAAACACCACTACCTTTGCTGCTGTAGAGATAGAAAGATAGAGATTTTAAAACCAGCATTAACATAATCACTGAGTTAACCCCCTAATTATTGCTTTATCCTTCATCATCTCTCTACCCTGCAGAGAGTGTGCTCGCGACGCTGCCCGTTGTCGGGTGCTAGCGGGTTATTGATTTTGAGAAACACTATGCCTCTGCTGACTGGAACTGGCTTTATCTGCCAGTGATCACAAAAGAACTTGACCTGTCTGCACTGAGTTAAATATGTAAAGTGTTGGAAGCATATGTGCCACACAGCCGTGGTATGGACAAAAAAATTTTAAGTACCCGCTCATATGGAAATGCAATTACTGCTTGCACAAAATGGAAGAAACGACCCCGACGTATGCACAATGCTGTCAATGTGAACCCAGAATATGCTAATAGGACAACACTGCAGAAAATTACCTGGCCGTTCCTGCCATAATCAATCAACAGCCAGCACCCAGTCTGCTAATGGACATATCAATCAATATGGGGCGTTTAGCGTGCCTGGCACCCAAATAGTCTGCTAATGCACGTATCAATCAAATACTTGCTCTGGTAATGCACTGGATCAATCACGTTAGACAGCCCTTAAGTGCCAGGCATTAGTGTGCACTTCAAAAAACAAGGTTACCTATGCAGGTTCTTTAAAGTTACTTACCATAAGAACTTATTAATTACTTAACATAAGAACTTATTAATTACTTACAAAAACTTGTCTCAAGTCACAAGATACTGAGTCAAATTTGGCAAGATACAAAGACAAAGAAAGTTATTTTTTAAAAATATTCTGGCGGAGCTGTGGGTGTCAAATAGACAGGTGGCGTGTCATCTCTCTGTGAAGTATATGACAAAAATATTGTTTGATTACCAAAACTGATTTTTACTTCCCTAAAAATCCTTGAAGTTTTTCTGTGGTTTCCTGTACCCCTATCCTTTTTCCCTCTGCTAAAAAACTAGCTTTTAGTTCGTCAACATTTACAGGGGATTGACTACGCATTTTATTTTGTATTTCAGACTTCAGTTGTTTGTAATTATTTAAATCGTCTTCCACTCTCTTAAATTCATCATCATCAATACAATTATCATTTAATGCCTTACTTATAATCAGTTTTAGACTACTAAGTTTTGCACCAGCCAGTGTACTCAATGCTTCATGTTTTTCTAACTTTGTGTGAAATCTCTTGTTTATGGCCTCCAAACCAAAGCATGCCAGACCTGTCGCAATGCTAGCTCCTTCAAGGCCAACGCCAATTAAACTTCCAATTCCAGTTGAAATCAATACAATACCCCCTACAGAACATCCAGCTGAAACTGCACCAATAGCCATAGAAGTGTTTTGAACAGAATTGAAAACGGCCTTATACCGTCTCTTACATCTGGAGTACCTCGCCTCTTCACTTTCCAAATATTTAATTGCTTCTGTAATATTCATTAAACGAAATGCGCCTGCCTGTAATGTTTTATCTGATGCAATTGGTACAGCTGTCGCATGTGGATCAGGCGCAAGCGTTGTTTTAGTCGTCGCAATTGATTCAGTCGGCTCAAGCGTCGGTAGTATTGGATAGAATTTAACCATTTTTTTTATTAACAAATATTTTTTATTTAATCAGCAATTACATCTTGCAACTCTTCAAAAGTATATAATTTGCTGGCATAATAAAATGAAACAAGATCAATGTGTTCAAGGTTTATGTAAGTTAGACGAACAAAAGTTGCTTTGTCTACCACCACCTTGACAGCTGGAACACTGCTCGAAACATTAATAACATCATTATTTTTTGTAATAGCAATAAAGACCTTTGTTGATTCTGATACTGTGTCATTCCATGTAAGTTTAATTCCTTGTGCAATTTGAGCCTCTTTAGCAGTAGTTACTGATCTCATGATAATTTCAAATACTATTGTCGCTTCTCTTGCGATGGGAAAGTTTATTGGTGCAAACACGACCTTCGCATCAGACCTACCCTTCCTATGTGTAAGAAGATATCTCCGTCTCTCATAATTTTCAACTTTCAGTTTTTCTCTGCTATTGTCGTCTGAAGCAAAACTTGGAACAAGACTTACAATAAGCGGCCCCGAGTTAACAACCTTCCTAAACACTAAGGCGCCTTCATCATCAGTGTATACATAAGGACTAATAAATTCAATCTTTATGTCCCAGTCAATTGTGGGTGGTGGAACAGGTACAGGTGAAACAACCCACTTACTACCCACATGTATTAAGTTGTAGGGCGAATTATTTACAGGTGGAGTAGGTACAGTAACATCACGAAGCTGACCAAGTTTAGGAATCTGTCTTTCACCGTCTTTCATGTCAACAATTACTTTCCTCTTGTACATGCCATTTGAATCAAGTTCAAAACCATATATTTCTCCAACATCCCCCTCCTTCTCAAAATCCTGTACATCAGCCAAATCTTTCAACTCTGTTACCGGACATGCAACTGGTATGATTCTCGGCTTTGGACCACCACTCATTTTTTATAAACAAAAATAAAATTATTTAACTTCTAACACTACACTAAAATCATGCATAAGAACTGGTTTGCCATCCTGATTAGTTACAGATATACAAAGTGACTCAAAGAAACTGGAACCCAATTTCTTAAACTGTAAAGGGAATCTAACAACCACACTTTCACAATAGGGAGCAGTTCCAGTCGGTAAGCATCTCAACAAAGTTGAAGGCTTACCATTGTGTATATTTTCAGTTGTGTTTAGTTCTTTTAAGAGAATATTTAGTACTGTATGTACTGACAAATTGACAGGGCGTTTTCCAGTTATTTTAAGTTTTTTTGTCTTCATTGTTATAATATCAAAATTAGCTTCATCCATATCATCTGTTCTATACCAATCTTCATCAATATAAAATCCAAGTAAATATGCAAATCTGACAGAGATTTTTAACCAATTTTGTGTCGGAAATTCTAATGTAACAAGTAGGTTAGCTGGATCTAAAGTTGCTTTAATTTTAAATTTACTTTGAAACCATTCAGCTATAGTACAAAAGTCATAATACCCAGGTGGTATAGCTTCAGTCACACCATCAAGATTTACATAATAATTTTTGTCTTCTATATTAAACCACTTTACTGTATAGAACATTTCATGGATAGCTACAGCCTTGCTACCATCACGATTATCAATCCCATTAGTTAACCACACTGGTTTGCTTGTGTCAAGATTTGTTAAGGTAATAAACATTTTTATTATCTCATATAAAAAGAAGGATGGAATTTAAATCACCAACCATTACCACTACAAACGCATTTCAATTTAATGTGGATGCCAAATATAATGTCGCACCTACTTATGAACAGAAAATAATTCAGTTAAATCAACTCGACATAGCTGTATCGGAACAAGATCTATTTCAAGTCAAAGTACCAAATCCGTTTGATCATTACCTAAACCCGCCAATAACAGATGATGCTACAGCAAGAAAGTGGACATCAAGACCATTACAGATGTTTCAAAACCAACTCAACTTTGCTATTCTGTGTTCTACTACAGGATGTGGTGTTTCATTCACAGACCACATAAATCACTCAAACAGACTCATTAGGTCTGTCTACCATTTTCATGTTTACTACCAATTAAGACGTATTTTGTCAGAACTGCATACACCTCTACCCACTGAATCCAGTTTCAACAGGTTTAACAATCCCATGGATATGAAAGCGTTTGAACGCATCTGTAATGAGTTTAACATAAGCCCTAAGTATGACTTTTCACAAAAACTTGATGATCACAACGGTATGGGTACATTGTATTACGCTATGAGTCACAGACAATACCCTCAAGACTATTACCCTGGTTACACTTCATTCTCATCAAAATCACAAGTCTGGTTAGGATCAATAGAGCAGAAACAGTCTAAAGCCTGGACTACATTTATTTTAGATAAATCTGACGGGTTTACTCAAGCAGGAGTCGAGCGCGTCAATGAGTCTATCAGAACATATGTCTGGTGTATACTAGGTGCACAGTCACTAACAAAATCAAACATTTTAAACGGGAGTGGCAAATTTGAAGCACAAAAACAGTTTCTTGCTAATCTAGAAGATTCAATCAACTCAACAGTCGATCTACCATCAAGCATACAACGCTATCAAGACGTACTCAGATATGCCAGATCAAAAGTTGACTTTGTAGTTGGCATCGGGTTATACATGTTACCATCTGACCTTCAATTACAAATGGGTACAATAACAAATTATAATAATGAAATCATTGTTGCAGGTGTTGGTAAAAAATTAGGACTCAATAAATCTGTAAACACACACCTACAATCAATAATAGTGCCAGCCCGAGTATCATCACCACCCGTACAGGCAGCCCTGGTAACGCCAGTAATGTCAATAACAGCCCCAGCCCCGACACCCACACCTGTACTGGCACCATCACCAGCACCAACCCCAGCCCTGGTAAACACACATGAGTCAGAGAGAACTGCATTGGTAATAGGCCTCACAGGACTAGGTATATTACTTCTTTATCTGTTTCATTAAATAACCCACCATTAACCCTCCTACTGACACCAAAAATATCAACACATGCTCTGCCATAATCCCCACTACCTTTGCCGCAGTATTGATCAGCCAACTGACAACTGTACCAATTATGCCTGGCAATGCGTCCATTGCTTTTACAGCCAATTTTTTAAGCAAGTCTGCTATATGTGATAATTGTTTCTTTACCCACGACTGTAAATCTTTTGGGTCACTTGGTGGTGCTGGTGGTGCTGGCGGTGTTGGACCACCCCCACCACCACCACCAGAAACAGCCAACACTACAGTACTGATAATAAATCAAAGAGCAGTAATTAAACTGGCAATTGTAATACCCTGTTCTCTGAAAAGTGTTTTCAATCTCTCAGCCAAAGTAGTGTCTTCGTGAAGTATTTTCTGAATAGTTTCTCTAATCCTGTTGGCCTGTGTTTTCAGTTTTTGTCTTCCAATACTAATCGCTTCTAACCATCCTGATCTTTCTATATACAAATCATTTAATCTGTGTTGGATTCTTTGTTTTACTTCTGTGTCAAGATTCTCTTCATCAGCAGTTGCTAATTTTTCTTTTTCTCTTTCTATTTGATTATCAAGCTCACCCAGTTTGGCAACATTATTTACCATCTCACCTCTTATTGTCTGCAGTGATTTATCCAAAACCCTTTATCTCTCGCATTGACAAAGGAGGGTCTTCTATTGTTTTCATTACGTCATCTGTAAATGAGGTTTCTTGTATTACCGTGTTTGCTATTTCTGGCAGTCTTGTTACTTCAGTCATTTCAATTTCTTGTCCTGTTGGCAATCTTGTTTGCATGTCATGGAGTGCAGTAACAAGTCTCGGTGTCAACCTTTTACTAGAACCAACACCAAGGTAACGCTGCAGTGCTGCCTCACCACCGACTTCTCCTTTAATTGTACTTAAAGCTCTAAACTTAGCAGTATTGTTTTTATGTGTTAAATGTACTTTACCTCTGTCAACAGTATTTAAATACAAATGACCCTTGCCATCAAGTTCAAACTGATTAGGATCTATGTTGTCTGGGCGATCACCAACATGTTCATAAAACGAGTTTACTTTGCTTTCTAAAAGTTCATGACGTAAACTGTAAGTATTTCTTGTACCAGTCATATCTGTCATATCTGTCATACTGGTATCATAGTCATCCATGACATCCATTTCAATATCATCATGATTAAATCCTCCTGCTGCCATTGTTTTTAATAATTTAATATTTTTGATTTTTGCATAATAAAATGACACAGTCCTACGGATCAAAGTTAGACCCATACAGAAAACTACAAGAACCTCTTGGTGTTAAGGGCATTAGACAATCAATCGTCATTACAAACAATCCTAGTACAATAGACCAAAACCAAACACTTACAGTCAAGTTTCCAAACCTGGGTCCCAATGATGTTATTGTACCTGGCACTGCACGCCTAGCATTTAATATTGAACTTTCATCAGAATCAGACGTAAACAGAACACTGGTTGACAATCTTGGCAGAGCAATTGTTAAGACTATTAAAGTTAAACTTGAAGGACAGGAAGTGTTTAGTCTTGATGATGCTGATGTGTTTTACTGTTACAAAGACCTTTGGCTTACACGACAATAAAGGTAGGACCGTGTTTACCAAGGCATACAGTCTGCTAATGTTGCTAAACTTAGAATTGACGCGGGAGACAAATCAACATCTGCAATGGAGGACGTTATATTAGCAGATACATATGGTAATAGATTTTACATTCCACTTGAATTTGAAATCCTCACAACACACTTACCTTATTACCAAGGAGCACTGAATGACCGTCTGAGTTTTGAACTAACATTTAATGACTTTGCAAAAGTTATCAAAACAACTGACCCAGATGCAACATACAAGATCTCAAACATTTCATTGGAATACGAAATTGTCACACACACTGAACTTGCCAGACTAATTCAAAATCAATATCAGTCAAGACTGCCAATTTATTATGACCGCGTGATAAGACACAGTACAATACCCAAAGACAAGGGTGATACAATGTGGAACATAAACCTTAACACACCTGCCAGGTCACTGAAAGGTATACTGATGTTGTTTATTGAACCAAAAAATCCATTCAAAAGAGATTCAGAAAAATTCTACAATCCAAAGATAACACATTTATCCTGTACGATTGAAGGTCGACCTAATCAAGTGTACGCATCGGGTATGCTGCCTTATCAACACTATGACGAGATTATAAAATGGGCAGGTGGAAGACTTAGAGAAAAACCAGCAAACATGGCATGTAAAGATTTACATCTGTATGACGTAAGAATTGGTCAATACCTGACAGAAAAGTATGCACTTTGGCTAGACCTGCGTAGTACAGATGATGACTTTTTACATGGGTCAGGACGTACAGTTGAAAACGGCAGTGACGGAATAACAATTCAGATACAAAAAAAGACTGAAACAGGAGGAGCCATAAACATATATTTGTATCTGATTTATGATGCACAACTCAATATTGCAGAAAGCAGACTAAGTGGACACTTGTATTAAAATTATAATTAGTATTAAAATGAACCGGAGCTTGATGACACTCGACCCACACTGTGGTTTGTTTTGGGGTGCCACAGGCTGTGGGAAAACTGAAATTGTTCTTAATCTATTACAAACAAGATATATATACCATTTTGAAAACATTGTAATATTCTGTCCTACTATAAAACACAACAAAGCTTATCACAACCGTTTATTCATTTGGACTGACAGCAACATATACTTAGTCGACCCTGAGAAAAAAACTGAATGACTACCTGCTGTATTTTTACAAACAATTTGAAGGACAGTCAACATTGTTTATTGTTGATGACTGCTCAGCAGAGAAAGACATTGTCAAGAAGAGAAACACTCTAGCAGAACTTGCTTTCAGTGGCAGACATGCAAACGTCAGTGTATGGATTCTCACTCAGAAATATAATGCAGTACTGAAAGATTTTCGAGAACAGTTAAAGTTTATCTGTTTGTTTTACTGTAAGGACCGTGACAGCTTTGAAGACTGTCTCAGAGAAAATGATGTCATACCAAATAAGCAGGAACGAGACGATGTGAAAAACAAACTGAAATCAACTAAGCATCTAAAACTTATTTTAAAGACGGATCAGCCCACAGGGTATGGGTTAGTAAATTAATTTATACTTTTGTTTTGTCCAATAAAAATGACAGACGGACAAACCATTGACATCACAGACTGCTTCAAAGATGTTGTTCACTTTACTCAGATAAGAACACCTCCCAAACAGCCGGACATAAATGTCTTAAAACCGACAGCAATATATTTGTCATATAATATGACTTTGGATTATGTTGATGAGCATCCAAATGTGGAGTGTTTGACAGTTGATTTTAGGACACCCACCTTAAGAGTTAAAAATAATAAATGGTTTGAGATACTTTGTGAACAAATATTTCAACAATTACTTAAACTAAATGTTTATATTAACAGTGTTACAGTCAATAAAGTGGTATTACATAAAGTGTAATTTTTCTATTATTATTTTGTCGGACAAATAAAAATGACGGACAATGCTCAAGGTTTAAGAAACGTGTTTCACACAACAGACTTGCCTATATCTAATAGTAACAATGTCTATGAATCGATAGAAAATTCTTTTTCTGTCATACAAGATAATCTTCTTACAGGCAGTGTAAAGATTCAGATTGTTGCAAAAATAGAATTTACTAGAGTAGATGGTGAAGTGATTATATCGTATATATCAACAAGACAACACACAGTTAACACACAAAGAGAATTGGAAAACGTATTTAAAAACAGACTATTGCCCGACTTTCTAGAAGCAATTGACAAAGCAAGAATGAAGGGGTCTGGTTGGCACAAAGGTCATGTACATGAACTACAATTGAAACAGTCAAGGTATCATCCTATATTAGGTAAATCATGGATACCACTGCCAACAGACGTTGCAAACAAAAAGGCTGTGGTCAATATACAGAACAATGACAATTTCTGTTTTATGTGGTGTGTGCTTGCTAAACTGCATTATGTAAAATCAAAACCTGAACGTGTATCTAACTACATTAAATTTGTAAATGAACTTAATTTCAGTGGTATTGATTTCCCTGTTAAGATAGAAGACATAGACTTGTTTGAACAATTAAATCCTGGCATATCTGTAAATGTGTATGTATGGGATAATGACTCTGTTGACAAGTTACAACCCATTAGAGTATCGCCACTTGCTCCAACCTATGGACAGTCAGAAGATAAACATGTTGACATGTTGCTAATCGGTGATCACTACACAATTATCAGGAGTATGTCACGTCTAATTCATGGGCATGTATCAAAACACAATGGCAAACAGGAAGTGTGTAAGAGATGTTTACAAAGGTTTTCATCTATTTCAGTAGCGCACAAACACGTCCTACATTGTAGATCAGCTGATGACATACAAACAGTACTTAAGTATCCAGAGCCTGGTAGTCAAGTATATTTTAAGAACTATAAGAATCAGCAAAAGTTACTGTTTTTAGTGTATGCTGATTTTGAATCACTGGTTGTTCCGTATGATGGTCCTGTTCCAGAATCATTGCCAAAGACAGTAAAATTGAGTGATCAAGTGGTGTGTTCTTATGGTTATATTCTTGTTAAGTCAGACGGTCAGCATACCGAGCCTGTTATCTACAGAGGTAAAAATGCAGCATGTCTGTTTTTAACAGAAATGAGACAACTGTATAGTCAGGTGGTACATTATCTAGAAAACAATCAGATGCCTGTGATGATGACAGAAGAAGATAAAGTAAATTTTGATACAGCTGTGATGTGTTGGATTTGTGAAAAACACCTACAGGGTGATAAAGTTCATGACCATGATCACATAACTGGACGTTACAGAGGCGCTGCACATAGCAATTATAACTTATTATTAAAAATAGATCCTAAGACATACAAGTTACCAATCTTTTTCCACAATCTCAAAGGATATGATTCACACATTATCATGCAGGCTGTGGATGAATCTTACAAAAAAATTAGTTGCATTGCACAGACAACTGAGAAATATTTGACATTTAGATTGGACAACAAATTAGCATTTTATGACTCAATGCAACATTTGTCTTTAGGCCTTGCTAGTTTGGCAGATGGACTGACTGAGTTTCCGATAACGAGTAAATATTTTGAACCAGACTTGATTAAGAAAGGTGTTTATCCGTACGAGTACATTGATCACTGGGCTGTGTTTGAGGAAACAAGACTGCCACCAAAAGAGAAATTTTATTCTACACTTAATGGTAAATGTATTTCTGACTCTGATTACCAACATGCACTTGATGCATGGTATAAATTAGGATGCCAGACAATTGGTGACTACCATGACCAGTACTTAAAGGCTGATGTTTGTTTGCTAGCAGATGTATTTGAAAGTTACCGTGAAAAGGGTTTGTTACACTACAAGCTTGACCCTGCCTGTTACATAACTAGTCCTGGCATGACATGGGATGCATTTTTGAAATCCAGTAAGATATCTATAGACCTGTTGTCTGATCGTACGATGGGTGAAATGGTGGAACGCGGATTGAGGGGAGGCATTAGTATTGCAGCGAACAATTATGCCAAAGCAAATAATAAATATATTGACGACCTGGGGTTTGACCCCGAGGGGTCAAGGTCATTCATTACCTATGTAGACGCTAACAATTTGTATGGCTGGGCGATGTGTGAATTATTGCCCTTGAAAAACTTTTGTCTGTATGATTTGTCACAGTATGACATAACAGACATAACAAACAATATTATGAGTCATGACCCGAATGATGCGAAGGGTTGGATCTTTGAAGTAGACCTAGAGTACCCACACCATCTACATGATTACCATAATGATTATCCCTTAGCTGTTGAGAAAATGAGTATGACAGGGAAAAAAGAAGACACCAAACTTGTACCAAATTTGAATGACAAATTCAATTATGTTTGTCACTACCGCTTGTTACAGTTTTATATCAGACATGGGTTAGTACTACAGAAAGTTCACAGAGGAATTCAATTTGATCAGAGTGCTTTCATGAAAGATTACATAATGAAGAACACAACCCTCCGTGCCAGAGATGGCAACACTGCATTTGACAAAGACTTCTTTAAGCTTATGAACAATGCCTGTTTTGGCAAGACAATGGAAAATCCTCATCACCGCAAAGATGTGAGACTGGTCACAACTGAATCAGGTGCAATTAAACTTACAGGTAAGCCACAGTACACAGGGTACAAAGAGTTTCATTCATCATTGTATGCAGTGTCACTCAAAAAAAAGATTGTTAAACTGGACAAGCCAGTATTCATTGGTATGGCAATTCTTGAGTAGTCAAAACTGTTGATGCTTGAATTTTATTATGATTACTACAAGCCAAAGTATCCTGACTGTCGATTGTTATACACTGACACTGACTCTATGATCATTGATGTGTGTACTGAAGACTTTTATGAAGACATGAAAACAGAACTACACATGTATGACACGTCTGATTACCCTAAATACCATCCACTGTACAGCACACAGAATAAAAAAGTGCCTGGGAAGTTTAAAGATGAACTAAATGGTGTGCCAATAGTTGAGTATGTTGGTCTGAGATCAAAAATGTATTCTATACTGCACCAGAAGGGTAGTCAGTCGAAAGCCAAAGGTATCAAGAAAACAGCAATAAAAAATAAAGACATTCGTCATGAACATTACAAGCAAGTGTTAGATGGTGCATTGATGCCTGATTATCCAAACAAGTCACTGAGATCAAACAAACATAATCTTGAAATGATTCAAACACACAAAAAGTCACTTGCAATAGGGGACACAAAGCGTGTGTTTCACAGTAAGGAAAAGGCTTATGCACCTGGTCATTACAGGCTCAAGTTATCTGAAGAAATAGCTGATGAACTGATTGATGAGTTAGTTACTGAAATGATTAACGGTGTCTGGGGGAATAATCTGTAATTCTTCTCTGACAAATGCCCTCTGTGGTGCAGGTTCGTACAGATAATATATTGATGCGTCAGGACCGGGGATTATTTTTTTTATATTATGAACGGATGTGGACCATATGGGGTCTGTTGCCCTGCGTCTGTCGTCGTTCTCAGCCTCCCCTGGCTGATATAAATATCTCACCTGTTTAGTAAATAAACTTGTGTCTGGCGCTGGGTTTGGGTTTGGGGTTGGTCCTGTTTTTGGCTCTGTAATTGTTTTCAATTTAATAGCATCAGCAGGCTTAGGATGACCTTCATTGTTCATTGCTTTTATCACATGTGGTAATCTCTTTACCCATTCAGTGTTACGGGTGTCATGTATGAGTTCCTTAGAATACTGGTAGCTGAAAAGTTTCTCTGATAATTGCTTATTGAAGTTCTCAACAATTGCCTTTGATCTGTGTATGCCAGGAATGCCTCGCCGCACTAGCACATTATGCTTTGCAAATAATTGATTAACTGCTCCTTTGAATTCTGATCCGTCATCAACCTGCACTAGTCTGGGGTATCTTAAAGGGCCTCTTTTATAGATACTAGATAAAGCAGTAGCAACAGTGGTAGCAGTTTTGTCAGATATGGGTTCAGCGTCTTTGTACCTTGAAGCAATGTCTACAACAGTTAATGCATACTTGTATCGTTTCTTTCTTATTGTGTCATGTGGAAGAAACAGGAGGTCCATTTGGTGTGTGTCATTTGGGGTAGTGTTCTCAAAATGAGGCCTTGTTATCTTTCTTGGAGCAGGGAGATATATCTGCCAAATTGCCTGTCTCTGTAACCATTGCTTGACTTGATTGAGTGATACATCTCTGCCCACAGCGGCATGTAATTTCTGAATAGCTGTTTGCCCTTTCCAATAACCTGATGGTGAGTAATATATTTTCGATAGTTTATTTTCGGCTGCCATTTTTTCTAGCAATGAAAACTCCAGTAAAATAAACAAATGTCATTCCCACTAGAACAAAGATTATCTCTCCATTTCTTTGTTCTGTGCTTGGTTTGTAATAGTCACTTAGTTTCGGTTTCGGGATAGACATGTCTTCACCTGTGACAAGAAAATATTCCCTGATTGCTTCGTCTGTATTTGAAAACATATGTTGTGCGTGGCCTTCAAGCCTCAATCTTTCATTGATGAAATCAAGTTTCTCAATTCTTTGCTTCTCATAATCCTGCTGGGCTTGTGTTAATTTTTCTGATGCTTCATTATGACGCTTCATCTCCAGAGCAGATTCCTCTCTACCCATTTTTGAAAAGAGATAATTTGATCCACTAAATGCAAGTGCATTGACCATGGCCCCACCAATCATAATAGCTATCGTCGCCATAGTTTGTATTTACATAGAAACATTTTCTGGAATAATTCCCTGCTTCACAAGAAGGTCTTTCGTGGCAATTGACGCTGTGACAACTGCAACTAATTTAGTCAAATCTTCAATGTCTAATCTACTGAGGTCTGCAGATTTCATTTTAAGGAGACTTTTTGCAAGCATAGAATAAGCTACTGCTAATCCACTGATCACGGCAGAATGATAAACAAGATTCATTATATTCTTTGTTTCGCTCATTTTTTAAGGCAAGAAAAATTAAAATAATATTTTTATTTACTGCATATAAAATGGGTCAACGACTTTGGGTGTTACTGGTAATGTGGCGACTTCTGGTTTTGTTTTTGGAGTGTCTGATTTTTTGGACACTGTACGAGTCTGTGGTTTGTATTTTTTGTATAATTGATAACCTACGTAACCAAATCCGACAACAAATCCGGCAATTATATATTTTGTTGTTTGAGGTTCGGGGTCAGGGTCAGACTTAGTTGTTTGTCTCTCACTTTGATGAGGGTGTGTCAGTCCTGACGGTAGTGATGCCTGGTCAGTCACATGAGCCTTTTCTGTTTGCGCTTCAAGCTGTATTTTTTTTTTGCTTGTTCCATTCGGCTAATTTTTTTCCTGCCTCTATTCGACCTGGGCTTTTAGTCTTAGTCACAGTTTGAACCTGTGTCAAAACAGGGTCCGGGTTCTGTTGTGTAGTCATCTTGTTCTCGTCCATTTGATCCTTCTTTTTCTTTCTCTAGAAAATTTATTTTTGAAAAATCAATATGACTCAAGGTAACAAGAAGGGTTACAACAGGTGCAAGGTAATTGCCAAACTTGTAAAACATGACACATGCTAATTTGCCAATTGAACTTGAAACAATAGGATTGCTTTCAAGGTCGTGTGATAGACTGTCACTATCCACAGGTAGAAAGTGACTCACTGCTTTTGTGTATAGGCATACAAGTGATCGACTTAAATCACGTGTCATTAGTGAAGCGATGTGGTTCTCATATTTTAAATGAAGCTTGATTATTTCGTCAGAGGTTAAAGATTCAATATCCTCTGTCATGTATTGTCTTCCTAGATAAGTCTTTGATTTGCCTGAGACAATCACAGACAAAAGCCGCTGTTTTTTGGAGTCTAAGTCTTTGTTCTCTACAGCATTGATATCATTCAACAAAAGGATTTCATCAGGGTTCATTTATAATGTAATTAAAAAAAATTAAAAACAAAAACAAAAATTGTTATCAAGCAAAATCATGTTTTCTAGGAAGTACACTGAATAGTCATTTTATACGTTTGCACCATTCAGCAAAATGTAGTCAATAGTTTTTGAGTTTACCCCAGACCTATATTATGTCTCTCAGTGGGCTTATAAATGGCATGTTTCACAGATTTCAATTGTGGTGTCATGTACAATAACCCTGTCCTTTTAAGCAAACATATCTGACACAGTATTGGCGATTATTGGCTTTGCAGTAAATTATAAATCACACCCTGATCAAGTGAGAGCCAAATGAAACATCAAACATAACATATTAGTTACCACACACGGCCTGTGCCGCACCACATACAGCCTGAGATAAGTTTTCAAAAGCCTGGATACACAGTTACAGACAAGTAAAATAAAAATGGAACACTTACCTTTGAGCCAAGGCGGGGGGAGCTGTTTCGACTTAATTAGTCTCATCAGAAAGGTCAGAAACCTTTGACAGCTCAAAGAAGATGAAAAATTTTCGTGGTCACCTATATGTACCAAAGACCACATGTCAAAAGCCAAATGTGAATTGCTCTCGGATGTGGTTTGTGTCTGACTGTGTGCTGAGCTGCTGGTACATTCTATTCCAGGAAAAACAGACGCACGGGGCACTCCCGGACTGAGAACAAAAATCTCATACCACGTGCATGTGATTTCCTCTGACACATCACGCTAAATATGATATGATGTGATGTGTAAATTTGATGGTATGTTCAAAAGCCGAGGGCAATGTAAGCCGCTTATATTTCAATTCTCAGTAAGCGGTGGAACTACTCTGATGTATCCATTGGTTTTTCACTATCCATTGGTTTTTCACCTGTCTGTTGTTTTCTTCTCTCTGTAATAAATGCAACCAATTTTTTGAGTGTGGGGCTTTTTTCTTGTAATTGTTTCATTTTATCATCCAGATCATTTGCAAATTTCTCATTCAGCTGTACATCCTTCTCTTTTAATCTCATCTTTTGCTCATCTCGAAAAATAGCTGTTTTAATTTTTTCTGTTTTTTCCACAAGTATACCATATTCTTTCTCCATGTTTGCAACTTTCTCAAAGTTGTTTTCATCAGCAAGCACCATTATTGTATCAGCAATATTTATCATCTCTTGTTCAATATTATTTAAGCTTGCTTTTAACTCATGTACATTATCAGTCAGTTTTTCTAATTCTTCTTTAAAACGAGCCACTTTTTTTTTACGAGCGCACCACCGCTTACGGAGAAGACAATCTTGCACAAAAGCACCTTTTCCACCAAAATATTGAGTCATGTTTGACTGTGCCTTGCTCGGGAGTTCAGTTTTATTCTATAAATATCTTGACACGCATTGGATAAATCTTGTCGGCCAATAAAATTAGCTAGCAGGCAAGCTGGTTTGGCCAAGCTGTTTTTGAAGTGCACAGAAATAACAGTCAACACCCTCAGTCTTACTCACAGATAGGGGTTTGGCATAAAAGGTCTCTCTGTTTCCAACAGGTTGCAAACTCCTTTAGGTTTTGTTGCTTTAACTCACCTGTTAAATCATGCCCGGCACTGAAGGGCTTCTAAAGTGATTGATCAAAGCTGGGCAGTGCATTACCTGCAGGCTGCCCGTATTGATTGGCACCCAGCATTAGTGGTCTCGTCTCAGACTAAACACAGGCATCTGATTTTTTGGTGCAACTAGAGCGATTACTGAAAAAAGTAGTATGCGTTATCGGGTGCCTGTATATCACCAGCAATTTATTTTTCTGAGGAACAGGTTTTTCAGAAATAAGCTACCCGCCCAACTCTTTCACAACGCATGTCTTGCCGTGTCGTCAAAAGAGGAAAGTGCCGTCAAGTAGAGACCTGAAGTACAGTTAAAAGTAAAGTAAAGTAAAGCCTTGTGAAAGTAAAGTACAGTAAAGCCTTGTAAAAATGGAAGCCAGGCCTGGGGCCAGGGGCCCGGGGCTCTTGAGGATCTGACCATGTGTTAGCTCATAAGAATCCCACTTGGCTCTTTTTGTTCAACTGGACTTGAATGTGTTATTTCAGTGCTTTGCTAGTTCTTGATTGTCACCTCCATTAAGCAGGCCTTTGCCCATAAGAGTTATTGATAGGCTATTATGCCTGACACGTTAAAAGCCCCCCCAGCATCCTATTAGCATATTCTGGGTTCACATTGACAGCATTGTGCATACGTCAGGGTCGTTTCTTCCATTTTGTGCAAGCAGTAATTGCATTTCCATATGAGCGGGTACTTAAAAAATTTTTGTCCATACCACGGCTGTGTGGCACATATGCTTCCAACGCTTTACATATTTAACTTAGTGCAGACAGGTCGAGTTCTTTTGTGATCACTGGCAGATAAAGCCAGTTCCAGTCAGCAGAGGCATAGTGTTTCTCAAAATCAATAACCCGCTAGCACCCGACAACGGGCAGCGTCGCGAGCACACTCTCTGCAGGGTAGAGAGATGATGAAGGATAAAGCAATAATTAGGGGGTTAACTCAGTGATTATGTTAATGCTGGTTTTAAAATCTCTATCTTTCTATCTCTGCTGTACTGATTATCCAACTGACAACACTCCCTATTATTCCAGACAAAGCATCCATTGCTTTCACAGCCAATTTTTAAGCAAGTCTGAAATATGAGACAGCTGTGTTTTTTTTACCCACATCTGTAGATCTTTTGGGTCAGTTGGAGTGAGTATAGAGTAAAGAATGCTTTATGTCCCACAAGCGACATAGGCCTTCTCAGGACGTGCCTGTGCTAAATGAAGAAAAGAACTGCAAGAAACGCAGACAGGAGGGAGAATTTCAAAAGAAAAATACAGATGAATGGACCAGAAAGACAGAAATACAAACCCCCAAAAGAGTAGAACCCACCTTGCAGGAGTTAGACAAGGTGACCATAGAAACTAAAAAGTAGACAACCCCACCAAGTCCCTTAGGGCAGACCCGGTTGGGGGGGGGGGGGTGGTGGTGAGGGGGGTGGGTGGGGGTTCAGTTGGAGCTGGAGGGGCTGGAGCTTGAGGCGCACCACCACCACCTGGTCCTCCCGTTACAGCTAATACAACACTACTGATAATAAATCCAAGAGCAATAATTAAACTTGCAATTATGATACCCTGCTCTCTGAAAAATGTTTTCAATCTCTCAGCCAAAGTAATGTCTTCGTGAAGTATTTTTTGAATAGTTTCTCTAATCCTATTGACCTGTGTTTTCATTTTTTCTTTTCCACTTTCAATCACTTCTAGTCCGGCTAATCTTTCTATCTGCAAATCATTTAATCTGTGTTGTATTCTTTCTTTTATTTCTGTGTCAAGATTCCCAGTGTCTGCTGTAGCTAGGTTTTCCTTTTCTCTTTCTATGTGTTTATCAAGCTCACTTAGTTTGGCTACATTATTCACCAGTTCACCTCTGATTGATTGCAGTGCTTTATCCAAGCCCACTAACTCCCGCATTGTCAAAGGAGAGTCAGCCATTGTATTTATAATCCCATTTATTTGTTCTTCAGTAAATGAGGTGTCTTGTACTAACGTGTTTCCTATATCTGGTAGTCTTGTTATTTCTGTCATTTCAATTTCTTGTCCCGTTGGTAACCTTGTTTGCACGTCATAAAGAGCACTAACAATATGTGGTGGCACAAGTGGTACCGGGTTATGGCTTATGCCCCCAATATTAAGATACTTTTCTAACCTTTTTTTTTTTACCACCGACATCACCTTGAATTGTACTTAAATCTCTAAACCTATTAGGATCTTTTATATAAGTCAATTGCACATTTCCTCTGTCTGTTTGTACAAATAAGTGGCCCTCGCTGTCAAGTTCAAACTGATTAGGATCAAATACAATCGGACGGACATCAATACTTTATAATATGATTCTACTTTATCTACTAAAACTTTGTGATAAAAACTAGTAGTATCTCTTGTACCAGTCAGATCTGTTGTGCTTTCTAAAAGTTCCTGTTGCAAATTCAAAGTAATCCTTGTACCAGACATATCTGTTGTAATAGTATCATCTGCCATGAGATGGCCTTAGTTGCCTGCTCATCGTTAAACCCAAATAACTAACTAACTGTAATAGCATCATAGTCATGCATGTCATCCATTCAATATCATCATCATGGTTAAATCCTCCTGATGCCATTGTTTTTATTATTTTTTTTATTTAAATTTTGCATAATAAATTGGCATTTTCCTACGGATCGAAGTTAGACCCGTACAGAAAACTACATGAACATCTAGGTGTTAAGGGCATTAGGCAGTCAACTGTCATCACAAACAATCCTAGTACTATCGATCAAAATCAAACTCTTACTGTCAAGTTTCCAAACCTAGGTTCTAATGACGTTATTGTTCCTGGTACTGCTCGCCTTGCTTTTAATATTGAACTATCATCAGACACAGTCTCAAACAGAACAATAGTCGACAACATTGGTAGAGCAATGATTAAAACTATTAAAGTTAAACTTGAAGGTCAGGAAGTGTTTAGTCTTGATGATGCTGATGTATTCTACTGCTACAAAGATCGGTGGCTCACTCGAGAAGAAAGAGGGGACCGTATTTATCAAGGCATACAGGCTGATAATGTTGCCAAACTCAGAATCGATGCTGGTGATAAATCAACAACAGTAGTCAAAGATGTTATTGTGGCAGAAACATACGGCAGTAGCTTTTGCATTCCACTTCAATTTGAAATCCTAACAGCGCATTTGCCTTATTACCAAGGAGCACTGAATGACCATCTAAGCTTTGAAATAAACTTTAATGACTACTCCAAAGTTATCAAGTCAACGGATCTCAATGCAACATATAAGATCTCTAACATTTCCTTGGTATATGAAATTGTCACACATGATTATTTAACTACTCTCATTCAAAATCAGTACAAGACAAAACTTCCAATTTATTATGACCATGTGATAAGACACAGTATGATTCATAAAGACTGTTATGACCCCGCTTCTGGGGTGCGAACTATGAGCGCTACCACTCGAGACTCACCCAACCCACACTAACACAGACCTAACACAAACACCAGAGCAACAATGACGATGAAGTTTATTAAATAAAACCCTAACAATAACCAACTATTTTCACACAGCCACGCATTCACACCTCACAATCACACTCGCACATGTCCGAACCCCTCACCGTGAATAGCTATACACAGTACAAAATAACAAAATATATAATAACTAATTATTCCAAATGAAATACTATAAACGACATATCCTTAATAAAATACAAATGAACAATATATAAATAAAGTACTATCCTTACTAATATAAAAGAAGACAGGCTGAAACAGTGAAAGGCTTAAACCATGCGCCACTAGACCCCGCCGGAAGCACAAGCGTCAAGCGCTGACGCCTTTGCTTCCGCAGAGTCTCTATCACAGCACGTGGATCCTTAAGTAATACAATAGTTCAAATAGCACAATATCAACTAAATGAACCAAATAAGCTTGCTTACTAACTCAAAAAAAGATACTATATCTCCCCAGCGGGATCACGAACAACAAGTTCGAATTAAGCTAACGCTCTCACAAATAAGACATTAACAGCACAAAGCTCTTTCAACTAGCACATCTCTGAATACACAAGGCTCCTTTAATTAACGTTTCAGAATGAACAATATCGCGTATACAAATGGAGCAAACGTCCTTAATCTGTGACTGAAGAAATTTGAATAAACAATATATTTCACGTCAAGGGACCTTATCGCCGGAAGCACAACCGTTGAGCGCAGCTCAACTCGATGCTCTTGCTTCCGTGATAAGGTCTTCCGCAACACAGGCTACTTTTACATAATACAATAACTCAAAATGACACTGTGATAACGCTCCTCTCACAATGCAGTCACTACGAGGAGATGAAATAAATCTTACAATGTATGACGTTCTTTAGAAGATTATACACGAACCAAACTTCGCTTAAACAAGCTAGGAACATTTAAACGGGACAACCCGACCTGACTAAACAAGGCACGCCATGACACTCGCAAAGGCACTCAGGTTCGGCATCGTAGCCCCACAAGATGGAGTGACAACGTCAGCCTCCACACTCAGTACACCACTGGGTTAGGATAGGAACCCGTCGGAAATAGGATGCACTAAAACACAGGTGCAAAAATACACATATAAATACCTAACCAAGGAAACAAGATAATCACCTTACCCTTCCCGGGACTTTAATTGCCATCTTTATATTCCCATCACTTCTCTCCCACAACGGTAAATTCAGCCTCAACAAAATACATATTACAATCGCACCATGCTTCCCACAACAATTACTTCAACCTCAGCAGAATATAAATCTACCCATCACCACCTGACTCACTTTCAATATTTACACTAACCATACGCTAAATAGTAAAATAGCTTTAGTCGCCTGCTCAGCGTTAAACCCCCAATAACTAATCCGCCGCTAGATACTCTTAGTACTACAAAATAGCCCACTACTTTCTATTCTTTTATTCTACACCTGCCCCCCAATATACTAGCAAAAATAATAATACAGAACAAGCAAACACAAACAAACCCCCCGAGCAAATGGCCACTAGAGAACTGTTGCGTGTACTCACTGTCATCCGTGAAGATGCCCCGGCTAGGACGAAGACAAACAAGAGAAGACAAGCCAGGGGTAAAGTCATCGCACCTCTTCTCTCTCTCTCTCCTTCCTCAGACAACGGCTCCAGGTACGACCCGAACCATATCGCAGGGATGATACAAACGACCGACACAGCTGCTTGTAGCTTCCAGCAAATGGCGAACCACGCCTGAAAAACCACCCTTGGAGACTTGCTGGTAAAGCGACTGACTCATTCGCTGGTGGAAAAAAAACGACTGACTAGTAACTTGGATATCGTTAGGTTGGCGAAAAAGCGCTCACTACATCACGTGATCTAAAAACACGCGCAACAGGTACCACCTGATGGCGTTCAGACTGAACGATCACGTGCGGTACGCCAACATCCAAACTCACGTACAGCAGCAAATACTCGTGTATAGGCCAAATACTACACACCTATGCTATAGTTACCCGGTGACTAACTAAATCCTGTCACCCCTCTAAGCTTACTCCCACACAAAATTAGACAGAAAAAACTCGTGTCATGACAAAGACAAAAGCGATCCAATGGGCAGAGATGCCAACCCCTTTCACTACCTGACCGTAGCATTTTCAAAATTTGACAGGAAAAAATAAAATTTGACAGGAAGATTTCGCGTGAACATAAACCAGGGGGTGGGATTCTAATAACAAAGAAAAAGAGGAAATCGATAATTCCAGTGGCCTGAAAATCAAACGATGGGGGAGGGTGGGAGGGTCGTGCCCTTCATTTCAGCGGTCAAAAAATCAAGCGACGGGAGGGGGGGAAAGGGTTAAGTGCATATCCACCATTCACCAAAGTATCGAACAACCACCAGGGGGGGTAGGGGGGGTGGGGGGGGGAGACCAAACACCCCCAAAAAGGAAATTTATTATAGCACTCCTGATCCGCCATGTAAAAATGTAATGTTCTTACCAGATCATGGTCAGATGATCGTGTGAACACTAAACAACACTCTGTCTTTGAACAATATCCTTTCTCACCACCATTTTCTACTGCGACTTAAAGCTACCGGAAGTATCGGGCGATAGCGAAATCCCAAGAACTACTGAACTGAACTGAAATCACACTATTTCCGATCATGTATATCTCGGATTCCGATTGGTTGCGCTAATCAGAGGACACTTCTGATTGGCTCATTATTTATTTCGAGGGAAACGCGATGGCTCAGCAGTATAAGAGCAGCAAAGTCAGCGAGAAATTGGTAACATCTTTAGAGGACAATTTAAGCGCTTTTTTCGCCGGAAAGATAATTTATTTGGCCGTAAAACCATAAGAAATTTATTTTGGCATCAGAAAATACGGTGAAACCAGAAGAGTAGGCATCTCTGAATGTGGAATATGAACTTAAATGTGCCTGGTAGGTCACTAAAAGGCATTATTTTGTTGTTTGTTGAACCAGGAAGTCTATACAAAAGGGATTCAGAAAAATTTTACAATCCATAGATTACACATTTGTCCTGCACTATTAAAGGGCGTCCTAATCAAGTGTATGCTTTGGATATGTTGCCTTACCAGCACTATGAAGAGATCGTAAAATGGTCAGGTGGAAGACTTAGAGAAAACCAGCAAACATGGCATGCAAACTTCTACATCTGTATGACGTAAGAATCGCTCAATACCTGACAAACAAGTATGCACTTTGGCTATACCTGCATAGTACAGATGATGACTACCTACATGGGTCAGGACGTACTGTCAAAAACGGTAGTGATGGAATTACAATCCAAATACAAAAAAGACTGAAACCGCCGGAGTAATAAATGTATATTTTTATCTGATTTATGATGCTCAACTACATATTGAAAAAAGCAGACTAAAGCTTGTCATGTATTAAATTATATATATATATATATATATATATATATATATATATATATATATATATATATATATATATATATATATATATATATATATATATATATATATATACTCTTATAATGTATGGTATCTGGGGACAATCGCATGCCTATGAGCGTGAATCTGGGAACATGCTCTGGATATGGGGACATTGAAAAGTTCCCTTATCCAACCCAAGGTTTTTTTCACTCAATCTGATTCAGGCGATGAAAATAAAGGGAAAAAAACAATGTTCTCAGATACCAAAAATTTTTCGACAGGTTACTTCCCCTGGTCTACAACCACTGACCTATACTGTATGGCTTCGGTGGAACAGAGGAGCTTTCGTCTTGATACGAAACTAAAAGTGCGACTAAGTCTCATCCATGCTCAGTGCAGCTCTTGATTGTAATTTATCACTTTTTACACAATTACCACAGTACAAAATTAAAAGAAGAAGAGAAACAAATATAAATGATGCCAAATACTAAACTCCGTGCCCAGCTCTGTTTAAGCGAGGCTATGTATACAATGGCTACAGGTATAACACTGGATTTTACCAATGACGCATCATCCCATTTCAGGACCCACTGAGATCGCAAGGTAAATCTATCTGACATTTTGAGTAGTGCATAGCGTAGTGGCTGTATACGATGATCGCTGGCCTGAACCATAATTTTCGCAAAAGTACTTTGCATGAGTTAGAACAGTTGAAAGACGTTTCATTTGCAACCGATTTACGTTGTCTTCACGGTAAACTGGGCGCCGGTTGCCTGTCTTCTAGTCCGTTGCATGCATTGCTCATCTTCATTTTCCTAAGCATGTCTAGTGTCTACAGAAAGCTTATTTTCTTAGCTTTTAAGTGTATGTCTTAAATACAAGATACGTTCAGTACAGCTTAAACAACACGCCGTAAATGACCGGTACCATTAAAATGTATCCCGCGTGGCACACTGTCAGTCCTGAGCGTGTACGTGTACAGAGAGCGTGCTCGCGTAAAACAGTGACAAGAATAGCGTGACTATAGTTGCACAGCCGTAACAGATTGCGCTCAGCTCTGTCAATGCCATGAAAAGCAGAAATATCGTCTACATAATCAACACACAGTTTAAAGTGTTATAAATGATGCCAAATACTAAACTCCGTGCCCAGCTCTGTTTAAGCGAGGCTATGTATACAATGGCTACAGGTATAACACTGGATTTTACCAATGACGCATCATCCCATTACAGGACCCACTGAGATCGCAAGGTAAATCTATCTGACATTTTGAGTAGTGCATAGCGTAGTGGCTGTATACGATGATCGCTGGCCTGAACCATAATTTTTGCAAAAGTACTTTGCATGAGTTAGAACAGTTGAAAGACGTTTCATTTGCAACCGATTTACGTTGTCTTCACGGTAAACTGGGCGCCGGTTGCCTGTCTTCTAGTCCGTGGATGCATTGCTCATCTTCATTTTCCTAAGCATGTCTAGTGTCTACAGAAAGCTGAATGAATGAATGAATACGATTCCTAGCGAACCTAGCTCCTAGGCCTAACACCTATACGCACTTACCAATAAAACCTACGCGTCATCCTAACACAGCCTAAGCCCTATTTAGGTGAATTAGAACTGAACTAAAACTGAACTGAATGGTGGACAGAAGCTCTATATATATACCATCCAACAGATGCTCTCAGCATATGTAAACGAGAACCGTGATGATTGGAGCGATCACCTCGACCTGATCATGATGGCATATAGAGCTTCTGTCCACCATTCAACCGGGTGTACGCCCAATTTAATTGTTTTTGGTAGAGAAGTCAATCTCCCATTGACAGTCGAACTTGGTGTGTTCCCTAGTAGTGATGCGTCTGAATGTCCCATAGAGTACGTACAATGGGTTCAAAACACGCTGGAACGAGTCTTTCGTTTTGTACAAGAGAATTCAGAGGCTAGTGTCCAGCGTTGAACTTTGAGTGGTAGTATTTATAACTATGAAATTTTTCTTCCCCAGATCACACAGCACACAGTTGTGTGTTGTCTCCATTTTCTTCCAGTTCCAACTGATTATGTGTGGACACTGCTTAAAAGAAAGTTAAAACCTGATGCCGTTCCAAGCGTGTGGAAACAGACTCAAACCCGAAAACCACCAGTGAAGCATCCAGTTCTGTCGCCGCTAAAACGTGCCAATAAGTAAGTACATGTTTCAGACTGACAGTTCACATTTCATGATTCAGTAGCGCAGTCTTCACATAAATACAGGAATATGTTGATGTCAGGAAACTGTGTGGTTTACAGTTAAAATGTCTTCCAATACTATTTTACTATCATAAGCTGCAGTCCAGGCAAAGTTGCTTTACTGGCATGGAGAGAAGGGGGTTGTGGGTATGCAGCACTAATGGTGCTACATCAGCTCAAAAACACATCTTTTCCAGTCATACCACTCTGTTTCGCCACATTTCAGTCTCTTAACTGTCTCACTGTAACAGTATGAAGATCCCCCTGCCCGTTCATATGGTCACGATGGCTGGTTTTTCGAGGATTGGATGTGTTCAGGTGCTGTCAATTTTGAATCTGTATTTTGTCATGTGTAGATTTTTTTGCTGCTGTCTGATGAGTTTTGTCCAGTTTGGTCATTTTGTCTCAGACTGTACAGGGCTTAAAAGCCTGCACTGCAGGTATTTTGCACTATATATTTCACGGCTGTTTGGCCCAGCGCTAGAAGTGGCCACTTGCAGCCCGTGCGCACGACTTGTGACCCAGTTTCTCGGCTTGCCTGGAAAAAACTAAGTGGCCAGACTGAAACAGCCGTGATTTATTATTATGCACCCTTTTTTCCAGGAAGCTGAAGGCAAGACCAGATGATCGCTGGCCTGAACCATAATTTTCGCAAAAGTACTTTGCATGAGTTAGAACAGTTGAAAGACGTTTCATTTGCAACCGATTTACGTTGTCTTCACGGTAAACTGGGCGCCGGTTGCCTGTCTTCTAGTCCGTTGCATGCATTGCTCATCTTCATTTTCCTAAGCATGTCTAGTGTCTACAGAAAGCTGAATGAATGAATGAATACGATTCCTAGCGAACCTAGCTCCTAGGCCTAACACCTATACGCACTTACCAATAAAACCTACGCGTCATCCTAACACAGCCTAAGCCCTATTTAGGTGAATTAGAACTGAACTAAAACTGAACTGAATGGTGGACAGAAGCTCTATATATATATACCATCCAACAGATGCTCTCAGCATATGTAAACGAGAACCGTGATGATTGGAGCGATCACCTCGACCTGATCATGATGGCATATAGAGCTTCTGTCCACCATTCAACCGGGTGTACGCCCAATTTAATTGTTTTTGGTAGAGAAGTCAATCTCCCATTGACAGTCGAACTTGGTGTGTTCCCTAGTAGAGATGCGTCTGAATGTCCCATAGAGTACGTACAATGGGCTCAAAACACGCTGGAACGAGTCTTTCGTTTTGTACAAGAGAATTCAGAGGCTAGTGTCCAGCGTTGAACTTTGAGTGGTAGTATTTATAACTATGAAATTTTTCTTCCTCAGATCACACAGCACACAGTTGTGTGTTGTCTCCATTTTCTTCCAGTTCCAACTGATTATGTGTGGACACTGCTTAAAAGAAAGTTAAAACCTGATGCCGTTCCAAGCGTGTGGAAACAGACTCAAACCCGAAAACCACCAGTGAAGCATCCAGTTCTGTCGCCGCTAAAACGTGCCAATAAGTAAGTACATGTTTCAGACTGACAGTTCACATTTCATGATTCAGTAGCGCAGTCTTCACATAAATACAGGAATATGTTGATGTCAGGAAACTGTGTGGTTTACAGTTAAAATGTCTTTCAATACTATTTTACTATCATAAGCTGCAGTCCAGGCAAAGTTGCTTTACTGGCATGGAGAGAAGGGGGTTGTGGGTATGCAGCACTAATGGTGCTACATCAGCTCAAAAACACATCTTTTCCAGTCATACCACTCTGTTTCGCCACATTCCAGTCTCTTAACTGTCTCACTGTAACAGTATGAAGATCCCCCTGCCCGTTCATATGGTCACGATGGCTGGTTTTTCGAGGATTGGATGTGTTCAGGTGCTGTCAATTTTGAATCTGTATTTTGTCATGTGTAGATTTTTTTGCTGCTGTCTGATGAGTTTTGTCCAGTTTGGTCATTTTGTCTGAGACTGTACAGGGCTTAAAAGCCTGCACTGCAGGTATTTTGCACTATATATTTCACGGCTGTTTGGCCCAGCGCTAGAAGTGGCCACTTGCAGCCAGTGCGCACGACTTGTGACCCAGTTTCTCGGCTTGCCTGGAAAAAACTAAGTGGCCAGACTGAAACAGCCGTGATTTATTATTATGCACCCTTTTTTCCAGGAAGCTGAAGGCAAGACCAGATGATCGCTGGCCTGAACCATAATTTTCGCAAAAGTACTTTGCATGAGTTAGAACAGTTGAAAGACGTTTCATTTGCAACCGATTTACGTTGTCTTCACGGTAAACTGGGCGCCGGTTGCCTGTCTTCTAGTCCGTTGCATGCATTGCTCATCTTCATTTTCCTAAGCATGTCTAGTGTCTACAGAAAGCTGAATGAATGAATGAATACGATTCCTAGCGAACCTAGCTCCTAGGCCTAACACCTATACGCACTTACCAATAAAACCTACGCGTCATCCTAACACAGCCTAAGCCCTATTTAGGTGAATTAGAACTGAACTAAAACTGAACTGAATGGTGGACAGAAGCTCTATATATATACCATCCAACAGATGCTCTCAGCATATGTAAACGAGAACCGTGATGATTGGAGCGATCACCTCGACCTGATCATGATGGCATATAGAGCTTCTGTCCACCATTCAACCGGGTGTACGCCCAATTTAATTGTTTTTGGTAGAGAAGTCAATCTCCCATTGACAGTCGAACGTGGTGTGTTCCCTAGTAGAGATGCGTCTGAATGTCCCATAGAGTACGTACAATGGGTTAAAAACACGCTGGAACGAGTCTTTCGTTTTGTACAAGAGAATTCAGAGGCTAGTGTCCAGCGTTGAACTTTGAGTGGTAGTATTTATAACTATGAAATTTTTCTTCCCCAGATCACACAGCACACAGTTGTGTGTTGTCTCCATTTTCTTCCAGTTCCAACTGATTATGTGTGGACACTGCTTAAAAGAAAGTTAAAACCTGATGCCGTTCCAAGCGTGTGGAAACAGACTCAAACCCGAAAACCACCAGTGAAGCATCCAGTTCTGTCGCCGCTAAAACGTGCCAATAAGTAAGTACATGTTTCAGACTGACAGTTCACATTTCATGATTCAGTAGCGCAGTCTTCACATAAATACAGGAATATGTTGATGTCAGGAAACTGTGTGGTTTACAGTTAAAATGTCTTCCAATACTATTTTACTATCATAAGCTGCAGTCCAGGCAAAGTTGCTTTACTGGCATGGAGAGAAGGGGGTTGTGGGTATGCAGCACTAATGGTGCTACATCAGCTCAAAAACACATCTTTTCCAGTCATACCACTATGTTTCGCCACATTCCAGTCTCTTAACTGTCTCACTGTAACAGTATGAAGATCCCCCTGCCCGTTCATATGGTCACGATGGCTGGTTTTTCGAGGATTGGATGTGTTCAGGTGCTGTCAATTTTGAATCTGTATTTTGTCATGTGTAGATTTTTTTGCTGCTGTCTGATGAGTTTTGTCCAGTTTGGTCATTTTGTCTCAGACTGTACAGGGCTTAAAAGCCTGCACTGCAGGTATTTTGCACTATATATTTCACGGCTGTTTGGCCCAGCGCTAGAAGTGGCCACTTGCAGCCCGTGCGCACGACTTGTGACCCAGTTTCTCGGCTTGCCTGGAAAAAACTAAGTGGCCAGACTGAAACAGCCGTGATTTATTATTATGCACCCTTTTTTTCCAGGAAGCTGAAGGCAAGACCAGATGATCGCTGGCCTGAACCATAATTTTCGCAAAAGTACTTTGCATGAGTTAGAACAGTTGAAAGACGTTTCATTTGCAACCGATTTACGTTGTCTTCACGGTAAACTGGGCGCCGGTTGTCTGTCTTCTAGTCCGTTGCATGCATTGCTCATCTTCATTTTCCTAAGCATGTCTAGTGTCTACAGAAAGCTGAATGAATGAATGAATACGATTCCTAGCGAACCTAGCTCCTAGGCCTAACACCTATACGCACTTACCAATAAAACCTACGCGTCATCCTAACACAGCCTAAGCCCTATTTAGGTGAATTAGAACTGAACTAAAACTGAACTGAATGGTGGACAGAAATATACCATCCAACAGATGCTCTCAGCATATGTAAACGAGAACCGTGATGATTGGAGCGATCACCTCGACCTGATCATGATGGCATATAGAGCTTCTGTCCACCATTCAAGCGGGTGTACGCCCAATTTAATTGTTTTTGGTAGAGAAGTCAATCTCCCATTGACAGTCGAACTTGGTGTGTTCCCTAGTAGAGATGCGTCTGAATGTCCCATAGAGTACGTACAATGGGTTAAAAACACGCTGGAACGAGTCTTTCGTTTTGTACAAGAGAATTCAGAAGCTAGTGTCCAGCGTTGAACTTTGAGTGGTAGTATTTATAACTATGAAATTTTTCTTCCCCAGATCACACAGCACACAGTTGTGTGTTGTCTCCATTTTCTTCCAGTTCCAACTGATTATGTGTGGACACTGCTTAAAAGAAAGTTAAAACCTGATGCCGTTCCAAGCGTGTGGAAACAGACTCAAACCCGAAAACCACCAGTGAAGCATCCAGTTCTGTCGCCGCTAAAACGTGCCAATAAGTAAGTACATGTTTCAGACTGACAGTTCACATTTCATGATTCAGTAGCGCAGTCTTCACATAAATACAGGAATATGTTGATGTCAGGAAACTGTGTGGTTTACAGTTAAAATGTCTTCCAATACTATTTTACTATCATAAGCTGCAGTCCAGGCAAAGTTGCTTTACTGGCATGGAGAGAAGGGGGTTGTGGGTATGCAGCACTAATGGTGCTACATCAGCTCAAAAACACATCTTTTCCAGTCATACCACTCTGTTTCGCCACATTCCAGTCTCTTAACTGTCTCACTGTAACAGTATGAAGATCCCCCTGCCCGTTCATATGGTCACGATGGCTGGTTTTTCGAGGATTGGATGTGTTCAGGTGCTGTCAATTTTGAATCTGTATTTTGTCATGTGTAGATTTTTTTGCTGCTGTCTGATGAGTTTTGTCCAGTTTGGTCATTTTGTCTCAGACTGTACAGGGCTTAAAAGCCTGCACTGCAGGTATTTTGCACTATATATTTCACGGCTGTTTGGCCCAGCGCTAGAAGTGGCCACTTGCAGCCCGTGCGCACGACTTGTGACCCAGTTTCTCGGCTTGCCTGGAAAAAACTAAGTGGCCAGACTGAAACAGCCGTGATTTATTATTATGCACCCTTTTTTCCAGGAAGCTGAAGGCAAGACCAGATGATCGCTGGCCTGAACCATAATTTTCGCAAAAGTACTTTGCATGAGTTAGAACAGTTGAAAGACGTTTCATTTGCAACCGATTTACGTTGTCTTCACGGTAAACTGGGCGCCGGTTGCCTGTCTTCTAGTCCGTTGCATGCATTGCTCATCTTCATTTTCCTAAGCATGTCTAGTGTCTACAGAAAGCTGAATGAATGAATGAATACGATTCCTAGCGAACCTAGCTCCTAGGCCTAACACCTATACGCACTTACCAATAAAACCTACGCGTCATCCTAACACAGCCTAAGCCCTATTTAGGTGAATTAGAACTGAACTAAAACTGAACTGAATGGTGGACAGAAATATACCATCCAACAGATGCTCTCAGCATATGTAAACGAGAACCGTGATGATTGGAGCGATCACCTCGACCTGATCATGATGGCATATAGAGCTTCTGTCCACCATTCAAGCGGGTGTACGCCCAATTTAATTGTTTTTGGTAGAGAAGTCAATCTCCCATTGACAGTCGAACTTGGTGTGTTCCCTAGTAGAGATGCGTCTGAATGTCCCATAGAGTACGTACAATGGGTTAAAAACACGCTGGAACGAGTCTTTCGTTTTGTACAAGAGAATTCAGAGGCTAGTGTCCAGCGTTGAACTTTGAGTGGTAGTATTTATAACTATGAAATTTTTCTTCCCCAGATCACACAGCACACAGTTGTGTGTTGTCTCCATTTTCTTCCAGTTCCAACTGATTATGTGTGGACACTGCTTAAAAGAAAGTTAAAACCTGATGCCGTTCCAAGCGTGTGGAAACAGACTCAAACCCGAAAACCACCAGTGAAGCATCCAGTTCTGTCGCCGCTAAAACGTGCCAATAAGTAAGTACATGTTTCAGACTGACAGTTCACATTTCATGATTCAGTAGCGCAGTCTTCACATAAATACAGGAATATGTTGATGTCAGGAAACTGTGTGGTTTACAGTTAAAATGTCTTCCAATACTATTTTACTATCATAAGCTGCAGTCCAGGCAAAGTTGCTTTACTGGCATGGAGAGAAGGGGGTTGTGGGTATGCAGCACTAATGGTGCTACATCAGCTCAAAAACACATCTTTTCCAGTCATACCACTCTGTTTCGCCACATTCCAGTCTCTTAACTGTCTCACTGTAACAGTATGAAGATCCCCCTGCCCGTTCATATGGTCACGATGGCTGGTTTTTCGAGGATTGGATGTGTTCAGGTGCTGTCAATTTTGAATCTGTATTTTGTCATGTGTAGATTTTTTTGCTGCTGTCTGATGAGTTTTGTCCAGTTTGGTCATTTTGTCTCAGACTGTACAGGGCTTAAAAGCCTGCACTGCAGGTATTTTGCACTATATATTTCACGGCTGTTTGGCCCAGCGCTAGAAGTGGCCACTTGCAGCCCGTGCGCACGACTTGTGACCCAGTTTCTCGGCTTGCCTGGAAAAAAACTAAGTGGCCAGACTGAAACAGCCGTGATTTATTATTATGCACCCTTTTTTCCAGGAAGCTGAAGGCAAGACCAGATGATCGCTGGCCTGAACCATAATTTTCGCAAAAGTACTTTGCATGAGTTAGAACAGTTGAAAGACGTTTCATTTGCAACCGATTTACGTTGTCTTCACGGTAAACTGGGCGCCGGTTGCCTGTCTTCTAGTCCGTTGCATGCATTGCACATCTTCATTTTCCTAAGCATGTCTAGTGTCTACAGAAAGCTGAATGAATGAATGAATACGATTCCTAGCGAACCTAGCTCCTAGGCCTAACACCTATACGCACTTACCAATAAAACCTACGCGTCATCCTAACACAGCCTAAGCCCTATTTAGGTGAATTAGAACTGAACTAAAACTGAACTGAATGGTGGACAGAAATATACCATCCAACAGATGCTCTCAGCATATGTAAACGAGAACCGTGATGATTGGAGCGATCACCTCGACCTGATCATGATGGCATATAGAGCTTCTGTCCACCATTCAAGCGGGTGTACGCCCAATTTAATTGTTTTTGGTAGAGAAGTCAATCTCCCATTGACAGTCGAACTTGGTGTGTTCCCTAGTAGAGATGCGTCTGAATGTCCCATAGAGTACGTACAATGGGTTCAAAACACGCTGGAACGAGTCTTTCGTTTTGTACAAGAGAATTCAGAGGCTAGTGTCCAGCGTTGAACTTTGAGTGGTAGTATTTATAACTATGAAATTTTTCTTCCCCAGATCACACAGCACACAGTTGTGTGTTGTCTCCATTTTCTTCCAGTTCCAACTGATTATGTGTGGACACTGCTTAAAAGAAAGTTAAAACCTGATGCCGTTCCAAGCGTGTGGAAACAGACTCAAACCCGAAAACCACCAGTGAAGCATCCAGTTCTGTCGCCGCTAAAACGTGCCAATAAGTAAGTACATGTTTCAGACTGACAGTTCACATTTCATGATTCAGTAGCGCAGTCTTCACATAAATACAGGAATATGTTGATGTCAGGAAACTGTGTGGTTTACAGTTAAAATGTCTTCCAATAATATTTTACTATCATAAGCTGCAGTCCAGGCAAAGTTGCTTTACTGGCATGGAGAGAAGGGGGTTGTGGGTATGCAGCACTAATGGTGCTACATCAGCTCAAAAACACATCTTTTCCAGTCATACCACTATGTTTCGCCACATTCCAGTCTCTTAACTGTCTCACTGTAACAGTATGAAGATCCCCCTGCCCGTTCATATGGTCACGATGGCTGGTGTTTCGAGGATTGGATGTGTTCAGGTGCTGTCAATTTTGAATCTGTATTTTGTCATGTGTAGATTTTTTTGCTGCTGTCTGATGAGTTTTGTCCAGTTTGGTCATTTTGTCTCAGACTGTACAGAGCTTAAAAGCCTGCACTGCAGGTATTTTGCACTATATATTTCACGGCTGTTTGGCCCAGCGCTAGAAGTGGCCACTTGCAGCCCGTGCGCACGACTTGTGACCCAGTTTCTCGGCTTGCCTGGAAAAAACTAAGTGGCCAGACTGAAACAGCCGTGATTTATTATTATGCACCCTTTTTTCCAGGAAGCTGAAGGCAAGACCAGATGATCGCTGGCCTGAACCATAATTTTCGCAAAAGTACTTTGCATGAGTTAGAACAGTTGAAAGACGTTTCATTTGCAACCGATTTACGTTGTCTTCACGGTAAACTGGGCGCCGGTTGCCTGTCTTCTAGTCCGTTGCATGCATTGCTCATCTTCATTTTCCTAAGCATGTCTAGTGTCTACAGAAAGCTGAATGAATGAATGAATACGATTCCTAGCGAACCTAGCTCCTAGGCCTAACACCTATACGCACTTACCAATAAAACCTACGCGTCATCCTAACACAGCCTAAGCCCTATTTAGGTGAATTAGAACTGAACTAAAACTGAACTGAATGGTGGACAGAAGCTCTATATATATATATACCATCCAACAGATGCTCTCAGCATATGTAAACGAGAACCGTGATGATTGGAGCGATCACCTCGACCTGATCATGATGGCATATAGAGCTTCTGTCCACCATTCAACCGGGTGTACGCCCAATTTAATTGTTTTTGGTAGAGAAGTCAATCTCCCATTGACAGTCGAACTTGGTGTGTTCCCTAGTAGAGATGCGTCTGAATGTCCCATAGAGTACGTACAATGGGTTCAAAACACGCTGGAACGAGTCTTTCGTTTTGTACAAGAGAATTCAGAAGCTAGTGTCCAGCGTTGAACTTTGAGTGGTAGTATTTATAACTATGAAATTTTTCTTCCCCAGATCACACAGCACACAGTTGTGTGTTGTCTCCATTTTCTTCCAGTTCCAACTGATTATGTGTGGACACTGCTTAAAAGAAAGTTAAAACCTGATGCCGTTCCAAGCGTGTGGAAACAGACTCAAACCCGAAAACCACCAGTGAAGCATCCAGTTCTGTCGCCGCTAAAACGTGCCAATAAGTAAGTACATGTTTCAGACTGACAGTTCACATTTCATGATTCAGTAGCGCAGTCTTCACATAAATACAGGAATATGTTGATGTCAGGAAACTGTGTGGTTTACAGTTAAAATGTCTTCCAATACTATTTTACTATCATAAGCTGCAGTCCAGGCAAAGTTGCTTTACTGGCATGGAGAGAAGGGGGTTGTGGGTATGCAGCACTAATGGTGCTACATCAGCTCAAAAACACATCTTTTCCAGTCATACCACTCTGTTTCGCCACATTCCAGTCTCTTAACTGTCTCACTGTAACAGTATGAAGATCCCCCTGCCCGTTCATATGGTCACGATGGCTGGTTTTTCGAGGATTGGATGTGTTCAGGTGCTGTCAATTTTGAATCTGTATTTTGTCATGTGTAGATTTTTTTGCTGCTGTCTGATGAGTTTTGTCCAGTTTGGTCATTTTGTCTCAGACTGTACAGGGCTTAAAAGCCTGCACTGCAGGTATTTTGCACTATATATTTCACGGCTGTTTGGCCCAGCGCTAGAAGTGGCCACTTGCAGCCCGTGCGCACGACTTGTGACCCAGTTTCTCGGCTTGCCTGGAAAAAACTAAGTGGCCAGACTGAAACAGCCGTGATTTATTATTATGCACCCTTTTTTCCAGGAAGCTGAAGGCAAGACCAGATTTCAAGGATAACAGTGGATCCAGCAGCAGTGATGTACTTGAAGACCACAGCACTCGCCCAGTAGCAGCTGCATCTGCACCACAGGATGAATGTTCAACCACTACCAGCTGATCTTTGCGTGCTTCCTGCGGAGAAAGATTTGAGCCTCCTAAATGACTGCATCACGGAGCTACAGCAGCAGCTTCTTGCAGCCCAGGCCCAGGTGACGCGACTACAGTTGGAGCGGTTTGGGGATCAGTCGATTTTCCAGTGATGACTACCTATTTGATACACAACTTTTAAAGTACTCTTTGACTACATTGAGACAAGTGCAGCAAGTATGAGGCAGCCATATTATAAATATGTTACAGAGGATGTAGCAGTGACGAACAGATCAAGGGTCATGCCACTGGCTGATGAACTGTTTATGTTTCTGGTTTCACAAGTCCTGCGTGTAAACAAGCAACAACTGTGATAATGGACATAATACTGCCATGGTGTAGCTTCTGTCACCTGCTTGGTGTTAAATCATTATAACTACTATATTTTATGAATATTTGTTAAGCAGCTGGGTGCTAAAGAGTAAATGAAGTTGTCTTTTGTTTTTTGGCATGTTGGTATCTTGCACTGAAAAGCCTCTGCTCTTGTCTTACTTTTTCAGCACTAACCTGAAACTTTAGTCAGTATACAGAATTTGGAATGGAAGTCAGATTGCGTATACCAGGTTAAATTTGCTTTTTGGTTTTTGAAACAGTTACTAAGAATCCGCACTTTACGGTGACACAAATTAAAATTTGTTATACATTTATCATAGTTTTCCAAATTCTGCTCATGTGTTGGTGCATGTGTAACAGAGTGAACCCGATGTTCCTCTGTGTACATAGGCCGATAGCACTTATGACCATTGCTTCTCGGATTTCACTCGTGTCGACTGCTAGCTATGACGTGCGCCGCTCGCGGTGCCCTGCCAAACGCAGCGTTAAGTGTTGTGTACGCGATGGTTTTGGTATTTAAACAGCGAGGTCACTGTATTGTTAAGGCCGATGGGAAAATGTAACAGAGTGAACCAGATGTTCCTCTGTGTACATAGGCCGATAGCACTTATGACCATTGCTTCTCGGATTTCACTCGTGTCGACTGCTAGCTATGACGTGCGCCGCTCGCGGTGCCCTGCCAAACGCAGCGTTGTGTTGTGTACGCGATAGCTCAGTGTACGTGTTGTATTGTATATCAGTTTTGACCGTGTATTGTAACCAAAATACAACACCATTGCTTAGTATTTAACATGGTTAGATTTGGCCCAGGTAATAGTTTTTGTAATGCATATGTCTTTCGGTTAACTATAACTAACCTATCAGAGTGATATTTGCGATTTAGCAGCCTTTTTGATTTTCTGTGGCACTCTGCACCGACGCATGGACTTTGTACTGACGCGGAGACGGCAGCTTGCCTCTATAAGTACAGCTGCTCGCGTGGCAGACTTTTTTTTTTTACCAAACGTGCAAGACTCACAGTACCAGTACTTGTGACACTGCATGCCGTGCTAAGCCCAAGAGTGTCAGACCAAACAAGGTGCACGCTGCAACGCCTACACCTCTGCGTCGGTCTGCACGCTTGCGGCAGAAACCATTAAAACTTTTAGTAACCTTGACAGCTTGAGTGTGACCAGTGGGCGTTTAAAGGTATGCCTCTGCAACTTTAAATGCCCACAAGACATTCAAGCTTCAGTATTCCTCCAAGTGCATCGGATGCTTTAATAGTGTTAGGAAAATAGGACAAATTAATATTGAGTAAATTGTTTTGGGCTTATTGTTTTTTATTTAAAGAGACTGTCTTAGGTGAAGGATTGCTTAAGGTGATAGGTTAATTTAAAATTATTGGATTTTTAGTCAGTACAGTGCATCAGATTTTGATTTGTCATGGATTGGAATCCAAGGCACCGGTACTGTGTTTTCGAGTAGTACAATGCTTTGAATTTTGATGTCTTAGATGAATATTGGAAATCAAGGCATCTGTACATCTGTGTCTTTCTAGTACACAACAGCTGTGCAGTTGATTTCATTTTCAAACTTTGTCTGCTGCATAGGTATTTTTCCAAATGATAATATCCTATGTCAGTTTTCTGCTATGCATAACTTAGTTTGAAAATGACTGTGTGAGTCCAAGTCTACAGTATAATAGTGTAGACAAGAGAGCCTTGGTCAATAGTGCTATATTTGTGGTTTACCATGTGGATGGTACTGTTTGATAAAGTGTTTTGATGTTACATCATCATTGGGCCCAATGTGTTCTTGTATTTGTGTTTTTGGATCGATGGTTTTGGTATTTAAACAGCGAGGTCACTGTATTGTTAAGGCCGATGGGAAAATGTAACAGAGTGAACAAGATGTTCCTCTGTGTACATAGGCCGATAGCACTTATGACCATTGCTTCTCGGATTTCACTCGTGTCGACTGCTAGCTATGACGTGCGCCGCTCGCGGTGCCCTGCCAAACGCAGCGTTAAGTGTTGTGTACGAGATAGTGTACGTGTTGTATTGTATATCAGTTTTGACCGTGTATTGTTGGATTATTGTGCAATAAAGGATGTTCAAGAGTAAACAAAGTTTGTTTTCCATATTCTTTATACACTCAAACTCATCACACAAACAGCACAGCTAGTTTTGAGTGCATGCTTAAAAACAATAAAATTTAATGTACATAGTGCATGTCATTATTCTAAAACAATAACTACAAGTGCTAACTGTATTGCAAATGAGTTCATCTACAGTACTGAGCACCAAAAGTGGGAAAATAGGATGAAAAATTAAAAAAATGCTACAGATGAAACAATGCCTGTTTTAGACATGTCTGACAAAAGTCTAAATACAAATTGAAAAAACAAAATAAATAATCTGTTTTGTGTTGACACAATTGAGGATCGACTGAGGGGGGTATGATACCCGTTTCAGATGCACCATAGGGACACCTGCAATGCACCCACTCTAATTAAATGTAATATGCACCATTTTGTGAACATGTAATGTTCAATCAAAGAGTAAATATACTTTTTGAGGTGATTTTAGAAAATAAATCACCTAAACGAAAGGTTAGAGCTGCGTCAAAACTTGGGACACCGTAGCATCTGAAACGTCATACCAAATCATTTCACCACAAAAGCAAGAACAGGTGTTTTCCAGTAGTTAAGCACAAGCAAGGTATAAAACAAGTGAAACAATATGGGAACCAAAAACAATAAAATTATAATAGTTGCATCTCCTAAATATTACAATTGTTAGTTATGACGTTTCAGATGTCGCGGGACACCATGAATGAAAGAACACTTGTTTTGACTTCTTATTAGGCGTCATTTCCGGTTGTTCCATTCTGGGGGACATGCAGTCATTGATAGCATAAGATACCTCATAAAATATAGATTCGAGGGTTGCCCGGATAAACCTCGTATCTCCATTTCAGCTAACTTTACAGGAGAGCCTTTTGAAAGTTTGACATCTAAAATTAAATATTTTCTTTTTCATATTGCCAAAAAATTTAGTGTCTACCAAAACTTTGTTCTCAGTCTTCTCTGCATCTTCATGTAAATGTTTAACTGCACAAGCATTAATGTTATAAATAATTTGATGCTTTATTACATATGTAGCAAATGCGGGATTTATGTAGTATTTATGTGGGATTTAACTGTAAACTCTAAATGAACAGTGTCCGTATAAACCTCGTAAATGCATTTCCGCTGTTTATACAGGCCAAATACATGGCATGTCATCACAGAACAGGGCTGTCTTTCAGTCGTAACTCGAGACGCTAGCAGGAATGGTTAGCAGGTGGCCAGCTCTAGTTCCTAAATAAAACTCGTAACTAGAACTACGGTTTCGTCGCGGCGGCACTTTTTGGAATAAACAGCCAGCGCAAAGCAATTATATGGATATGCGGTCTTAAGACAGGCCTGTGCATGCCTAGAATTTCCAACAACACCTAATGAAAGCCAGTACAACCAGTAACGTCTTTTTTAAAAGTCACAAAAAATGACTGAATCACCTCTTAGTAGAGTCTGAAAGTCGCATTTTAAAATTTATTTTCAACTCTGCTAATAAAGTTCGGGCGTAAAAGCTCTTCCTCTACTTCGTATTCCAATAACTTAATCATAGAGTGGTCTCTTTGCAATGTTGAGTGTTTCGTTATGAATTAATGATAATGACACACACGAAATGATAGTGTGGAAAGGAAACAAAGAGAGAGGCGGAGAAAAAGACACGACAGAATGGTTGCCGAATATTACAGTCCTTAAGTATGGGTTGTTGTGACAAGTGAAAAGTTAAGTTTTTTAATTTAACGCTCCATACAAAGTACAAAAAAAGAGAAAAACTCACTTGGTCATCACCATGACCGAAAGCCAGTGCCGCAATCTGATGTGTCTTCGTGTATGCAGCATGACGGTATCCAAGTCGCACATGTCAATCTATTCAAGTTACACATCAATGTATCAATAAGTCACAAAATGGCTTTTGTTTTCTAGTAGCAACCACGAAACATTTCACACTTAAAATCTCTTTTCGGTACTCGGTCAACAAAGTCAGTGGGATCCGTATGGATCTCACCTGGACCAAATATGGGGACAGGTTGGGATCAACGCGTTCCATGTGGGTCTCACCAGGGTCTGACCTGGACCCAGGTGGGACTCAAATACTATGCTAACATGGTATCCCTTGCCTATATCAAGTGCGTAATTTGATGTTTGATTTTCGATTGATGCATTTCCTGATTAAAAAAAAAAATACTACATGTATTTTCCAGTAAGAGACACCGATATTTCAGCACACCAGTTTCACTGAGTCATCCACGAGATGTTAATTATCGTTCAGGAGCTGCTGTTGTATCAGAACAGCCTGACGTCAACAAAGTGGCAAAACTCTGTGCGCTTTGCAGGGGTTCTGATAATCATTTTTTTCAAGGATAACGCCGGATCGGTTCCTTAGAGCCTCTGCCAAAAAAAGAGTATGATCGCAGTTCGCATCTTCCAGAAGTGTTGATTGTCCTGGCCTTGTGTTCACTCTGAGTCGGTGTCCACTTCATCGACGTCAGGCTGTGGGAGCCGATCTACTGTAGCTGAAGAGGCCGGAAGGCTTCTGTAGAACGCATGGTGCTCCTCAGGAATGATCCCAGACGAGCACAGGGAAAAGATGTCAGATTTCTTGGCCTGGGAGATGGGAAGTTTGTGGCTGTACAGGTGTGGAATAGTTTTGATAGGGGCAGCACGGCCTCTCTTCCTTCCTCCAGCGACCTTGATGGTCTGGTAGTCGACCTGATCAAAGGAGGTCTTGAAAAATATCTCATCTCCTTTGCCTTTCTCAAAGTGAAATGCTTTTATTTTAAGCCAGTTCACTTTTTGTCCAGTGATGTCAGTCTTGGTGTTGCGTAGTGTTGAGGCGGCTAGTGTTTTGAAGTCAAGGATCTCTGTGTATTTGATTGGGACAACAGAATATGGTCACGTCCTTCTGGCCATTCTTAGGATGATGTCCCAGCCGCTGGGCATATAGATGGGTGTGCTTTTCTTTGCAAATGTAATGGCTGCATGCATGGAGTCGCATTCCATCTGCGTATGCCCACTTTCCAGGTATTTGTGGGTTATGATCTTTATGCTTTCGATGTTTTGTACAGCATGGGATAAACCGGCTGCCAGGTATTGATTCCGATTTTGGCCTGGACAGCAGTCTGAATAGATTGTAACCTCCTCAACGCTGTCTGGGAGTGAGCTGAGGTAAAAGTAGAGGCAGGTTGCGATCTCATACGCTTCCCTTTTACCTTCCGACTCATCCCATGTGTAGCATTTGGCTTCCCCGTCAGCTAGTAAATAGATGGTAAAGTTATACACGGAGAGTTTCCTTTTATAGTATAAGTGGCTGACGAGGCCACAAGGAGCTTGCAGGACCGCCTGGAGATCCACAGTGACCACATGCTTTCGGCGATTTTCTTTGGCTTCTGCCTTGTCATTCTCTTTCTCAAGGCGTGCCTGCTTCTTTCTCTCCTGGTGTTTTTCAAACGCCTTCTTGTCATCTTCCATGACCAGCTCTTTCGTCTTCCTCATGGCAAAAAGCAGCACACAGCGCACACTGGTCCTTTATGGGGGCATGAAAAGATAAGTTATATTCAGTGTTAAAAACCTGTCTGTATTTCTTTGTTGACACTGGTTGATGGGCGGCCCTCCTCTTTGCACTGCTGTATGTACAGGTCGTGCATCTTTTTCACCGTCAATCCGGGCTGTAGATACTTGCGTTGAGAGTCTTTCCTGGTATAATGTGACTCTACAGCGGGGAAGGACTCGATGTGTTTTCCTACCCCTTCAAAAGCTTCTTCACTGGCCTTGTTGTATGGCTTGCCACTTCCTCGGCGTTCCTTGCCAGTGAAAGCTCCGTTCGTGCTATTCTTTAAAGCATGGTCAACATAGGCTTCACCAAGTGCCAGTGTCGCCAAAAAGAACATCTTGCAGACACGTCGCTCTTGACCATCAACAATAAAAAAACAAGGTGCGGCATCTCTGGCGTTTCTTGGGCACTGGCTTATTGTCTGCACCCAAAATACGGACAGTCTCTCTTTCTCTAACATGAGCACAAACAAAGTCTTTTTGGCGTTCGTAAGTGTCTAAGGCATAAAATGTCTGAAAGAAGTCTTGCCGATACTCCTCTGAGATACGATTATTGCAGTCGTATCTGCATTTGCTACAGTCGGTCTGCTGGACACGTTTGGGAGGAACAGTCTTGCCAGCCTGAGATATATACTCTTTCCCTTGCAAATGCAATGATTTTCTTACGTTTTGTTTCCATGCTTCTGGTTTAGATTTTTTCTTCCTGGAAAGATTTTTCTTAGGAGGCGTTTGGAAGAACCCTTGTTTCCTGGGTGTGATATTTGTTTTGTCCTTTGACTGCTGTTTTGTTGGGGTGGTGTTCACACTGTCGTCCATGGTAGGAAAACTCAGCCCTTCCCCCAGGCTTTCCCCATCGGTCAGATTGTGGTCTTCATTTGGCGTCGACTGGTGAGTGGGTTGGAAGTCCTCAGCCTCACCATCAGAGTCAGAGTGAATACAGACGTCACCCTGAGGCCCTGGTGTCTGCTGTCTGGCGTCGACTGGTGAGTGGGTTGGAAATCCTCAGCCTCACTATCAGAGTCAGAGTGAATACAGACGTCACCCTGAGGCCCTGGCGTCTGCTGTCTGGCGTCGACTGGTGAGTGGGTTGGACGTCCTCAGTCTCACCATTAGAGTTGGAGTGAAGTCTCACCATCAGAGTCAGAGTGAATACAGACGTCACCCTGAGGCCCTGGCGTCTGCTGTCTGGCGTCGACTGGTGAGTGGGTTGGAAGTCCTCAGCCTCACTATCAGAGTGAATACAGACGTCATCCTGAGGCCCTGGCGTCTGCTTTCTGGCTGGTCTGTGGCAAGTGTCGTAGTGAGACGGCTCGTGAGCAATAAAGGCCAGTGTGATTGGTTCCGCCTGTTGACAAGCTATGGCAGCGGTGCTACCGCAGGACGGCATAAAGTCTAGGACAGATTTGAACAAATGTGACCCTCTCTCACGAAACCAGTCTTAACTCGCAGGGATCCGATCAGCACTACACGCAATATTATGTGGTGGGGGTCAATTTGGGTCATTTTAACTTTTTTGCAGAAATGTATTATACACGCACCAAAATATCGTATGGTTAAAATCTTTATCATGAAATATGACATTAAATAGGTTTAAAATGATTTTAAAAGTCTGCCCTTGGCCCCAATTATGCTGCACACAGAAACTTCCCAGGCTGTTTTCTCAAAATGGCCGCCGGAGGCTTTACCAATTTTAAACACTGAACTTCTACAATTTTTGCACTACAGCATACAGTCATATATCACAGTAATCAGCAAACATTGTAGTGTTCAGAAACATCCAAAACGTCAAAACATCCAAAATGCGAGTTAAGACTGATTTTGTGAGAGAGGGTCACAAATTGCTTGTGTAGATACGGACAACTCTCTGGGACCAGTCAGCCAACACCCGTGGCAGAAGATCTGCGGCATCATTGCTCCACTTCCCAGGCTGTCGCAGTTCACTGACATTCGAGAGGAACCTCATGAATATGTCATTTTCATCATCTCTGTCTACTGGAGCAATGAAGGGAACGCAAGTTCCATAATTGTCCTCAAGGTATTCACACAGACAGTTCCGCAGTTCCTCCCCTGATATCTCATCTAAATGGAAGGCGGAGGCTTCGAAAAAAACAGTTTCCATCAGGATATATTTCTGTTTGAATCAATCCTTTGGCTGATAAGAGGTTGTCCAGGTGGGCTTGGTGTACTGCAACATTTTTCTCTCTTTCTTTTGTGTGTGCTAAACTTGCAGCTTGCGCCCTCATCATATCATTCTGTCGTTTGGTCTTTCGACGTCGTTTTCTGCTGGTCCGTTGGGCTTCTTCGACTGAGAAGCTGCTGTCGACGGTGTCAGATTCATGTTGTGATGTCTCGGATTCTTCTGATGGCAGAAATGTTGGGTCTGCAGAATCATCGGCAGCATCAGGCACTTGCTTCGAACTGAGGGGCTCGTCATCTGATGTGCTGAAGTCTGAATGTGAAGCCAGTTTCTTAATGAAGGGTTCGTCATCAGACGTATTGAAAGCGGTTTTTTGTTCACGAATCAGAGGTTCATCATCAGACTCATTAAATGCATCCATCACGCTGCTCAGCTGCTCGTTGTCGGTTGAGCTGAAGTAATCCGCTGATCTCTCAGCTGCTGCGACAAAAGATGTCGCCAGATTGAGATATACGCTGTCTTCAGCACTGCTCGGGTCCATGATGTTCACACCGGGTACTGATCTACAAGAGAAATGATATTGGTTCCGATCAGATACAGTTACATTATGAAAATGAAGACACATTTGAATGGTTTTGTTTTTAAAGATACTGCTATCCATTATACGCATTGTTGCAACAGATAGTATTGTTTGCCAGTCAGGCTTAAGTTATCATTATCCACAACGAGGTAATGACCCGACAATTTGAACAAGCTACCAGGGTGGGGTTCGAACCCATTACCCTCTCGCCCTCCTCTACTCAGCAGCGGCGCTCATGACTGAGCTGACGAGGCTCACGTAACAGATACTAATATCAATTTCTCAAACGCATATTTTTTTTAGAAAGCTTATAAACTAATCGTGTGTGTGTGTGTGTGTGTGTGTGTGTGTGTGTGTGTGTGAGAGAGAGAGAGAGAGAGAGAGAGAGAGAGAGAGAGAGAGAGAGAGAGAGAGAGAGAGAGAGAGAGAAACAGAGAGAGAGAAAGAGAGAGAGAAAGAAAGAAAAGAGAGAGAGAAAGAAAGAGAAGAGAGAGAGAGAGAGAGACTGCTGAATAATTTTCACAAAAATTAATGATTGCTTACCTTCCAGAAGAAGATCTGCTGAATCTTGGCGAGTACAAAAGGTAAAAGGTGTAGCCAACGCAAGCCGATCTTTCGGGAGGGAGAAAAGTCAATGAAATGGGCAGTTTTAATTTTATGTGCTTGTGTTATACTTGGGATATTTCTAAATTCCTGGTGGGAAAAGTTCCGCTGTGATAAGTAAGCGACCACAGCTGCACTGAAGTCCTGTTAGGAGTGACATGTGTTGACAAGTGTCTTATCTCCTACACAGTCCAGATTCCCATTAGTTTTTTTACCCTGGTATTTGTTCAGGATGTGTCTGTTAACATGTTTAGGGTGCCTGCATACCTAGCAGATAATCACAGAACCTAAAGATCTCTAAGTATTACTGATAATGTTATTTTCTATTCAACAAAAAAGCTGCTTTTTGAATGAAAAACTTAGATCACACATACACACACACAGACACACACACACACACACACACACACACACACACACACACACACACACACACACAGCATGAGAGAGAGGGGGGGGGGGGTTAGGAGTTGGAGAGATTTGCAAGTACAGACGGATTTCTTAATTTCAGACTGATTCAAAGCGTTCCCCATCTCCTACAAGTTTCAAAATACTTTCTTCTAACTGTGATTGAGACCAAGAAATGGTGATTTTCATTCTACATAAAACTCGTAGACTGTTGTACTGTGATTAAACGCGCAGACAGCAGCAGTCGGGCCCTTTCCTGTGCCGATGTAAACAAAGCCACTTTTTCAACATTTTATTATCAGTTCACAATTAAATTCATCAAGCAGATAGCCCAAAATATACAAATTTATACATTAACATTATCTTAATGCATTGCAACAACAGAAATGTCACTACATGCCTTATTTTGATCGAAATCTGAATAGCACCACACTGACCCCTTTTGGTGCTCAGTACTGTAGATGAACTCAAATGTAAGCATCCATACATTCCACACTTCACAATGCAGAAGATGAATAACTGATAAATTACAACACTGCCAATAAGGTGCAAGCAAATTAATGATTAACAGACTTGCTTTTTTGTCATATTTTTGCTGACATTTTAAGTTGCAAATCATGGGCAATGACCAAACCTACTAAACATAGCCAGGATCCCAAAAACATGTACACAACTTTAATATATATATATATAAAACGGTAAAGTTTTCGGGAACGTTGCATTTGGGAATCTTAACATCTACTCGTATATATATACAAATTATTTTTCTCACATTTCAAGTCATATTTGGCATCAGCATGTGTCTTTTGGTGAAATTGCAAAATACCAGATTTCTGCATGAAGTGGAAAGGCATGTTCCCAAAAAGCTGTTGTGGGCATATGTTCCCGAAAACAACAATTTATGTGTATATATATATATATATATATATATATATATATATATATATATATATATATATATATATATATATATATATATATATATATATATATATATATTGTGTGTGTGTTTTTTTAAATATCAAAATAGCCAATACAATGAAGTGTTTGTGTTCGAATCTAAATGGACATAAGTTACAGAATGGACAATGATTTAGCTGTCTTACAGTTACTGCTAAGTGGGAGAGTGTGTATGTGTGCTATTGCTTGTCTGCGTGATTGCCGCTGGTATCTGTTCTGATCTTTTAGTGCATGTTTGTATTTTTGTTCATACATTAAAATATTCAGAGATGACATTCAATATTCAAATAAAATCACATTAGGGAGAATATCTAAACACAATATGAGTGATGCCAAGCACAAGCCTTTCCTTACAGATTACATTTTTGTTACATGCTCTACTCATTATATTAAACATGTGTAATTTTCTGGACGAGCAAGTCCTGCTCCAACATGCATACTATATCTAGCTTCTTTCCGTATCTGTATTTACCAACACACATTTTGGCAACAAGTATAATATGCTTGATAACTTTCACGTCACTATTCTGCACGTTATCCACTTCAAAGCCAAATAATACATCTTTTGCAGTTAACTGAATAGCGATAGAAGTTAGTCTTTGAATATGTTCTGTTGCGCTTTCCCAGAGTTTACGAATTTTATTACATGACCAATAGAAATGTTCTGTGTAATCTTTATCATCACAAAAGTCACACTTTTCAGAAGTCTTAATGCCCATCTTATGCAGAAGAATATTTGTAGGATAGATATTATGCAGTATTTTCCAGTGTAGTAATCGCAGCCTTGTTTCTGTTACACATTTTCCCGCTAAGGACCAGTGTGCCTTTGACAGAGTAACACCATACTTTCTCTGCAAAAAGGACAATGATCTAGGCACCTCTGTACCTGCTGTTACCAGATATAAGCGGATAGCACAGGGTGCATACAGCAAAGCCTCCATATAGTTACGTGGTACAAAAAATATGTCGGGTTCCTTGTGAGCCATACGTGCCCTAAGGGCCGTACACAAAGCATTATATTCAAACAGCCGGCAAGGCTTGTTGCTGACCATTTGACATATTTGAAGAAAAGATATGATATTACCATTAGACAAGACATCATATACAAAGCAAACACCAGCACGCACCCAATCTCTAAAGAACAAACTCTTATGCTTATTCATAATTTCAGAATTGTTCCACAAACATTGGTTTTTAAGCTGAAGGGGAAAATCATCTTTCAGTAAAATGGTAGTCTTATTATCACACCATACTGTCCATACATCCCTCCAAAAAACACTTTTAATCAACCTTAGACCTGTAAATTGCTTGGCCACTACATTAGAATGAAAACATGCATACTCTTTACCCAAAGCAGCGGACATGTAATGTGGAATAATTTTCCATTTTTCGTAACCATTATGTTGAATTCTTAGTGACCATGACAACAAAAATGAAACTTGCATATCATGGACATTGATCATCTTCAGACCAGCATTCTCTGTACCGTTACACATGAAACTTCTTTTAACCTTTTCAATGGCCCGAGTATTGGTACTTCTCTTTTTCCAGATAAATCTGGACAACAGTGTATTAAGCTTATCCAGCATGTCTCTCAGGCCTGACAGTGATTGTAAGACATATGTAAACTGCGACAATACATATTTTCCCTGCGATACTAAGATTTCTTTTTGACCATGCTGATATAGTTCTTCATAAAATTATGTTGTGTTTAAAATGAACTTGATGACACTCGACCCACACTGTGGTTTGTTTTGTGGTGCCACAGGTTGTGGAAAAACTAAATTTGTACTTAACCTCTTACAAACAAGATACATCTACCATTTTGAAAACATTTTGATATATTGTCCAACTATCAAACACAAAAAAGCTTATCACAACTGTTTATTCATTTGGACTGACAACATTTATTTAGTCAACCCTGAGAAAAAACTGAATGACTACCTGCAGTATTTTTACCAGTAATTTGAAGGGCAACCAATTTTGTTTATTGTTGATGACTGCTCAGCAGAGAAAGACATTGTTAAAAAAAAGAAAAAAAGAAACACATTAGCAGAGATGGCTTTCAGTGGCAGGCATGCAAACATCAGTGTATGGATTCTCACTCAAAAAATATAATGCTGTCCTGAAATATTTTCGAGAGCAACTAAAGTTTTTCTATTTCTTGTACTGTAAGGATTGTGACAGCTTTAAAGACTGTCTCAGAGAAAACGACGTAATACCCAAACAACGTAATACCCAATAAACATGAACGAGATGATGTAAAAATCAAACTGAAATCAACTAAGCATTTAAAGCTTATTTTAAAGACAGATCAGCCAACAGGGTATGGATTAGTAAATAAATTTATACTTATGGTTTGGTCATAAAAATGAGGGACAGACAAATGGAGCAAGCGTTTGATAACACAGAGAGCTTCAGAGACATTGAGCAATTAGATGACTTAATAACATTTTCCAAACAGCCTGACATAAGACTCTCAGCACCAGCAGAGATATATTTGTCATATAATGTGACTTTGGATTATGTTGGTGAGCATCCAGTTTTGGAGTGTATGACTGTTGATGTTAGAACAAATACCCTAAAAGTTAATGATGCAAGCTGTGGCTGAATTGAGACTCTGGGTTATACCATATTTCAACAACTACGTAAACTGAATGTTTATATTAACTGGGTTACAGTTAATAAAATCGTATCACACATACAGAGCCAGTAGTAATATTTTTTCTATTTATTATTTTGTCGGACAAAAAAAAAAATGATGGACAATGCACAAAGCCCGTCAAGCCCGTCAAGCTTAAGAAACGTTTTTCACACAACAGACTTGACTATATCCAATAGTTACAATGTTTATGAATCGATAGAAAACTCCTTTTCTATAATACAAGGTAATCTTCTTGCTGTTAGTGTAAAGATTCAGGTTGTTGCTAAAATAGAATTTAACGGGGTAGACAGTGAAGTAATTACATCATATATCTCAACAAAACAACACACTGTTAATGCAAAAAGAGAATTGGAAAAAGTGTTTACAGACAAAATGTTGCCTGACTTTCTTGAAGGAATTGACAGAGCAAACATGAAGGGATCTGGCTGGCATGAAGGTCATGTACATGAACTACTGCTGAAGCAGTCAAGGTATCATCCTATATTAGGCAAATCATGGCTGCCACTGCCAAAAGAGGTTGCAGACAAAAAGGCTGTCATCAATATTCAGAACAATGATAATCACTGTTTCATGTGGTGTGTGCTTGACAAACTGCACTTTATAAAAACGAAACCTAAGCGTGTATCTAACTACAATGAATTTGAAAACGAACTCAACTTCAATGGTATAGATTTTCCTGTTAAGGTGGAGGACAAAAAGGCTGTCATCAATATTCAGAACAATGATAATCTCTGTTTCATGTGGTGTGTGCTTGACAAACTGCAATTTATAAAAACGAAACCTAAGCGTGTATCTAACTACGCTGAATTTGAAAACGAACTCAACTTCAATGGTATAGATTTTCTTGTTAAGGTGGAGGACATAGACGTATTTGAAAAAATAAAGCCTGGTATATCTGTAAATGTGTATGTATGGGGATAATGAGTCTCCTAACAAGTTATAACCAATTAGAGTATCACCACTTGCCCCAACCTATGAACAGATGGAAGATAAGCATGTTGACATGTTATTAATAAGCTCCGGCGATAGTTTTTACAACACAATTATCAGAAATATGTCATGACTAATTCATGGGCATACAACAAAACACAAGTGTAAACAAGAATTTTGTAAAAGATGTTTACAAAGGTTTTCTTCTATTGAAGTAGCACACAACATGTCAAACATTGCAGGTCACCTGATGACATTTAAACAATACTTAGGTATCCAGATCCTGGTAGTCAGGTTATTTTAAGAACTATGAAAAGCAGCAAAAACTGCCGTTTGTAGTGTATGCTGATTTTGAATCACTGGTTGTACCATATGAGGGTCCTGTTCCAGAATCATTACCAAAGACTGTAAAATTGAGTGATCAAGTGGTGTGTTCTTTCGGTTACATTCTTGTTAGGTCAGATGGTGCGCATACTGAACCTGTTATCTACAGGGGTGAAAATGCAGCAGCGGAGTTTTTAACAGAAATGAGACAATTGCATAATCAGGTGGTACGCTATCTGGAAAACTGTCAGATGCCTTTAATGATGACAGAAGAAGATGAACTGAATTTTGATACAGTGGAGGCATTTTGGATTTGTGAACAACCTCTGGGAGGTGATAAAGTGCGCGTCCATGACCACATAACTGGGCATTACAGAGGTGCTGACTATGGTGCATGTAACTTAAAACTAAAAATAAATCCCAAGACATATAAGTTGCCATTCTTTTTCCACAATCTCAAGGGGTATGATAATGCAGGCTGTGGATGAGTCTTACAACAAAATATGTCGTATTGTACAGACAACTGAAATGTACTTAACGTTTAAGCTGGACAACAAATTAGCGTTTTATGACTCCATGCAACATTTGTCTTTAGGGCTTGCTAGTTTGGCAGAAGGTCTTACATCGTTTCCAATAACAAGTAAATATTTTGAGCCTGAGTTAATCAAGAAAGTGTCTATCCCTACGAGTACATTGATCACTGGGTTGTGTTTGAAGAAAGGAGACTGCCTTCAAAAGAGAAATTTTATTCTACCTTAAATAGTCAAGGTATTTCTGACTCTGAATACTAGCATGCCCTTGATGCATGGGATAAACTAGGGTGTGAAACGATTGGTGATTACCATGATCAGTACTTGAAACTGACGTTTGCTTGCTAGCAGACTATTTGAAAGTTATTGTGAGAAGGGTCTGTTGCACTACGGTCTTGACCCAGCTTGCTAAATAACTAGTCCTGGTATGACATGGGATGCTTTTTTGACATCTAGTAAGATATCTATAGACCACTGTCAGATCGCACGATGGGTGAAATGGTGGAACGTGGATTAAGAGGAGGTATAAGTATAGCCACAAACAATTATGCCAGAGCCAACAACAAATATCTTGACGACCTTGACTTTGACCCCTCAAGGTCAATTCATTTATTACGTACATTGACGCCAATAATTTGTATGGATTTGCGATGAGTGAATAATTGCCCTTGAAAAACTTTCGTCTGCATAATTTGTCACATGGTGATACAACAAAATTAACACACTGTATTATGAATCATGCTCGAAATCATGTAAAGGGTTGGATCTTTGAAGTCGTCCTGGAGTACCCACACCACCTACATGATTACCACAATGATTATCCATTAGCTGTTGAGAAAATGAGTTTATTGGGGGAAAAAGAAGACACTAAACTTGTGCCAAATTTGAATGATAAATTCAATTACGTGTGTCACTATCCCTTACTGCAGTTTTACCTCAGACATGGGTTCGTACTAAAGAAAGTTCACAGAGGCATTGAATTTGATCAGTGTGCTTTTATGAAAAATTACATAATGAAAAACACATCCCTTCGTGCAAGTGACGGCAACACTGCATTTGACAAAGACTTCTTTATGAACAATGCCTGTTTTGGGAAGATGAAGGAAAATCCTCATCACCGCAAAGATGTGAGACTGGTCACAACTGAATCAGGTGCAATTAAGCTTACAGGCAAGCCACAATACACGTGGTATAAAGAGTTTCATCTGTCATTGTATGCAATGTCACTCAAAAAAAAGATTGTTAAACTAGACAAGCCAGTATTGTTACACTATAAGTGTTAACGTCCTAACGTACCCTGAAAGTGTTAACGGCCGAAGGGCACGATCGGGCAATGACGCAGGTTCCCATGTTGTGAATTTGTGAGCGTGCATCATTGACCATGGACCACGCTGCCTGGGGCGTAAAGTACTGAATAAGTAAGGCCAAGATCGAGAAATATACCTTGTTAACAACGTAATAGGTACGGCCTGAAGGAAGATCGTGTTTTGTAAAATTTAATGGGTGACAGTAAACCACCCTTTTGACAGATTGGGGGCCAAAAGCGGTGTTTGTAATAACAAGGCCGGGTTCCCCAAATGGGTATATATTGTGGAGAGCTCAGAACGAGTGGAGAGGGAAAACAAGAGCTCAGGAGAAGAAGAGCTCGGACGAGAGCTCAGGACAGAAAGCTCCGATTGTTGATTTCGCTACTAGATTGGTCCTGCCCAATCTAGTAAGGATAACCATGTACATGAAATAAAAGAATCTTCTGGAAACTCACTCTTGTCTGGCTGCGTCTTCCATCATACACCCTTTGCGTTTGGCTGTAGGGTAACAAAGCTATTCCTTTTTGGTGCCGTGACCAGGATCTTCAGAACGGGAAAAGAAAGAGAAGAAAAACTAGACTATCAGGACCAAAAGCTACAGCCAAAATAAAACGTAAGGGTGTGGAAGTGCAGACCAGCAAGAGAAAACAAGAGTCGAGACAACAACCAGACAAGAGCAGGAAGAATAGAGAAGACAACAAAAGTTCGAGCCCACGACTAGACAACAAAAGTTCGAGCCCACGACTAGGCAACAAAAGTACGAGCCCACGACTAGACAACAAAAGTTCGAGCCCACCACGTACGTCCGCGACTCATCCAAAAGGCCAGCATCAGCCTAAGGGATCACGGGGTAAGTGACCTTACTATTTGCCATTGCTGAGTCTTGAAGAGGGGGCCAGACTATTTAGCTGGGCTGTATAGTGTTATATTTAGCAGACCAAAAATGGCAGAGGAGGTATTCAGGATCTTAGGTGAAAAGGTGGAGGAGATGAGCCAGGCAATAAATGCCCAAAGCGTAGGACAAATGATAGGAACCTTTGATGGAAAACCCAACAAATTCAGGGAGTGGGTTAAACAGATAGATAAATACGCCATATTGACGAACACCATGCAGAGACGCCCCGTCATTGCCTACCAATCCAGTGTAGGGGTGGTCAGTGACTTTATACAAAGGTTCTTACAAACAGAGGAAGCAGGGGACTGGAATGAGCTTAAAAGGCAGCTAACAGTGAGGTTCGGCGAAATTGCTGACGAAAACCATGCGTTCGCATTGTTACAAAGGGTAAGGCAAGGATCTACAGAGAGTGTACCTGTCTATGCAGAACGTCTAATGACCCTGGCCGGCGAAGCCTTCCCGGGTCAGATGGGCGCAGCCATAGTGCAGAGACAACTAACAAACTTTTTTGTTGACGGGCTAGCACACGATTCTCTAAAAATGAAAGTCCTACGGGACAATGCTAACACGCTAGATAGGGCAGTACAAGTGGCAATGCAAGAAGAAAACCTTCGCCATCGATTCGAACTACGAGCAAGAGATAACCAAATAGCTGGCCCACCAAGGCCAGTAGTTAGGGAAAGGCAGAGGCCACTGGTTAGGGAAAGAGAGGAGGCCATGGAGGTAGATCACGCCCGCCACCGGGGGTGTTTTAAGTGTGGGAAAATGGGGCATCAGGCACGAAACTGTCGGTCAATAAACGCAGTAGAACAACGTCAGTCCATCCAATGTTGGAAATGTGGAGAGAGGGGCCACATCCAACGGGAATGCAGGAAGGGCAATGGGCGGTCACAAGGCAGACAAAGGTTTGGTAGACAGGAAAACTAAAGGGTTCTGCGGCACACGAGGCCGTTACGCAGAACCGGGACAGTAGCAAGAGTCAGTTATTTAGTATTAACGTAGCAGGTAGTCCAAAATGCATAGTGTTTAGAATTGGAAAGCAAAGATTTCGTAGTCTGATCGACACGGGAGCCGAGGTGTCTTTGATTAGTAAGGGGGCTTACGATAAACTTAGTCATAAGCCAAAGTTAGGAAAGGGGGATGTTTCGCTACAGTCAGTCAGTGGAGAAGCTCTACAAGTTTTGGGGAGTTCAGAAATAGAATTTACGGTAGCGGGGCAAAAGTTTAAACATAAATTCTACGTGGTATCGGGGCTCAACAGGAATTTTATTTTGGGGAATGACTGGTTAGATAAAAACGGGGTAAGGATTTATTTTGATTTAAAGAAACTCAGAGTCGGGAGTGTGTATGTGCCCTATGAACAGGACATTCACATTTCGTCTTTAGTCAGAGTGACTAAGACGAAGGTGATAAAACCGCAGACAGCAGAGATACTCCAGGTACGGATGAAGATTGCTCCGTACTTTACAAAAGAGACACTCTTAGAGATTTCTGAAACGGACCAGGGATTCATAGCCCAGGAACCGGGACTGTTAATAACAAACACTGTAGTCAAACAAAATAATAGCCAGACGTACCACATACTGATAGTTAACAACACAAACAAGACGTATAGAGTTAGAAGGGGTTGTGTTGTAGGGAAGGTAACGACAGTACAGGAAGTACATGAAGTACAGATGGGTTCAGTGGATCGGCAGGTATCGGCAGTCGACTTGACGGAAGTAACTGCGCCGGAAAGGATGAAAGGGATAGTGTCAGAGCTCATAACAAACAATCAAGACTTGTTTGCGAGTAGCGACCTTGATTTAGGGGCGACTGACACTGTCACCATGAAACTGGATACCGGGGATCATCCCCCAATTCGAATAAAACCCTATAGAGTCCCGCTTCAAGATAGAGAGGTTGTAGACAAAGCTTTAGAAGAGATGTTACAGGCAGGGGTGATAAAACGCTCTCAGTCACCGTGGTCATTTAGTTTAGTGATAGTATCCAAGAAGGATGGCTCAAAGCGCCTGTGTGTGGACTTTCGAAAGTTGAACGAGATAACCAAGAAAACGTCATACCCACTACCATTGATAGACGATATTCTGTCACTGCTGGGGAAGGCCAAATACTTTACCAGTCTGGACCTTAAGTCGGGATACTGGCAGGTCAAAATGGCTGACCAGGAAAGCAGGGATAGAGTAGCGTTTGCATGTCACAAGGGGTTATTTGAATTTACAAAAATGCCCTTTGGTTTAGTCGGCGCCCCTGGACTGTTCATGATGCTTATGAACATCGTCCTCGCTGGGTTAGAGAGCTATGCTTGTGCCTATTTCCATGACATTTTGGTCTTCTCCGAAACAATAGAAGACCATCTGTGTCACCTTCAGACAGTCTTCGATCGATTAAGACAACATGACCTAAAGCTCAAACTAGGAAAATGTCAGTTCTTTGAGGAAGAAACAAAGTATTTAGGGTTTGTTATTAGTAGTCAGGGGATAAAGCCAGATGAGGAAAAAGTAAAAGTCATTTGTGCTATGGCAGCTCCGACCTGTGTCAGGGAGTGCCGTTCATTCATTGGCATGATTGGTTTCTACCGGAAGATGATACCTAACTTCTCGCAGATGGCTGAACCAATCATAGCGCTAACGCGCAAGTATGCTAGATTCAGTTGGTCAGAAGAATGCCAAAAAGCGTTTGATTTAATGAAGGGAACATTAGCTGTAGCACCAGTGTTAGCCTATCCAGACACAAGGCGTCCGTACATCCTATATACAGATGCCAGCGACACATGTGTGGGGGCATGTCTCGCGCAAGCCTGTGATGAGGAGTCAGACATTTCCCCAGGTATAAGGGTGGAGAGACCCATCTATTTCTTATCTCATAAACTTAGTGCTAGTCAAAGGAAATGGTCAACCACAGAGAAAGAGGCATTTGCAATCCATTATGCGCTGCAAAAGTTGAATCATTATTTACACAATGCAGAGTTTGTCATCCGCACGGATCACATGCCTCTGAAGTATTTACTGAATTCACCAATGCAGAACAAGAAGGTGCAGATGTGGGCCCTCGGTATTTCGGGATATAACTGTTCAATTGAATATATCCCCGGTCCCCAAAATGTATTGGCAGACTTGCTATCTAGAATGCCGGGAGGTAAGCAGGTGTTAGAACAGGAGGAAGAAGAGGAGACAACTAGGGAGGTTAACGACAACGCTTTTGTCATCGGAGTAATAAACTCCAACCAATTTGTACCCAAACAGTTCGCTAGCTGTGCAGTAAGGACAGGATGTGACGAAGAGCTGGAAAAAGTAGATTTACCGGGGTTTGACATTATTGAGGAACAGGAAAAGGATCCTGAAATAGTACGCCTCAAGGATTTGTTAGTTAACGAGCAAGGGACCATAACGGTCAATAGAAGATACATGCTGATAGAGGACGTGTTGTACTTTTTGTCTCATCCTGATGATGAACCAGTAGCCAGATTGTATGTTCCGTCTCACTTGGTAGAGTACGTAGTCAGACAGTACCATGACGATAATGGTCATTTAGGGATCGACAAGACTCATGATACAGTCAGTAGAAAGTATTATTGGCCTAACATGTACAAACAGTTGTATGAATATATTAGTGGATGTGTCGTTTGTCAGACCAGAATGTTACAGAAGAAAAAGGCACCCGTTCAGGAAATGGAGATTCCACCATATCCATTCGCAAAATTGTCTTTGGACTTGGCAGGTCCGTTTGACCGCTCTCTCAGCGGAAATCGCTATGTCATAGCGTTTATCTGTCATCTGACAGGTTGGGTAGAGGCATTCCCCGTGCCAGACAAAACGCCGCAGTCGGTGGTGCAGCTGCTGGTAGAGGAAATCCTACCCAGACATGGCTGCCCATTGCAGATAGTCTCGGACAACGGGTCGGAAAATGTAAACAAGGTCATGGCAGAAACACTAGCAGAACTGAACATAGATCATGTCACGACCAGTCTTTATCACCCACAGTCCAATGCTAAGGTCGAGCGTTTTCATAGAACTTTTAACGACATTCTGTCCAAAAAGATACAAGAGGATTTTTCGACATGGGACGTGCATATTAACCAGGTACTAGCAGCCTATAGGGTCTGTGTTTCAGAAACTACGCAGGAATCCCCTTTCTTTTTACTATACGGTCGCGATCCAGTGCTACCGTTAGATAATATCCTGAGACCCCGAAGAAAATACGCTGGGGAAGATTTTCACAAGATAGCGCTTGAACAACAACACAAGGCCTTCACACAGGTGTATCGGCGAATTAAGAAAGCACAGAAGAAAGGGGCTAAATATGCCAATAGAGATGTACCGCCTGTCGAGATTAAGGTCGGTGATCCAGTATACCTTCGTAATCACCGAAGACGCAATAAACTAGACAGTAAGTGGAAGTCGCACTATCGAGTAGTAGAGCAATTGTCACCTGTCACGTTCAGAGTGAGACATCAACTTGATGGTACTGAAGTCAGATCCCATGCCGAACATTTGCGGCTGGCCAAGATTAATGACTGGCCGGTCCCAAAACCCAGGGGAAGAACATTACGTAAAGCCACCCAGGTTGTAGTCCCAGAGTCATCCAGTAGCGACAGTGAAGACGAAGTAGGGTTAGAAAACGCACGAGACAGACTGACTAGGGGAGTACGAAAAGAGCGCGAGCATTCTTCATCCGAGGAGGACATTCCGTTGATGGAATTACGAAAGCGCCTGAAAACAAAAGAGAGAAGGTCTCTCTCAGCAGTAGAAATTAGTTGTAATAAGGGCGCATCAGACAGTTCTGATGATGTGGAAATCGACGAGGATCGTTCGATTCAGCCTAGTTTACAGACTAACGGGGTTAGGGAATTACTTGAAGCGATACTGACTCTTCTGCCACAGAAGGCTTCAAATTAGAAAATGCTACTCTCAGGCGGTATCTGAGAGAGGACTTATTGTAAATATGTAAATCATGGCACATGATTTGGGTCATTGTCAGAGACAATGGTATGTAAGTCTCTGGTGGTATCTTGTTTGTTGCAGACAACAAGACGATGAAGCTTTTTCTGAGTCTGATAGTTTTGGGGCTAGTACAGGGCTTAAATATCAATCACAACGTCGTATTTCAGAAACTCGATGAGGTTACTACGACTAGGTCGCGATGGTTGGTAACTTTGGTCATTGACTTACAGCCATACCATAACGCAATCAATAAGATCTATAGAGACGTGAAAAATGTCACCGACAACACTTGGAATGTCATTTCGCATTATTTTGAGGAAAGGAAACAGTTCGTAAAGAACTTCGCGCAGCTAGGGCAAGAATTAAAAATAGTTATGGATACCTATAATGGAATATCTGAGTCCTTTGCGGAATACAATACGCTGTATGGCCGAAGGAGAAGATCACTAATTCCGTTTGTAGGTAGTGCCCTCAATTTCCTTTTCGGTACTGTTTCTGAATCGGATTTGAGAGCCGTGCAAGACAATGTACAAGTTCTAGCAAACAATCAACAAGAGCTGGCACATGTAGTGGACGAAAGTCTGACCATAATTAATGCATCACGTGTCGAGATTTCGGAAAACAGACACACGCTTAATCAGTTAATGGAAGGTGTGACGCAACTCGATCAAAAGTTAAGTAACATAACGCAGGAAATGCAAAAGCAGGTCTACGAGTTAGAAACGTTTATTTCAACGTATCTCCAAATTGATTTGGTCATTGAAGAGGTCAAACGAATGATTCAACGCCTGACGATATATTTTGAACATCTTCAACTTCAGTTGAACATGTTATCTCTCGGCCGTTTGGCTCCAAGTACGATCACTCCGCATAACCTTCGAAAATTGTTAACGGAGGTTGAATTACGATTAGAGTCTCCCCTACACCTACCTGGGGATCCCAAGAAAGAGTTATGGAAATTTTATCAGTTTTTTACTTGTACAACGATTTTGGAAAATTCACGAATTCTAGTAATTGTACCTATACCACTGCTCGATTTTAATGAGAAATTTGAAATTTATAAGGTACACAACTTGCCAGTACCATTAGTAACAGGAGATTCAAGTCGGCCTGTGCCAGAATCTATGACGGCCCAGTATGACTTGGAATCGACTACGATAGCAGTAGATGCGCAACGCACGCGGTTCGCGTTCCTCACGGAGGCTGAACTTGAAGCCTGTTCCAAACCTCTGATAGGATTCTGCGCCATTAGAAGTGCAATATACCCTATGAATATTATTCAGTTCTGTATTACGGCTCTATTCTTAAATAATACAGACGTAATTGCAACGCACTGTCAAACAAAGGTCAAATTAGGTACAGTGTTACCTATGGCAAGGTACATAATGGATGGGATCTGGGTTATTAGTACCCACAGCCCGTTAAAGGTCAGTATTAGCTGTCATGGTAAGGGGGTCACGTACCAACAGGTCAACCCACCTTTATCGCTCATTCGTCTCAGGGAGTCGTGTACAGCTACTAGTGATAGATTGATGTTAACACCATACTATCAACAAGAGAGCCAGTACCAGGTAGAAGACAGCTTGTTAGGATGGCTCGAAAATTATGCGTTTTCAAATATAACGCTATGGCAACCATTTTATAATGCCTTACCAACTTATGACCCCATCTCTCTGCCAAAAGAGTTAGGGGAAATCAAGGAAATGCCAATGGACCATTTGATTGCTCGCCTTCGGAGCATGCGATTTGCGACACCAGAACAAGGGTGGGCATGGTGGATATATGTTTTCATTGGATTAATAGTAGTGACTGTCATACTAATTATAGTCGGGATTGGGTATAGACGTTATAAAGGAAAAACTAGCTCATGGTTTGGCCCCATACTGTCAGGACTCGGGAAGGGAAAACGTAAGGTCACGGAGCCTATGTTGACTTCGGCGGCTGTGAATTCAGCGGACGTGCATGACGTCAGAAGAGTGAAGGACTCTACGCCGATGCTGGAGGACGGAGTACAGTTACTCTCAGACTCGAACATTGTGAAATTTTACCCGTCTCTAGGGTGAAGAAGAACTATGATTTGGATGTGAACACTCATTGGCGTAATGTCGCCGGACAATTAGTTGTATTATTATGTTTTAATCAGAGTGACTATATCCTATTTTGATACATCTTTTTATAAAAGAATAAGTTGTATGTGCAGAATTATTATTATGTTTATTATGTTTAATTGTGGGAAGTTAATGTATTATGAATGATTATGTAATGGAAAAAAAAAGACGAATCTTATGAATTAAGATGCCTTTTTTTTCTGGTAAGATGGGGAGGAATGTTACACTATAAGTGTTAACGTCCTAACGTACCCTGAAAGTGTTAACGGCCGAAGGGCACGATCGGGCAATGACGCAGGTTCCCATGTTGTGAATTTGTGAGCGTGCATCATTGACCATGGACCACGCTGCCTGGGGCGTAAAGTACTGAATAAGTAAGGCCAAGATCGAGAAATATACCTTGTTAACAACGTAATAGGTACGGCCTGAAGGAAGATCGTGTTTTGTAAAATTTAATGGGTGACAGTAAACCACCCTTTTGACAGATTGGGGGCCAAAAGCGGTGTTTGTAATAACAAGGCCGGGTTCCCCAAATGGGTATATATTGTGGAGAGCTCAGAACGAGAGGAGAGGGAAAACAAGAGCTCAGGAGAAGAAGAGCTCGGACGAGAGCTCAGGACAGAAAGCTCCGATTGTTGATTTCGCTACTAGATTGGTCCTGCCCAATCTAGTAAGGATAACCATGTACATGAAATAAAAAAATCTTCTGGAAACTCACTCTTGTCTGGCTGCGTCTTCCATCATACACCCTTTGCGTTTGGCTGTAGGGTAACAGTATTCATTGGTATGGCAATTCTTGAGTTATCAAAATTATTGATGCTTGAATTTTACTATGATTACTTTAAACCAAAGTATCCTGACTGTCGTCTGCTATACACTTACTCTATGATTATAGATGTGCCTATTTAAGACTTTTATGAAGACTTGAAAACAGAGTTGCATATGTATGACACGTCTGATTATCCTAAGGACCACCCACTATATAGCATACAAAACATGAAAGTGCCTGGAAATTTAAAGGATAAACTAAAAGGAGTGCCTATAGTTGAGTACCTTGGACTGAGATCAAAAATGTATTCCATATTACACCAGAAAGGCAGTAGGTTCAAAGCCAAAGGTATCAAAAAACAGCGATAAAAAAAAACAACACATCAGACATGAACATTACAAGCAAGCTTAAGATGGAGAACTAATGCCTGATTATCAAAGAAAGTCACTGAGATCAAACAAACACAATCTAGAAATGATCCAAATACATAAAAATTCGCTTGCAGTTGTGGACACAAAATGAGTGTTTCACACTAAGGTAAAGGCTTATGCACCTGGTCATTACAGACTTAAGTTATCTGAAAAAAAATAGCCGATGGACTGGTTGATGAACTAATCAATGAATTAGTTGATAAAATGAGTGACAGTGTCTGGGGGAATAATCTGTAATTCTTCTCTGACAAATGCCCTCTGCAGAGCAGGCTCATATAAATAATAAATTGAAGGATTTCTGGGGACTATTTTTTTATATTGTGTACAGACATGGACCATATTGGATCAGTTGCCCTGCGTCTCACGTCATTTTCTGCCTCACCATGTTGATACAAATATCTCACCTGTTTTGTAAACAAGCTTGTGTCTGTCGGTGTTGTTTTTAGCACCATCTCTGACCCTGAGGGTATTGTTTATAATTTAATAGCATCAGCAGGCTATGGCTGGCCCTCATTATTCATTGCTTTTATCACAGATGGTAATCTCTTAACCCACTCAGTGTTATGTGCGTCATGCATGAGTTCCTTAGAATACTGATAGCTGAAAAGTCTCTACGATAATTGTTTGTTACAATTTTAAACAATTGCCTGTGATCTGTGCACGCCCGGTATGCCTCGCCACACTAGCACATCATGCTTTGCAAATAATTGATTAACAGCGCCTTTGAATCAATTCCATCTTCGACTTGCACAAGCCTAGGTTATTTTAAAGGGCCTCGACTATATATCTTTGTTAACACAGTGGCTACAGTGGTAGCATTCTTGTCAGTTATGGGCTTAGCGTCCTTGTACCTTGAAGCTATGTCGACAACAGTTAATGTATACTTGTATGATTTCTTTCTTATTGTATCATGCGGTAGAAACAGAAGATCCATTTGATTGTTGTCATTGGGTTTAGTATTTCAAAATGAGGTCTTGATATTTTTCTTGGAGCAGGTAAATATATTTGCCAAATTGCTTGTTTTTGGAGCCACTGTGTTATTTGTTCAAGTGTGACATTGCTGCCCACAGCGGCATACCATTTTTCTATTGCAATATTTCCTGTCCAGTAGCCAATTGGAGAGTAATATATTTTTGATAGTTTATTTTCGACGTCTGTCATTTTTTCTAGCAATAAAAACTCCTGTAAAATAAACAAATGTCATTCCTGCCAAAACAAAAATTATTTCTCTATTTCTTTGTTCTGGGCTTGGCTGGTAGTAGTCGCTAAGTTTTGGCTATGGAATTGTCATGTCTTTGCCAGTAACAAGAAAGTATTCTTTGATAGCGTCATCAACATTTGAAAATGTATGTTGTGCATGGCCTTCAAGTCTGAGTTTTTCATTGATGAAATCAAGTTTCTCTATTCTTTGCTTCTCATAATCCTGCTGAGTTTGTGCTAGTTTTTCAGACGCCTCATTGTGATGCCTCATTTCTCTTGCAGATTCCTGTCTACCCATTTTTAAAAAGATATAGTTTGATCTGCTACATGCCAATGCATTAACAACTGCACCACCAATCATAATAGCTAAAGTTACCATTTTTTTTATTTACATAGAAACATTTTCTGGAATAATTCCTTGCTTAAAGAGAAAATCTTTTGTTGCAATTCACGCTGTTACAACTGCTACTAGTTTAGCAGTATCTTCAAAATCTAGTTTTCCAAGGTCTGCAGAACGCATTTTAAGTAGACTCCGACCCAGCATAGTGTAAGCAACAGCTAGTCCACTTATTACAGCAGAGTGATAGACAAGGTTCTGTTATGTTCTTTGTGTCGCTCATTTTCTTATGCCACAAATTAAAATAACTAATTTATTCACTGCATGTAAAATGGGTCAAAGACTTTGGGATTTGCTGGTAATGTGGAGACTTGTTGCTTTATTTTTGGAGTGTCTGATGTTTTGGGCACTGTTAGGGTGTATGGTTTGTATTTTTTTGTATAATTGGTAACCTACATAACCAAATCCTACAACAAATCTGGCAAATAAATATTTGTTATTTCAGGTTTAGACTCAGTTGATAGTCTCTCACTTTGATGAGGGGGTGAGGGTGTTGGTGATGGCACCTGTGCTGGGGCAGGGGTTGTTGGTAATGGGTCAGTTACATGAGCCTTTTCTGTTAGCGCCTGAAGCTGTAATTTTTTTTTTTTTGTCTGTTATATTCAGCTAATCTTTTTCCAGCCTCAACCCTACCAACACTTTTAGTCTTAGTAACAGTTTGAACCTGTGTCAAGACAGAACTCGGTTGTGGAGTCATCTGGGTCTTGTCCATTTTATTCTGCTTTAAAATTTAATTTAGAAAAATCAATATGGCTCCCAGTAACAAGCAAGGTTACCACAGGTGCAAGGTAATTTCCAAACTTGTAAAACATGAGACATGCTAATTTACCGATTGAACTTTAAACAATAGGTTTGCTTTCAAGATCGTGTGATAGGCTGTCAGTATCAACAGGAAGGAAGTGCCTGACAGCTTTTGTGTATAGACAGAGAAGAGATTGACTCAAATCGCGGGTCATTAGTGAACTAATGTGATTTTCATATTTAGCATATAGTTTGATTAGCTCGTCAGTGGTAAGAAATTCTATATCTTCTGCCATGTATTGTTTACGGAGAAAGCTTTTGATTTGCCGGAAACAACTACAGGAGAGCAGACGCTGTTTTTTCGAGTCTAAGTCTTTATTTTCTACAGCACAGATATCGCTTAGAAGAAGTAATTCATCTTGATTCGTTTTAAAATGTAATATAATAATTTTGATGTTATAATTAATCCCATTGTAAACGTTGATACATTAATTAACCTTTGTTTAAAAAGTCACTGACAGCATTAATAATTTAGGTGCAGTGGGGGATCTGCTTTAATAATCATGGGTCATCAGCTGATCAAAAAATGTAGCTTTAATTATTTTCGGAATAGAACTATTAAACATAGACAATCAAAGAGTTGGTGGTAATTGGTGGAGTTCGTTAGTCTGATTGGTTAGTTAATTAAAATAATCATTCGTTTAGAGGAGGGGTCGGCATGTGACCCCCACCTTTACTCTCTCTCTCTCCATGTCTGCTCGGTTGGTCAAATTGAGGCTATTCAAACTAGGTACACTCAAAATGGCGAGTAGGGTCGGCTGCTTTTAAATCTCATTTACTGTCCAGCAATTACCTTTTGTGACTCTTTGATGATTTGTGGGATAGCTAGGTATGTAGCCTACTGTATACAACTGATGCTGGACACAAACTTAAAACGGCCTAGACCAAGGGCTATCCACAGTTGTTGATTTGCAAACTTTTTTTCAGACTCGAAGATTGCAATACAGCGTTACTTTGCCGGATACAAAAAGGCAGATTAATATACACATATAAAAGGGGGGGGGGAGGAGGGGGCTTACACAAAGGCAAAATTATATGCAACAGTTATAGGATACTTAACTCATTCGCGACATGACACATTCAGATACGTGGCTTTATAACGCGTATCCGAATGAGACACGTCTCGAATGAGTTATCCCCCCCCCCCAGGTCTGCCCTGGGGGACTTGGGTGGGGTTAACTACGTTTTAGTTCCCAGGGTCACATTGGTCAGCCCCACAGGGTGGGTTCCCCCTCTATTCTGGGGCACGTGTCTACCCTTTGACCATTCACCTGTATTTTCCCTATTTAAACTCCCCATGCTGTCTGCACTGCCTGAGCTCTTGATATTGGATGTCTGTTGCTAAATGGTCTTGGCTTTATTTAAGCCCCATGTCGTAGTTTTTTTTTTTTTTTTAATGCATTGGACCGTCTAGCGACATACATTCAATATTCTGTTTAGGTTTTTTCACAAGCAGTGCAGGCACATCCTGATAAAGTCTTGTTGCTGTCGGGACGTTAAGCAATGTACAATTAATCAATCAATCGAATGAGTTAAGGTCCCTTCCCGACACCAAAAAAAAAAAAAAAAAAACTGCGATAGTGTACACAGCAACATCGAAAGAAAATTTCAGTCGTGCTGACGTGAGAGGGGAGGCGCCGCAATAATTATTGGCGGAGTGCGGGTGAAGAGAATGCTTTGACATATTTAGACACAAGAGCTTGGTGATGTCCACTTTGCGATGTGAACATCGGACACTTCGTGATAATTATTAGTATGGGCTCTTACGTGAAAATAAACAATAAGGAGTTTCTGTTTAATTGTTTGTTTGTTTGTTTGTTTGTTTGTTTGTTTGTTTGTTTGTTATTTATCAATATGTACATACATGCTGGTGTCTGGTGGTCTCGTCGAACCTGCACGGACAACGACACAGGCGGTTTAATTTCTTCGTACACAAATGCGCAAGGTATATTTCACAATGGTATTCATGTGGACTATCAATGAGACTTATTTAGATTTGTTTGTGTCTTTGGTTGGCTGGGTTTAAAAAAAATACTAAACCTTTCAACCATTTTGATCTATGCTCACACCTTGGAGCGCCCCCTACCTTGTCTTATCCCCATGACTGCCAAACTTACGATAGCTCGTAGAAAAAGAAAAACAGTCTTTTTCTTCCTATCGGTATCATCAATAAAAGTCTAGATTAAAAGATGATGAATATTTTGTTTCAAGACCTTCAATCCGCACGTGTTTTGACGAAAGAAAATTCCCATAATGCAAATAGAGTTCTGTCCTAAATTACCTTGTTTGATTTCCGATAACTCACAACAGAGTCATTTCGATAACTATAACAACAGTTCCGCACATGTTTTTAAATATCTTCCCATGATCCAATGTTCAAAAAACGTACATTGGGTCTTGAATGTTGGTTTGTTTGTTTGTATGTATGTTTGTTTTTGTTGTTGTTTTTTTTAAACAGGTGTACGATGGAATGCGGAATGTCCAGAATATCCTCAACTGTATCACAGTACTGTACCTGTGTTGTTTGTCAGCTTGACCTTGCGTCTCCACAGTACAACAATCACCGCATCCACTATCACAGTGCACGCTACGCCCACCACAATTCCAACACCGACACCGGCTCTAAAACTGGGAGCATCAGCAGCACAATCTTTGTCTTGTGTGTCAGAGAGAGGGACCACTGTCGTCTTTGCGCCTTAGTGCAAATCATATAGAATAACATTATAGAGTTACATTTAGACAACTGTAAGTGCACAGAGTAAACAAAAACACAAACCATGCGACTCCGTGCACTAACATTATCATTGTGACGATTGTAACATAATGGTATGGTTTGTAACACAGTGTCGCGTAACTCGCATCCTTTATGTAGACACCCAATACAGGTTGGTAACAGTTCCCACCATGTGCTACCATGCCACATATGACAGTGGGAAAAAATACAGAAGAAGTAAATGTAGATGATGATAATGATGACGATGATGATGATGATGATGATGTAGTCTAGACGGACTCACAAAAGACTGTCAGACGTGTGGTTGCTGTCAGCGTGTACCACCCGCTGATTTTCCATTCCGCACTGCACGTGCAGTTAACACCGTGATCGCCCACAACTAGAGGGATGAAGGTCACGCTGCTGCTGACTCCATCTTGTCCCCTGACGTCATTACTGTCCTGTTTGCCGTTACAGGAAAAGACAACTCTTGAGACTAAAGGCTTACCGCCCCTGACGGTACACACGAGTGTCAGATTGTCCCCGGCGTAGAAAATGTCATTGTTGTAGTTGTTAATAGTCGGGGCGGTACTGGGCGGATCTGAAACAGAAAGAAACCGCAATTCATCGAAGCGTATTATTGATCGTCATATCCTTCATATGACTTATTCCCAAGTCAGAATTAGGTCAAAGAATGTCTTTAAAGTGTGGAAAGACAGTATTTTGCGCAAATGCATAGTAAGATCAAAAAGAACCGATTCGCCGCGATCACTGGCATGCGTCCTCGCAGTAGTCGGACTATTACTACCGGATAAGTACCTCAATCTGTGGATGTCAACTGCTTGCGAGCATGAGACAGTTTGATAGATGACGAGCCTTGGCTCCAAAGCGAAATACACGCTCCGTCGGTAAACGGATGTAATTCACTGACTCAGAGCTTCGTCCCCAGAGTACTGAAAATATTTAAAGTACTGAACAGAGGTTTTTCAACCTTCGTGCATTTATGGTTTTAACAGTTATGACACAATCGTTGTATTACTAGTTTGGCTTTGTCCGTGATTTTTTGTCGCCTCCGGGGTCCAATCAATGATTTTATTTCGAAGATAAAAGTCGAAGGCTATAGTTCTACTGCCAGTCTTGGTGACCTATGCAGTGTAGACAATTATAGTGATACCAAACAGTCAGCAGAGATCCATGTGTACTCACAGTTTAGCGTGATAGTTCTACTGGCAGTCCTCGTGAGCTTTGTCACTGTGTTGGTGACGGTGCACGTGATGCTCGTGTTGCGGTCACTGACAGTGGGGGTAAACCTGCACGTGCTGCCTGACGTCACTCCGTCACACGAGCGGCTCCAGCTGTACGTCACTCCGGGGATGGACACTGATGCAGTACATGTCATGGTCATGGCGCCTGGTGACGCAGAGTTAAAGTCAAACACCCCGGGGTCAGTCAGAGTCACGGTATCAGGGCCATCTGTTGATCCAACACAAGATGCAATGTTACGTGTGGTGACGTTAGTTTAACCCTTTTAGTGAACACAACCCAACTGTAAGAGACATAGATCCTCATGAGCCCCCGCAGTCGCGGGGCTCATGAGGATCTATGTCTCTTGCTGAGACAATATGTTCTTTGGACGGCTGTGGATGTTGGTCGTTGAATGAACGCTTATTTATTTGGGTTTAACGTCGAGCAGGTAACTAAGGCCATCTCACGGCGGTGAATGAACACAGATTACAGAAATACAAGATATATATAGTGGCAGGGAAGGGGTTACTGCGGTTTCCTGACCTTTATCAACTGTATGCACCAGTACCAACACACAGCGGCCTTTGCCTGTCATGTGAATGCTGTAACCTTCATTAACTGTATGCACCATTTCCAACACACAGCGGCCTTTGTCTGTCATGTCAATGCTGTAACCTTCATCAACTGTATGCGCCAGTTCCAACACACAGCGGCCTTTGTCTGTCATGTCAATGTTGTAACCTTCATCAACTGTATGCACCAGTTCCAACACACAGCGGCCTTTGTCTGTCATGTCAATGCTGTAACCTTCATCAACTGTATGCACCAGTTCCAAAACACAGCGGCCTTTGTCTGTCATGTCAATGCTGTAACCTTCATCAACTGTATGCGCCAGTTTTAACACACAGCGGCCTTTGTCTGTCATGTCAATGCTGTAACCTTCATCAACTGTATGCACCAGTTCCAACACACAGTGGCCTTTGTCTGTCATGTGAATGCTGCAATGCACGAGCTGGCAAAGTTTAAGTCGCTGTCAATTACAACCTGTCCATTCTGACGAAACTCAACAAGATAAATAAGTAGGAAAGAAAATCATCATGGCATATTCTTAACGCCTTCCTCTGCCACTGCACGTTCACGGTATGTACAGTTTTGCATCTGAAATATTGGTTCATGATGCGGCCAGCACCGTCCAAGAAACATGGTTACAGATTGGTCTCAGCAAATGACACAGATCCTCATGAGCCCCCGCAGTCGCGAGGGCTCATGAGGACTTATGTCTCTAGCAGTTGGATCGGGTTCACATTTTATCGGCAGTGAAGGGTTAAAGCGACCTCCAGGCAAATAAGGGTTAGTAGTGTATAACATCTCCTTTACAATGTTCTTGGTGTGTCTTGCGATAAGGCTGCACAAATGGACAGCCATAAATTGTGCTTAATTATGAAGTTTCAATGACGTAAAATGAAAGAATTTCTGCTCTTCATCACCTTTGCGACGTAGGCTACGGAGGCTTCGGAGGCTACGACACACGTTCTCCATGGGCGAGATAAAGATTAAATTACGACTGCTTTTCCCGTACGCACTACAAATGACGAATGTTCAGGTTGACATATACATTGCGAGTTATAACGAGGCCCATGTCTGTTATCATGAGAACGAGTGATTTATTTTACGTAATTAGAGGTCAGTATAATCTAATGTATTTATTCAGCAAACATACCTCAAGTTTCCTTTCCAGTCGATGTCATAACCCTGACTTGCTCACAGAAGGAAGTCCAACATACTTGCTTCTGATTCTTAACACATTTTTTCGACATCACTTTTTGCAAGTTTCTTCTTGTCAAGTTTGAAATTGCGACAACTCTCATGGATTCGTGGTCTGCAGTGACGTAAAACTCAAAATGACTTCAACCATTATTATGATTTTACAAACAGAGTCCATCACCGCCTCTTTTTAACCTTTATGTGAATGAACGGTCAACCACGAAGTGGTCATCCGCCGTGTCTTGCGATAAGGCACATATACACATGATTCAAAATTACCTTGTATCACAACCCCTTTGGGTAACAGAGGTGTCGTTACCTGTTCGCTTCTTTGTTCAGCATTGTTGTAAAACACACTTGGAACTTTTTAATAAAAATCTGGTACGCCTATTGCCAACTATTGATCATCTATTGTCAGGAACACGCACGCACGCACGCACGCACGCCCACACACACACACACATACACACACACACACACACACACACACACACACACACACACACACACACACACACACACACACACACACACACACACACACACACGTTTGTTTAATAAAGACCATGTTCGACGGGCCCGACGTTCAAGGTGTGCAGCAATTGACAAGGAAACATAATCAAAAGGTGCCGGTGTGAATATGTCGCCGTGTCTTTAAAAGACCATACATATTTGAGTTCGACTTATCCGACCTCTGTTCGACTTAACAGAGTCGTTTTCTGTTAAATATTAGTCATAGAAAGGGTAGTGAAGTAATAAAATAAACTAACATCATGTCAATTTTTGCTGTACAGCACATTTTGGGGGCGAAGCTCAGTATTCGTGTTTGTGTGCGTGCGTGCGTCCGTGCGTGCGTATGTGTGTGTGTGTGTGTGTGTGTTTGTGTGTGCGCACAAGTAAAAAAAAAAACTCTCCGATGTTTGCGTATGTACACGCTTGAAATTATGTGAAAAGCTTTGCTCAGGGGATGTCTATAAGAGCCTTCGAGCATATTGAAATTGGATGGCTGAATGACATATGACCGTTTGTAGAAGTCAGTTGATTAAAGACAAATATGCACACGAATGCTGAATTTCGGAGGGAATTTTCACTCTTTCTCTAAAGTACTGTGGTCATAACACAAAAAGTGGTTGTACGGACAATAAGAATGATTCTGATACTAAGCAGTGCTGCTTGTCTTAAACGACATTCTCTGTGCTGCTGATCGTGATGACTACTCACTTTTGGTGCTGCTGGATATCAGCGCCGCACTTGATACCACAGATCAGAAACTTTAGCTTGAGTTTGTTATCACGGACTGCGTCTTACAGTGGTTCCGGTCCTACCTTGAGGACAGGTTAGTGTTAAGGTTGTGGCTCTTGATGTTAACCTCTAATATGCGGGGTCCCAAATGTACTTCATAAGCCAGGCCTGCCTACTGTGCATCCCACCCCCAACCCCCCTCCCCCCAGGACTCTATAAGATGGTATGTCCTGCGATGTATATGACATGTTCCCATAAAATCCATATGAAAATACCAGAGATATAGCCGATGGCGCAAGGTACCCTTATTTGCGCCTGCTAAAATGAGCTTCAGAAACATATTTCTCTAAATAAAAGAGAATTTATTCGAACAATCCGATATATTATGTTACGACACACCATCTGCGACCTCTGCAAAAAAAAAAAAAAAAAAAAAAAAAAAAAAAAAAAAAAAAAAAAAAAAAAACAGAGTGAAAATATATTGATTCTCTGTCTCACAGTGAAGGTATTTGTGCACCCAGTAAATGGCCAATTCTGCGAAATCGCCTAAAAAAAATAATAATGTGTCAGATGCCTTCAGACATTTTCTATAGTACTGGCAGATAATTTTTAGGCCTTTCATTAAAACAGAATGTTACAAGTACGATACTCTTGACAAGGTGATGCTGTGATCCCTAGAAAAACAGAAACTACTAAAGTCATGCCCTTTCATTTTTACCTCTCATTACTTATTAAGTTTCAATAATGTGAGCATAAGGTGCAAGATAACGAGGACAGTGGCCACCCTTTACGATATGGTCGTGGTGAATGATACTTTTCCCCTTTTAAAACTGCCGAATTGGGAAAAGTACGTTGCCTTCAGAAATGTTGAATTCCAATAGTAGGTCTATTTTTTGTTAGGTTTTATTGGTTAGGATAGTGTACCACGGTTACGCCTAACCTGACTTTATGATGTTGTGGTGCATTTAGGGACTGCAGTGGCTGAATCTGCTTCTTTACCCCCATTTTACCAGTACACAAAGGAACGCAGAATGCTCATAAAAAATTGCTTACGCAAAACTCCAGAGAAAGAGGAACATACAAGCCCACCCCACCCTTTCATAAACAAAAGGTTACACTGGCTAACTAACCGTATACGCTAACCAACTCCCATCATTGTAACCAACTCTTTATATTTCTATGTTCATTAGGCCTATTTTAAAAAATCATTGAAGCAACGTTTTTTGATCGGCTGTCAACCTGTGATTATTAAGGCAGATCCCCCCACCCCACCTAAATTAATCACATTTATGTGCCTATGTACACGCGTCCTCATAAATCCGCCCCCCTGCCAGCTACTCAGTACATATAATTTTCGAGAAACACTATACCAGTTGAAGGCCTTGTCAAACCCGCCTTGCGACACTGCACCCGTAAATAACACTCTTTAGAAGCTCAGTTAGTCTCTGGCTTAAACAGAAATCCCCCCTTTATCCGAATACCTCGGACTGAGCACATAAAGACACAGAGCTTGTTTTGCAAGAGGATACGATTTTCAGGAGATCATGTCCTCTTTATGAGCTCTCACAGGTCACAGAGTCAGATTGCCGGGTTTTAGATAACTATACTCTCTTTTCTAAGACAGGTCTCTCAATGCGAGTAGACTGACGGGGGCTTCACTACCAACGTTTGTCACGCACCACATCTTTTTCAAAGCAGTTTAGTGTCAACATACACACACAACAACAGACTATGGCGATGAGGAAAAATAGAAGTCTTCTATGACCAACTGCAAGAAGTTCTGGACCAGACCCCCACGAAAAACATTCTTGTGTTGCAGGGAGACTGGAATGCCAAAATAAGAGAGGATGTTGCTAGGAACTGGAAAGGTACATGCGGAACAACGACAGAGGCTTAAGGCTCCTGGAATTTGCCAGCTCAAATGATCTAAAGCGGATGAACACGTTTGGTCCACACAAAGCATCCAGAAGGTGGACATTGCACAGTCCCAACGGAGAGCACCATAACTAAATTGACTACATCATGGTGAAGAGACGCTTCCAAACCAGTGTGAACATTGCCAAGACAAGAAGTTTTCCAGGAGCAGACATTGGAAGCAACCATGACTTAGTGATGATGATCTTCCCACTCCGCCTAAAGAAGGTCAACAAGCAGTGTCCCACCAGAATAAAGTTTGACCTCGAGAAGCTGAAAGGCACAGAGGTAGCGGAAGCCTTCCAGGCAAAGATAGGAGGAAAATTCGCGCCACTGCTACTTCTAGGTGCAGAAGACACGGACGTGGACACACTGATCGACACATTTAACACTGTTGTAACCCAAACAGCCAGTGAGATCCTTGGCAAACATCGACAAGCAAAGAAACCTTGGGTTACAGCTGACATCTTTGTTCTATGTGACAAGCGTTGAGAATTAAAGAAAAAGAAATCAGAGGTAGAAGGAGCTAAACAATACAGGGAAATTAACCAGGATATCAAGAAAAGCATGAAAAAGGCAAAGAATAAGTGGATTGAAGATCAGTGTAAACACGTAGAATAAATTCTGAACAAAAATAATAGCAATAAAGCATACCAGCTGGTGAAAGACCTGACCAGTGTAAAACAAGGACCCTCCTCTATCATTCAAGATAGTGAAGGGAACTGTCTTACTAAGAACAAGACTTACTGAAGAGATGGACAGAGTACTGCTCAGATTTGTACAACCACCGAGCTACAGGGGACCCAGGCATACTTGTCAACCCACCCGTGAACAACAATGGCAACTATCCCATCCTCCGAGGAGAAGTAGAGGCTGCAGTAAAGTCGCTAAAAAAAGGGAAGACAACAGGAGCAGACAACATCCCTGCAGAGCTAGTCCAAGAAGGGGGAGAAGACACGATAAGCCCTTTACTTTCAATCTGCAATAATATCTGGCAGTCAGGGGATTGGCCCACACCATGAACCCAATCACTTATTATAACTCTCCCCCAAAAAGGCAACTTACATCAATGCCAGAATTATCGCACGATCAGTCTTATATGCCACCTAAGCAAAGTCATGTTAAAGATCCTACTGAACAGGCTGAAGCCACAGGCAGAGGAAATCATAGCTGAGGAACAGGCAGGCTTCAGACCAGGGCGCAGCACAACTGAGCAGATCTTCAACCTGAGAGTTCTATGTGAGGTACCTCAAGCATCAGCATCTGTCATGGCTTTGTGGATTTTAAGAAAGCGTTTGACAGGGTGTTGCATGCAGCCCTTTGTTCCACCATGAAGCTATACAACATCAATGCCAAACTGATCAAAGTCATAGCAAACCTTTACAACAAGGCTACTAGCGCAGTCTGCTTCAACTGCAAAATAGGAAACTGGTTTAGGACTACTGTTGGAGTCAGACAAGGCTGCTTGCTCTCACCTACTCTTTTCAACATCTTTCTGGAAAGAATCATGACAGACGCTCTGTAAGATCATGAAGGATCTGTCAGTATTGGAGGTAGAACAATCACGAACTTGCGCTTTGCAGACGACATTGATGGCCTTGCTGGAACAGAGAAAGAGTTAGCTCAGCTAGTAGAAAAGCTGGACAGTACAGCCATTGCGTATGGGATGGAAATCAGTGCAGAGAAGACCAAACTGATGACCAATAACACCAGTGGCATTGGCACTGACGTCACGATTGGAAGCCAAAAACTGGAAACCGTTAATATATTCAAATACTTAGGAGCCATTGTGACAGATGAGGGATCAAAACCAGAAATAATGTCCAGGATTGCGCAGACAACAGCACTGACAAGATTAAAGACCATATTGAAGGACAGAAACATCACACTCTGCTCCAAGATCAGACTGATGCGCTCCTTAGTCATCTCAGTGTTTTTTGTATGCCTGTGAGTCATGGACCCTCACAGCAGACCTTGAAAGGAGGATACAAGCCACTGAAATGAGATGTTTTCGAAGGCTGCTTGGCATTTCATACAGAGATCACACCACGAACGTGGAAGTTGGAAGCAGAATCAAGCAAGCCATCGGGCCCTATGAAGACCTATTAGCCATTGAGAAAAAACGCAAACTGAAGTGGTATGGGCATGTCCCACGTTCAGCAGGGCTTGTCAAAACAATCCTGCAAGGCACTGTGCAAGGAGGACGAAGGAGAGAAAGACAGAGGAAAAGATGGGAGGGCAATATCTTAGAGTGGACAGGACTGGAGCTGGGCGATACGCTAAGTATGGCAGAGAACAGAGAGGAATGGAGGGAGCTGGTTGCCAAGTCATCAGTGGTGCCGTAACGGTCGGCAAGACTACAGGAGATGATAGATAGATAGATAGATAGATAGATAGATAGATAGATAGATAGATAGATAGATAGATTAGATAGAGTAGATAGATTAGATAGATTAGATAGATAGATTAGATAGATAGATAGATAGACAGATAGATAGATAGATAGATAAGATAGATAAGATAGATTAGATAGATTAGATAGATAGATTAGATAGATAGATAAGATAGATAAGATAGATTAGATAGATTAGATAGATTAGATAGATAGATAGATAGATAGATAGATAGATAGATAGATAGATAGATCGATACACACACACACACAAACACACTCAATCTTATCATTCCAAGCAGACCAAAATTAGGACGGTTTGACGTTAAGTAGGTTATTTGACGATGCGTTTGTCATTGGAGGATGCCTTTATAAGTTAATCACAGATTTGTCAACGCATAAAAACACCACCCCATTGGAATAGACCCACCCACAGGCAGGTCTATTCAATGGGGTGTTTATAGACATCCCTTTCCCGTCCATGGAGGTATGAATAGACGTTGATATACCTTTCCTGCCCGAGTGCTAAGCCAGACATAGCTGTCTTAATGGCACGTCCCGTCTCACTGGTTATTAATAGAAGTTGAGTTAGTCTCCAGCTTAAACAGAAACCATACTTATCTGACTTCCTACCTCTGAGAACATAAAGAAACATGATTTCTTTTTTTACAAGAGGCTTACATTTTCAGTAGCCCACACCTTCACAGATTATCAAGAGCCACTGTTTTATAGGGTTTTAGTCAACTTAAAGACTTCTGAATCTACGCATGACAGCTAGCAGTCAACAGCAATATGTTTATACCTGAATACACACTGACTGAGTCTATTTCTCGGGAACTCGTAAGGTACACAAGCCAACGTTACTGACATTCGGTTAGTCTCAGGCTTAGATAGGAACCACTCCACATCCGACTTTCTTCCTCTGAGTACATAAAAAACGGTTTTTTTTTTTTTTGCGAGAGTCTTAGATTCACAGGAGCCTATGTCTTTACAGGCTTAGATTCTCAAAATCCGCAAAAGCTCTGGTTTCATAGGATTTCAGACAACTGACAAAATTGAAATAAATATAATGTCTTGGCTTTCTTTGGGTACTGCTTTGGCCAGGAGGACTGTCTGCTGGTTGAATGAGGAAGAATAGTTATGTACAGAACTATTCTCTTCACTCATGCCGAAGTTCGTTTCATGATCTCGGCGTCATTTGTTAGGCCACCCCCATGAGGGTTCTCACAATAAAGATGAATGTGCAACCCATTAGGGTTATAGCCCCTTTTATAGGGGGTGAATGCGTTAATAACCTGGGTTACATCGTATCCTGTGAGAGCAGTTGGGAAGGTCAAAGCAGCCTTTTTTTCATTTTTTTTTTCTCTATTTTTTATTATACCAAATTACAATATTTTTTTTTTCTTTTTTTTCTATTTTTTTTTTATTATGCTAAATTTTAAATTACAACCTGGTCAGGCGAGCCCCCTTCAACTCTTTTATCAGACATCTGTTAAGACATTTGAAAATCTACACATTACAGCTAGTGGTAGGTCTTTCAATGACTGAGTGGGGTAAACTTAAAAACTTAATGTTATTATAGCTGAGTGGGGGGTAAACTTCTGAAGTTATGAAGTTACTGTTTCTAAAACTTTTTAGAATAACGTAATTTTACTTGGCAACTAACTTTAAAGTTACCAACAACTTACAAGTAACTTTGATGTTAGTTGCCATAAGTTTTTATCAGTGACTTAAAATAAGAACATATTAATTTAAGTTCTTACAAGAACTTGACCTAAGACAATAACTTCCTTTTTAAGTTACAAAGACATTAAAAAACTTTTTTTTCAGTAATAATCTGGAAGAGGCAGCGCCATGGGCATCAAATAGGCAGGCATGTGTGACATGTCATCTCTCTGTGAAGTGTATGATAGAAATAGTGAATGATTACCAAAACTGATCATTACTTGCTTAGACGATTTTGTAGACTTTCCGTGGTCTCTTTTACCCCAATTTTGTTCACTTCCTCTAAAACATTAGCTTTCATTTTTTCAATATTTACAGGTTGACTACGCATTTTATTCTGAATTTCAGACTTCTGTTGTTTGTAATTGACCAAATCACCCTGCACTCTCTTAAATTCAATATCGTTAATTTGATTGTTGTCCAAGGCTTTACTGATAATAAGTTTCATACTACTCAGCATAGCTCCAGCGTGCGTGCTCAATGCTTCATGCTTCTGCAACGTTTTATGAAACTTTTGTTACATCCAAACCAAAGCATGTCAGGCCTGTGGCAATGCTAACGCCTTCTATAGCAATTCCAATTATACCTCCAATTCCCATTGTGAACAGAGCAATACCCCTTACAGATAATCCAGTCAAAACCACACCCACAGCCATTGATGTGTTTTGTACAGAATTGAAAACTGTGCTATACCATCTTTTACACCTGGCGTATTTGTCCTCTTCACCTTTCAAATAATTTAACGCGTATGTAATATTTATTAAACGAAATGAGTCTGCCTGTAATCTTTCATCATGCACAATTGGCTGAGGCAGCATTTGTGGATACAAGTTCACCATTTTTTTTAATGACAATTTTTTTTAAAAATTTAATCAGTGATTACATTTTGCAACTCTTCAAGGGTATACAATTTGCTGGTGTAATAAAATGAAACAAGATCTATATGTTCCAGGTTTATGTAACTTAGATTAACTTGGGTTGTTTTATCAATCACTACCTTAACAGTGGGGTTACTACTCGATACTTTTACATCTATGAATTTTCTACTAGCAATAAAGACCTTTGCTGACTCTGCCTGACACTGAGTCATCCCATGTAAGTTTGATTTCCTGTGTGATATTTGCTTCTTTGGCATCACCTAAAGACCTCATGATAATTTCAAAAACTATTGTCTCTTCTCTTGAAATGGTAAAGTTTGCTGGTACAAACACAACAGTTGGATCAGATCTTCCCTTTCTATTTGTAATAAAATATCTTCGTTTTTTCATACTACTGCAGTCTTATTTTATCTCTGCTATTCTTTTCTTTGGAAAAGCTCTGAACAAGACTCACTAGCAATGGCCCAGAGTTAAGCACTTTTTTTTTAAATACTAAGTTTGCTTCATTAGTAATTACATAAGGACTAATAAATTTAACTTTATGTCCAAGTCAATTACACTTACAGGAACAGGAGCAGGAACAACCATCCACTTATTACCTACATGTTCAATGATGTAGGGCACATTATTAATTACAGGAGTAGGTACAGTGAATCACGAAGTTGACCAAGTTTAGAATACGGTCTTTCGGCACCATCTTTCACATCATCAATTACCTTCCGCTTATACAACCCAGATTATGGACACAATCGAGATCCTTCAGGAGTGCGTCTTGGATACTAAGATGTGGATGACTTCAAACAAATTACAGTTGAATGACGGAAAAACTGAGGCCATGATAATTGCTTCCCCGAAGTTCACGAGGACGCTGACACTCCCCTCAGTCATTACAAATCTGTGGTGCCACTGTCCCCTTCTCCCCCCATGTAAAAAATCTGGGTGTCACACTTGATAGTAGCCTGTCCATGCGCCTTCATGTGAACAACGTTTGCAGATCCGCCTATACTGAACTGCGATGTATTGCTTTAGTCCGCCACTATCTGACACCTGAAGCAACTAAAGTACTTGTCTGCGCTTTTGTTTTCTCTAAATTAGACTATTGCAATGCTCTTTTGGCTGGCTGTTCCCAGTGTCTGATTGGCAAACTCCAGAAAATTCAAAACTCAGCTGCTAGGTTGATTCTTAGAGTCCCTAGATCAGATCATATCACACCCCATCTGTCTGCCCTACACTGGTTACCTGTAACAGCTAGGATTTAGTACACAATTTCATGCATGACTCACAGTTGTATTACCTGTTCCTGCCCACACTATCTTGCCTCTCTTCTCCAGCTGTATACACCCTTGAGACAGAATTTGCGCTCTGCTGCCGACTCTCGAGTTTTACGTATCCCTCTTGTCAAAACAAAGTCGTTTGGTGAGAGGTCATTCAGATACCAGAGCCCAGTTGTTTGGAATGATCTCCCACGCGAACTGAGACATGTGGATTCGATAGAGGCATTCAAGCGTGCCCAAAAGACCCACATGTTTTCTGTCAGCTACAAATGACTTTGTCACACACCTGTCATGTTAAAGTCATCTCTATCTATTAATAGAAGTAGTGTGTGTGTCGGTGTGTGGGTGAATGCCAGTATGAGTCCATGAGCGTAGCACTTTTGAATGGTGACTTTATAGCTTGTTTACAGAGTGCGTTGTGTTTTGTTTTTGTACTTGTAAATTCCATTTTTGTAATTAGTTTATTTTGTACATTAGTTTCTGTTAAGCGCCTAGAGCTCTAATCTGAGGTTAGGCGCTATACAAGTACTCATTATTATTATTTTATTAAAAGAATCAAGTTCAAGGCCATACACTTCTCTTACCTCAACTTCTTTATCAAAACCTGCACATCAGCCACATCTTTCAACTCTGTTACTGTAGAGGCAATAGGTGTTATTCTGGGTTTTGGACCAAGAACACTCATTTTTTATTCAGCAAAAATAAAAATTTATTTTACTTCCAAGACAACACAAAATGCATGCATCTGAACTAGTTTACCATCCTGATTAGTTACAGATATACATAGTGATTCAAAGAAACTAGAACCTAATTTTTAAACTGTGAATTAGGAAATCTAACAACTACACTATCACAGTATTTCCAGTTGACACACATCTTAACAAAGTTGATGGCTTTCCATTGTGAACATTTTCAGATGTGTTCAGTTCTTTCAAATGAACATTTAATACTGTGTGTACTGCCAAATGAACAGGATATCTTCCAGTTATTTTTTTGTTTATTTGGTGACAACATATTTTTAAAAAATCTGATGTCCAATCTTCATCAGGAAATGTTTGTACATTGCCTAAAAAAACAAGTAACATTACAAGATTAGCTGACAAAGAATATTGACTACCTTTCGGAAATTCAATTGTAATACGTAAGTTAGCTAGATATAAAGTTGCTTTAATTTTAAATTCATTTTGCAGCCATTCAGCTAAAGTACAAAAGTCATAATACCAAGATCGTGAAGTTTTACCCCTCTCAAAACCATCATCACCAAGTGTTCCAGTTACATAATAACTTCTATCATCTTCTACATTAAACCACTTTACAGTGTAAAAAATTTCATTTGTTAATGTAATAAACATTTTTATTACCACATAAAAAAGCATAATGGAATTTAAATCACCAACAATTACCATTACAAACTCGTTTCAATTTAACGTAGATGCCAAGTACAAGGTCGCACCTACTTATGACCAGAAAATTATTCAAATGATGTGACTGCAAGAAAGTGGTCCTCAAGCCCACTACAGATGTTCCAAAACCAGCTTAACTTTGCTATACTATGTTCAACAATAGTCTGTGGTGTTTCTTTTACTGACCATTTGAATCATTCAAACAAACTTATCAGGTCTGTGTATCGCTTCCATATGTATTATCAGCTTAGAAGAATACTGTCAGAACTCTATGCCCCAGTACCCACTGAATCCAGTTTTAACCAGTTTAACAACCCCATGGACATAAAATCATTTGAACGCATCTGTAAAGAGTTTAACATCAGTACCAAGTATGACTTTAGACAAAAAATTGATGATCACCATGGCATGGGAACAATGTATTCTGCTATGAGTCACAGACAATACCCTGAAGATTACTGGCCTCCATACTGTTCATTCTCATCAAAATCTGAAGTCTGGTTAGGCTCAATAGAACAGAAACAGTCTAATGCCTGGACCACATTTATCTTAGACAGGAGTGACGGGTTTACACAAGCAGGAGTTGAACGCTTAAATGAATCTATCAGAACTTATGTGTGGTGTATACTGAGAGCACAAGCTCAAACAAAATCAAACATCTTAAATGGGTGTGGCAAATTTGAAGCACAAAAACAGTTTCTTGCAAACCTGGAAGACTATCAATTCAGTGGTAGATCTCCCAACAAGCATACAACACTACCAAGACGTTCTTAGATATGCCAGATCAAAAGTGGACTTTGTAGTTGGCATTGGGTTATACATGTTGCCATCTGACCTTCAACTCCAAATGGGGACAATAAAAAAGTATAATAAAAAATAATTGTTGCAGGGCATGATTAGAAATTAGGACTCAGTCAATCAGTAAACTTGGGTCCAACAACCACACATCTACAGGCACTAAAACCATTAATAACGCCACTAAGGCTAGTAACACCAGTCACGCCATCACCCGTACAGGCAGTAACCGCTCCGGTCCTGGTCCCTGCCCCAACCCCGTTCCAATCCCCAATCTTGGCACCAACACTGGCAAATGTACAGTCAGTAACACCAGCCCCGGCTCAGGCCCCAGCCCCTCCAGCCCCGGTAAATACACATGAGTCAGAGAGACCTGCATTGGTAATAGGCCTTACTGGATTAGGGATATTACTTCTTTACCTGTGTCATTAAATAACCCGATATTAAACCTCCTACTGTCACCAAAAAGACCCACACATGCTCCGCCATAAACCCTACTACCTTTGCTGCTGTACTGATCAGCCAACTGACAACACTCCCTATTATGCTAGGCAAAGCATCCATTGCTTTCACAGACAATTTCTTAAGCAAGACCGATATGTGTGATATTTTTTTTTTTTTTTACCCACGCCTGTACGTCTTTTGGGTCTGATGGAGCTGGAGGAGCTAGAGGCGGACCACCACCAACACCACTGCCTCCAGTTACAGCCATTACAACAGTACTGATAATAAATCCAAGATAGTAATTAAACTCGCAATTGTGATACCCTGCTCTCTAAAAAGTGTTTTTAATCTCTCAGCCAAAGTTGTGTCTTTGTGGAGTATTTTCTGAATAGTTTCTCTAACCCTGTTGACCTGTGTTTTCAGTTTTTCTTTTCCAATTTCAGCTTCTTCTAGCCACTCTGATCTTTCATCCTGCAAATCATTTAATCTGTGTTGTATTTTTTTCTTTTATTTCTGTGTCATAATTGTCCTTGTCTGATTTATCTCATTTTTTTTTCCATTTCTATGCGATTATCAAGCTCAACTAGTTTGGCTACATTATTCACCAGCTCTCCTCTGATTGTTTGCAGTGATGTATGCAACCCCGTTATTTCACGCATGGATAAAGGAGAGTCGTCTATTGTTTTCATGGCCTCATTTATTTGTCCTTTTGTAAATGAAGTTTCTTGTATTACCTTGTTACATATTTCTGGCAGATTTTTTATTTCTGTCATTTCAATTTCTTTTCCCATCGGCAACCTTGTTTGCATGTCATAAAGCGCACTAACAACTCTGCTTGGTAGCTTCTTACTGCCCACACCAAGGTAACGCTGCATTGCTGCCTCACCAACGACATCAGTTTTGATTGTACTTAAAGCTCTAAGCTTAGCAGGGTTGTTTTTATGGGTTAGATCTATTTTATCTTTGCCTGTATTTACAAATAAGTGTCCCTTGCCATCAAGTTCAAACTGATTAGGATCTATTACATCTGGACGGTCACCAGCACTATCATAAAATGAGTTTACTTTGCTTTGTTCCTGTTGCAAAATATAAGTATTTCTTGTACCAGTCATATCTGTTGTACTATACTCAAAATCATACATGCTTTTCATTTCAATATCATGGTCAAATCCTCCCACTGCCATTGTTTTTATTAATTTAAAAAAAAAAAAGTTTTGCTTAATGAAATGACATCGTCCTACGGATCGAACTTAGATCCATACATGAACCTCTTGGTGTTAAGGGCATTAGGCAATCAATTGTCATCACAAACAATCCTAGCACCATAGATCAAAACCAAACTTATACTGTCAAGTTTTCAAACCTAGGTCCCAGTGATGTTATTGTTCCTGGCACTACACGCCTGCATTTAATATTGAACTTTCATCATCAGACACAAACAGAACACTAGTTGACAACCATGGCAGAGCAATTATTAGAACTATTAAAGTTAATCTTGAAGGGCAAGAAGTGATTAGTCTAGATGCTGCTGATGTGTTTTACAGCTACAAAGATCTGTGGCTCACTCGAGAAGAAAAAGAAGACCGTATTTACCAAGGCATACATTCTGATAACGTTGACAAACTCAGAATCGATGCAAGAGACAAATCAACAACAGTAGTCAAGGATGTTATTGTGGCCGAAACATATGGTAGTAGGTTTTTGCATTCCACTTCAATTCAAAATCCTAACAGCACATTTGCCTTCTTACCAAGGAGCACTAAATGACCATCTGGGCTTTGAACTAACCTTTAATGTCTACTCCAAAGTTATCAAGTCATCGGATCTCAATGCAACATATAAGATCTCTAACATTTTTTTGAAATGTAAAATTGTCACACACACTGAACTAGCCAGACTTATTCAAAATCAGTACCAGTCAAGACTGCCGATTTATTATGACCGGTTGAAAAGACACAGTTTGATGCACAAAGATAAAGGTGATCCAATGTGTAACATCAACTTGAACACACCTGCTAGGTCACTAAAAGGCATTCTTATGTTGTTCTTTGAACCCGGTTGTCCATTCAAAAGGAATTCAGAAACATTCTACAATCCAAAGATTACACGCATATCCTGCACTATTTAAGGGCATCCCAATCAAGTGTACGCTTCGGGTATGCTGCCTTACAAGCACTATGATGAGATCGTAAAATGATCGGGTGGAAGGCTTGAGAAAAACCAGCAAATATGGCATGCAAAGATCTACATCTGTATGGTGTAAGAATCGGCCAATACCTGACTAATAAATATGCACTTTGGCTAGACCTGCAGAGTACAGACGGTGACTGCCTACATGGATCACGACGTACTGTCTAAAAAGGTAGTGACGGAATTACAATTCAGATACAAAAAAAGACTGAAACCGCCGAAGCAATAAATATATATATATATACTCTTATAATGTATGGTCACGTCCTGAGAAAGCCTTGTTGCTGTCGGGACGTTAAGCAATGTACAATCAATCATTATAATGTATGGTATCTGGGGACAATCGCATGCCTATGAGCGTGAATCTGGGAACATGCTCTGGATATGGGGACATTGAAAAGTTCCCTTATCCAACCCAAGGTTTTTTTCACTCAATCTGATTCAGGCGATGAAAATAAAGGGAAAAAAACAATGTTCCCAGATACCAAAAATTTTTCGACAGGTTACTTCCCCTGGTCTACAACCACTGACCTATACTGTATGGCTTCGGTGGAACAGAGGAGCTTTCGTCTTGATACGAAACTAAAAGTGCGACTAAGTCTCATCCATGCTCAATGCAGCTCTTGATTCTAATTTATCACTTTTTACACAATTACCACAGTACAAAATTAAAAGAAGAAGAGAAACAAATATAAATGATGCCAAATACTAAACTCCGTGCCCAGCTCTGTTTAAGCGAGGCTATGTATACAATGGCTACAGGTATAACACTGGATTTTACCAATGACGCATCATCCCATTTCAGGACCCACTGAGATCGCAAGGTAAATCTATCTGACATTTTGAGTAGTGCATAGCGTAGTGGCTGTATACGATGATCACTGGCCTGAACCATAATTTTCGCAAAAGTACTTTGCATGAGTTAGAACAGTTGAAAGACGTGTCATTTGCAACCGATTTACGTTGTCTTCACGGTAAACTGGGCGCCGGTTGCCTGTCTTCTAGTCCGTTGCATGCATTGCTCATCTTCATTTTCCTAAGCATGTCTAGTGTCTACAGAAAGCTTATTTTCTTAGCTTTTAAGTGTATGTCTTAAATACAAGATACGTTCAGTACAGCTTAAACAACACGCCGTAAATGACCGGTACCATTAAAATGTATCCCGCGTGGCACACTGTCAGTGTCAGTCCTGAGCGTGTACACAACACAGAGAGCGTGCTCGCGTAAAACAGTGACAAGAATAGCGTGACTATAGTTGCACAGCCGTAACAGATTGCGCTCAGCTCTGTCAATGCCATGAAAAGCAGAAAGATCGTCTACATAATCAACACACAGTTTAAAGTGTTATAAATGATGCCAAATACTAAACTCCGTGCCCAGCTCTGTTTAAGCGAGGCTATGTATACAATGGCTACAGGTATAACACTGGATTTTACCAATGACGCATCATCCCATTTCAGGACCCACTGAGATCGCAAGGTAAATCTATCTGACATTTTGAGTAGTGCATAGCGTAGTGGCTGTATACGATGATCGCTGGCCTGAACCATAATTTTCGCAAAAGTACTTTGCATGAGTTAGAACAGTTGAAAGACGTTTCATTTGCAACCGATTTACGTTGTCTTCACGGTAAACTGGGCGCCGGTTGCCTGTCTTCTAGTCCGTTGCATGCATTGCTCATCTTCATTTTCCTAAGCATGTCTAGTGTCTACAGAAAGCTTATTTTCTTAGCTTTTAAGTGTATGTCTTAAATACAAGATACGTTCAGTACAGCTTAAACAACACGCCGTAAATGACCGGTACCATTAAAATGTATCCCGCGTGGCACACTGTCAGTGTCAGTCCTGAGCGTGTACACAGAGAGCGTGCTCACGTAAAACAGTGACAAGAATAGCGTGACTATAGTTGCACAGCCGTAACAGATTGCGCTCAGCTCTGTCAATGCCATGAAAAGCAGAAAGATCGTCTACATAATCAACACACAGTTTAAAGTGTTATAAATGATGCCAAATACTAAACTCCGTGCCCAGCTCTGTTTAAGCAAGGCTATGTATACAATGGTTACAGGTATAACACTGGATTTTACCAATGACGCATCATCCCATTTCAGGACCCACTGAGATCGCAAGGTAAATCTATCTGACATTTTGAGTAGTGCATAGCGTAGTGGCTGTATACGATGATCGCTGGCCTGAACCATAATTTTCGCAAAAGTACTTTGCATGAGTTAGAACAGTTGAAAGACGTTTCATTTGCAACCGATTTACATTGTCTTCACGGTAAACTGGGCGCCGGTTGCCTGTCTTCTAGTCCGTTGCATGCATTGCTCATCTTCATTTTCCTAAGCATGTCTAGTGTCTACAGAAAGCTTATTTTCTTAGCTTTTAAGTGTATGTCTTAAATACAAGATACGTTCAGTACAGCTTAAACAACACGCCGTAAATGACCGGTACCATTAAAATGTATCCCGCGTGGCACACTGTCAGTCCTGAGCGTGTACACAGAGAGCGTGCTCGCGTAAAACAGTGACAAGAATAGCGTGACTATAGTTGCACAGCCGTAACAGATTGCGCTCAGCTCTGTCAATGCCATGAAAAGCAGAAATATCGTCTACATAATCAACACACAGTTTAAAGTGTTATAAATGATGCCAAATATTAAACTCCGTGCCCAGCTCTGTTTAAGCGAGGCTATGTATACAATGGCTACAGGTATAACACTGGATTTTACCAATGACGCATCATCCCATTTCAGGACCCACTGAGATCGCAAGGTAAATCTATCTGACATTTTGAGTAGTGCATAGCGTAGTGGCTGTATACGATGATCGCTGGCCTGAACCATAATTTTCGCAAAAGTACTTTGCATGAGTTAGAACAGTTGAAAGACGTTTCATTTGCAACCGATTTACGTTGTCTTCACGGTAAACTGGGCGCCGGTTGCCTGTCTTCTAGTCCGTTGCATGCATTGCTCATCTTCATTTTCCTAAGCATGTCTAGTGTCTACAGAAAGCTTATTTTCTTAGCTTTTAAGTGTATGTCTTAAATACAAGATACGTTCAGTACAGCTTAAACAACATGCCGTAAATGACCGGTACCATTAAAATGTATCCCGCGTGGCACACTGTCAGTCCTGAGCGTGTACACAGAGAGCGTGCTCGCGTAAAACAGTGACAAGAATAGCGTGACTATAGTTGCACAGCCGTAACAGATTGCGCTCAGCTCTGTCAATGCCATGAAAAGCAGAAAGATCGTCTACATAATCAACACACAGTTTAAAGTGTTATAAATGATGCCAAATACTAAACTCCGTGCCCAGCTCTGTTTAATATTGGACTGAATGTCACGCATCGAAAGCGAGGCTATGTATACAATGGCTACAGGTATAACACTGGATTTTACCAATGACGCATCATCCCATTTCAGGACCCACTGAGATCGCAAGGTAAATCTATCTGACATTTTGAGTAGTGCATAGCGTAGTGGCTGTATACGATGGTCGCTGGCCTGAACCATAATTTTCGCAAAAGTACTTTGCATGAGTTAGAACAGTTGAAAGACGTGTCATTTGCAACCGATTTACGTTGTCTTCACGGTAAACTGGGCGCCGGTTGCCTGTCTTCTAGTCCGTTGCATGCATTGCTCATCTTCATTTTCCTAAGCATGTCTAGTGTCTACAGAAAGCTTATTTTCTTAGCTTTTAAGTGTATGTCTTAAATACAAGATACGTTCAGTACAGCTTAAACAACACGCCGTAAATGACTGGTACCATTAAAATGTATCCCGCGTGGCACACTGTCAGTGCTGAGCGTGTACACAGAGAGCGTGCTCGCGTAAAACAATGACAAGAATAGCGTGACTATAGTTGCACAGCCGTAACAGATTGCGCTCAGCTCTGTCAATGCCATGAAAAGCAGAAAGATCGTCTACATAATCAACACACAGTTTAAAGTGTTATAAATGATGCCAAATACTAAACTCCGTGCCCAGCTCTGTTTAATATTGGACTGAATGTCACGCATCGAAAGCGAGGCTATGTATACAATGGCTACAGGTATAACACTGGATTTTACCAATGACGCATCATCCCATTTCAGGACCCACTGAGATCGCAAGGTAAATCTATCTGACATTTTGAGTAGTGCATAGCGTAGTGGCTGTATACGATGATCGCTGGCCTGAACCATAATTTTTGCAAAAGTACTTTGCATGAGTTAGAACAGTTGAAAGACGTGTCATTTGCAACCGATTTACGTTGTCTTCACGGTAAACTGGGCGCCGGTTGCCTGTCTTCTAGTCCGTTGCATGCATTGCTCATCTTCATTTTCCTAAGCATGTCTAGTGTCTACAGAAAGCTTATTTTCTTAGCTTTTAAGTGTATGTCTAAATACAAGATACGTTCAGTACAGCTTAAACAACACGCCGTAAATGACTGGTACCATTAAAATGTATCCCGCGTGGCACACTGTCAGTGCTGAGCGTGTACACAGAGAGCGTGCTCGCGTGAAACAGTGACAAGAATAGTGCGACTATAGTTGCATAGCCGTAACAGGTTGCGCTCAGCTCTGTCAATACCATGAAAAGCAGAAAGATCGTCTACATAATCAACACACAGTTTAAAGTGTTATAGTCCGTCTTTCCTTTGCCTTTTGCTCGCTCTGCACGGCAACTCCTGCACAAACTACTCAATCGTTCCATGTGGTTTGAATAGGTGTAACCGGACTCAGTGACTGGGTGTAGACGACTTAAATAGTTTATCAGATAGACAAAAACTGCCCATCTGATACAGTACTCAAGTGCCTACAGAGTTTAAGTCCGAATTTCTTTTGTGGTCTAGGGAAGGACTGGAGATTGCTGTGGAGAATAGACTATAAGTCTACTCTGGTCCCGCATGCGCACAAAATCTGTCAGTGTTTACTCTTGCCTCGCGTTGTGTTCAAAAAGCCAAAGTTGCTTGCGCAATGGACCGACCACAGTATCCAGAAAAACCCTATTTTGACTGGACTTGTTGTTATCGTTCCTACTGAGCTGCTAGTAACGTGCGCTCGCACAATCAGTCACACCGTCATACATGCACGGACGTACACACACACAAACTTCTCGCACGTACACACGCACAGTCTCAGTCTCGCTCTCACTCTAGCCGCTGAGCATCATAAAATAGAAGTAAAGTTCCAAGATTTATTTGTACCAGAAAAGCATTCATAATAAAACAAACAACATAATCAAAATTAGTCAAACCAGTGCAAGTGCTAATAACCTTAAACACCTTAGGCCTAACACCTATACCTTCCGACACGATACCTAGCAAACCTATCTCCTATGCCTGACACCTACAACGATGAATACGATTCCTAGCGAACCTAGCTCCTAGGCCTAACACCTATACGCACTTACCAATAAAACCTACGCGTCGTCCTAACACAGCCTAAGCCCTATTTAGGTGAATTAGAACTGAACTAAAACTGAACTGAATGGTGGACAGAAGCTCTATATATATACCATCCAACAGATGCTCTCAGCATATGTAAACGAGAACCGTGATGATTGGAGCGATCACCTCGACCTGATCATGATGGCATATAGAGCTTCTGTCCACCATTCAACCGGGTGTACGCCCAATTTAATTGTTTTTGGTAGAGAAGTCAATCTCCCATTGACAGTCAAACTTGGTGTGTTCCCTAGTAGAGATGCATCTGAATGTCCCATAGAGTACGTACAATGGGTTCAAAACACGCTGGAACGAGTCTTTCGTTTTGTACAAGAGAATTCAGAGGCTAGTGTCCAGCGTTGAACTTTGAGTGGTAGTATTTATAACTATGAAATTTTTCTTCCCCAGATCACACAGCATACAGTTGTGTGTTGTCTCCATTTTCTTCCAGTTCCAACCGATTATGTGTGGACACTGCTTAAAAGAAAGTTAAAACCTGATGCTGTTCCAAGCGTGTTTACCTGGAAACAGACTCAAACCCGAAAACCACCAGTGAAGCATCCAGTTCTGTCGCCGCTAAAACGTGCCAATAAGTAAGTACATGTTTCAGACTGACAGTTCACATTTCATGATTCAGTAGAGCAGTCTTCACATAAATACAGGAATATGTTGATGTCAGGAAACTGTGTGGTTTACAGTTAAAATGTCTTCCAATACTATTTTACTATCATAAGCTGCAGTCCAGGCAAAGTTGCTTTAGAGTCAAATGTGAACTGGCATGGAGAGAAGGGGGTTGTGGGTATGCAGCACTAATGGTGCTACATCAGCTCAAAAACACATCTTTTCCAGTCATACCACTCTGTTTCGCCACATTCCAGTCTCTTAACTGTCTCACTGTAACAGTATGAAGATCCCCCTGCCCGTTCATATGGTCACGATGGCTGGTTTTTCGAGGATTGGATGTGTTCAGGTGCTGTCAATTTTGAATCTGTATTTTGTCATGTGTAGATTTTTTTGCTGCTGTCTGATGAGTTTTGTCCAGTTTGGTCATTTTGTCTCAGACTGTACAGGGCTTAAAAGCCTGCACTGCAGGTATTTTGCACTATATATTTCACGGCTGTTTGGCCCAGCGCTAGAAGTGGCCACTTAGTTTTTTTCCAGGCGAGCCGAGAAACTGGGTCACAAGTCGTGCGCACGGGCTGCCTCAGCCAGTCTCTCAGCTGTCAGGCTAGCTGATAAGCGGGCTTCCTGCTAGGCGCAGTACAGCAGGGAAAATGACTACCTTTTGTTTTTCATGACTTTCTTATTTACCGTTCAAATGTGTGATGCAAAACTTTAGTTTTGTGAAAAAACACTACACAGAGAGTGAAATCTGCTTTTTTTTCTCTTTCTTTCCACCTTATCCTGCTGGCTACTGGTTTGTCACAACTATAGTGTGTTTGATGTCAGTGTGTCGGGCAGAATGTCCGCTTTTAAACAAAGTTTTGCATCACACACTTGAACGGTAAATAAGAAAGTCATGAAAAACAAAAGGTAGTCATTTTCCCTGCTGTACTGCCCCACCCGGGTCTGCCCTGGGGGGTTTGGGTGGGGTTAGGTATTTTTTAGTTCCCAGGGTCACCCTGGTCAGCCCCACAGGGTGGGTTTATCTCTCTATTCTGGGGCATGTTTCTGTCTACCCTTTGTCCATTCACCTGTATTTGCCTTTTTAAAATTCTCCCTACTGTCTGCACTGCCGGTAACTCTTGATATTGGATGTGTGTTGCTAAATGGTCTTAGCTTTATTTAGGCTCTGTGTTAGGTTTATTTAATGTATTTGACCGGCTGGCGACATACATTCAATGTTCTGTTTAGTTTTTTTTTTTTTCACAAGCAGTGCAGGCAAGTCCTGAGAAAGCCTTGTTGCTGTCGGGACGTTAAGCAATGTACAATCAATCCCTGCTGTACTGCGCCTAGCAGGAAGCCCGCTTATCAGCTAGCCTGACAGCTGAGAGACTGGCTGAGGCAGCCCGTGCGCACGACTTGTGACCCAGTTTCTCGGCTCGCCTGGAAAAAACTAAGTGGCCAGACTGAAACAGCCGTGATTTATTATTATGCACCCTTTTTTCCAGGAAGCTGAAGGCAAGACCAGATTTCGAGGATAACAGTGGATCCAGCAGCAGTGATGTACTTGAAGACCACAGCACTCGCCCAGTAGCAGCTGCATCTGCACCACAGGATGAATGTTCAACCACTACCAGCTGATCTTTGCGTGCTTCCTGCGGAGAAAGATTTGAGCCTCCTAAATGACTGCATCACGGAGCTACAGCAGCAGCTTCTTGCAGCCCAGGCCCAGGTGACGCGACTACAGTTGGAGCGGTTTGGGGATCAGTCGATTTTCCAGTGATGACTACCTATTTGATACACAACTTTTAAAGTACTCTTTGACTACATTGAGACAAGTGCAGCAAGTATGAGGCAGCCATATTATAAATATGTTACAGAGGATGTAGCAGTGACGAACAGATCAAGGGTCATGCCACTGGCTGATGAACTGTTTATGTTTCTGGTTTCACAAGTCCTGCGTGTAAACAAGCAACAACTGTGATAATGGACATAATACTGCCATGGTGTAGCTTCTGTCACCTGCTTGGTGTTAAATCATTATAACTACTATATTTTATGAATATTTGTTAAGCAGCTGGGTGCTAAAGAGTAAATGAAGTTGTCTTTTTTTTTTTTGGCATGTTGGTATCTTGCACTGAAAAGCCTCTGCTCTTGTCTTACTTTTTCAGCACTAACCTGAAACTTTAGTCAGTATACAGAATTTGGAATGGAAGTCAGATTGCGTATACCAGGTTAAATTTGCTTTTTGGTTTTTGAAACAGTTACTAAGAATCCGCACTTTACGGTGACACAAATTAAAATTTGTTATACATTTATCATAGTTTTCCAAATTCTGCTCATGTGTTGGTGCATGTGTAACAGAGTGAACCCGATGTTCCTCTGTGTACATAGGCCGATAGCACTTATGACCATTGCTTCTCGGATTTCACTCGTGTCGACTGCTAGCTATGACGTGCGCCGCTCGCGGTGCCCTGCCAAACGCAGCGTTAAGTGTTGTGTACGCGATAGCTCAGTGTACGTGTTGTATTGTATATCAGTTTTGACCGTGTATTGTAACCAAAATACAACACCATTGCTTAGTATTTAACATGGTTAGATTTGGCCCAGGTAATAGTTTTTGTAATGCATATGAGACTGTCTCAAAAGGTGGTTGGTCACTACCCCCATCCTCTTTATTTGCTAAAAACATTTATCAGAAATAAAGTTATCAATTTATGGTTGTACCAGTGTCAAGAGAAATGATTGAAGAGATACATAAGATAAAACCAAATCTACACTGGTGACCGTTTACAAGGTATGAAATAAAAATATAGTTTTGGGGGCTTTTTATCATGTTTGAAAAAGGGACTCTGGTGTGTGCGGTACGGACGAGTACTTCTGTGATCTGTAATAATGCAGTAAGTCCGTGGTTTGTGGTGTTAATTTGTTGTTGTATACCTAAATTACTTGTGTCTCAAGTAAAATTGCGTACATTTTCACAAATTCAAAGAAAAATCGTCTTCTCAAAATTACGTGGTCGATCTGGACACGCTTTGTCGGAGAGCAGCCTGAATAAGACGAGCTTGTGAAAAAAAAGCCAAAGAAATGATTATTAACAAATATCACCAGGCAATCGCACACCATCGCTGTATTCAGAAATTCGGGCTGTGCGAGGTTAGACTTTAATCCTGTAGCAGTTACAGCGTTTTGAAATGAACCACGCCGATTTTTGTCGATTTGTCACGATCGATCATTTGAGGCTACCTCCCGCGAGGCAGCGTACTCGAGCTTCCGAGTTGACTAATATGCAAATTGGAAGATCTCGCGAGAACGTGACGTGATTGTTTCTGAGCAAGATGGCGACACCCAGGAGAGAAGGTTGGTTTTAGAATTTTGTCTGTACTGTTTATGATGTCACGGTCGACTCAAGAGTCACAATCGACATTGAATTTTGTCAGTTTCACAGCATAGTTATGAAATGCTAATAAATGTACTATTATTATCGCCATTCACTTGCAAAATACGATTCTTTTACATATTACAAAGCGCCCACTTTATTCTTGTTCGCACATGGTTGCCCATTTCCTCATACGAGGACCAAAACAAGTTTTGAGTCTTTGTCACGGACGACACATGAATTTTATTTGTGGTCCAGATAAAACATGTTACTTGATACTTTGCGCTTAGGCGTACTTCTTTTGATTGCTTTTGCAAATTGCGTTTGTAAGAATGGCTTAAAATGTTGTGGTTGCTTTCACACCCACCCTTTGTGCTGTCGACCGTGACCTTCGGCTCGAAAGATAAAGTGCTCATAGTTTTTCCGTCCTTTGTCTTTGTCACGGACGACTCATGCGTTCCCATTTCTCCTTTTGATAGTGCTGACTGTGACTACTATTACACATTTTATTTTAGTCTGAATACCTCATCCCAGAAACATGAGCAATATTTTATTTGTTGTTATTTTTGCCTAAGTTCTGAGTGATACCTAGTCGATTGTGACATATTCCATAAGGACTAAGTGAGGCTGATAAACAAACTCCTAGTTTATAAAATGAAAGTAGCATTGTACTAAAACCTGAGCACGAATTTGATATGTTGTTACTGTGTTAGTAAGCTTTTTTCCACAACTGACAGAAATACTACTAACTAGGTTGCTATGATATAAGTTTGAGGCATTCTTTTTAGACTGTTGTAATATTTTATTTTTCATTTTGTACTTGTACTAAGTTGTAGGTCTGTGGGTCCTCCTGAGGCCTCCTCTTGCAACAAAACTCCCTGAATAAAAGCAATGCTGAAAGATGCAGAGCTTAGAGACTTGCTGAAATCTGATCAAGCGAGGTATGCTGAAGGATTTGGACAGAAATCACAGAAACCGTCAACGACCCAAAACTGACTAGGAGTTGCAGCGGCGCCGAGAACAAGACAGACTGCGTCAAAAACAGCGCAGGTTTGTTTTGTTTTACTTGCGATGTAAAAAACTACACTGCGTTTTGTTTTTAAAAAAGCAACAACCATTAGTATCCTGTGTAAATTTTTGTATTGAAGTAAGCTGATCCAATCTTCTGGACCAGTTCCAACGCACACTGCAAAATGTATTTTCATTACTGTTTTACAGAGAAAGGATTAAGGCTGGGCAGAGGGCAGTCGGCCACTAGCAGAGAAAAGGACCACCCGCGCAAAACAACACTTTGAGGATGCTGCAGTGGCTGCACAACGAATGCTGTGGGCAGCGCAGAAGAGAAAAGAACGGGAGCAATGGAATTCCCAGCAAAAACAACGGCACCGTGGGAAGGCCCTTGCATGGTGTCGCAAGAACAAGAGCAGATCAACTGTTGTGGAACTTGGTAAGATCTCATGTTAATTTTTTTCTGAGCTCCAGCACACACGGTGTGGGGATCTTTCCCTTTGCTTTTTATTAAATTGTTATTGAAGTCTACTATCTTACCAATATCGTGCTGTGATTTTAAATCACAAGTTGCCATCCTAACCAAAGTCGGCAAGTATGAGTGTTGTAACTGTGTGTATTGTTTGTACTGTTTGACTTAGCATTGGATCTCATTTGTTTCAGCTCAACCACTAGCTCCACCATCTGCAGACAAGCCAGCACCCACTAGTGACCTTCAACAGACTCCGACTTCGTGTGGTGAAGCTGGGGACAAGAAAGCCATAAACAGGGCTAAGAAGGCTGTCTGCAAGATGCCGAGTTTGTTTGGGCACATTTTTTCTGTCATCACATGCTTTGCCAAGAAATTGCCCCGCAAGCGTAAAGCCATTAGTGACGTTCTAGAGTCACCTTCTGCAAAACTGGTAAAAGAGAGGTTTCTGTCAGAACTGGACAAACGCAAGCATAAACCTAGCAAGAAGTGCCTGGCTGCCAGGAAACTGCTGCTTGATACGGTACACATGTACAAGAAACAGGATGTTCAACGGGAAAATACGCAAAAAATATGTCTGCAGCAGCAGCTGCTGTTCATAGTTACCTCGAAGATGTGGCTGTAGATCTGCCTAGAAAAAGGTCAGTGGACAAAAGAACCATGAAACAGAAACAAATTCTTTCCAAACAAGTGAAAAGGCTTCACAAAGACTTTTGTCTAACACATCCCGAGCTGAAGGTTTCATGCACGACCTTTTACAGGCAGATACCGCCCCATATCCTCGCCGCTGGCAATCAATCTCACCGACAGTGTCTATGTGAAATCTGCACAAGTGTCGACAAGAAGCTGGGCGTTCTAAATAAACACCTGGAAGCCCAGATTGATCGACGCGAAAACCTTTCAGAAGCCAGCCTGTGTTCACCCCCAACGCTGGACTGCATAAATCAATTGTGTGTGACGCATGTGGTGTGCAAAATGTGCAAAGCCATTTGTATGCCAACCTGACAGTAGGACCAGAGACGGTGAAATGGACAGCATGGGAGATGGTACAAAAGGGAAAATCTACTTGACTTTGTCAACAAAGAGGGCACTGTAGATCAGCTGATCAGTCTTTTGATGAAAGAACTGGAGTTGTTTTCCAAGCGTTTGTTTTCTGGTGTCGGCACAACCAATTGATTCAAAACTTGCAAGGCAGCTATCAGCAACTGTCCCCTGCTTGCACTGGTGGTGTTAGACTTTGCGGAGAATTTTCTTTGCAAATACCATGTTCTTCATTTTATACCAATAAAACTACACTTTGTTCTCTAACACATTTATTTATCCAAAAACATGAAATCCAGTTGAGTTTTAAACAATTTTTTAGACCATTTTCTCCCTTCTGTATTTGTTGCCAGTAATTTTAACCACATCTCCAATTTAATCCACATCCTGAGAAAGTCTTGTTGCTGTCGGGATGTTAAGCAATGTACAACCATTCAACTTAATCCCAAATACATTTTTTTGACACGGATTATCAGCTACATACATCCTGTTTTTGTCCATACTGAACGTGTCACAATCAACACACATTTTCCATTTATGGGTTATTTTTTACCAATGCACCAGTTCATTTCTGAGTGTAATATTGACCTAGTCTAGTATCTCAACGTTTGTGATGCTTGTCTTCAAAATGTGTCCTGATGATAAAGTGATTTTCTTCATTTCAGTTTCGAGACTTTGTCCATCATGGGGTTTGTCACGATCAACACACTATTTTGTTTGGAGAAAATGCTTGTTTGATGTTGATCAGTGTTGCAGTCAATTCTTATGGAGGAGTTCCACTGAATAAAATCTAGATTGTTTTGGACATTTGTGTTGGTTCTGTTATCTCATTACTTAATTTATTAATTATGTTTTGTGTCGGACGTGACAACGGACAAAGTGATAATTGCTTTTTACACTGATAGACACTTTAAAATGAGTTTGAATTGATTCATTTCACCATATTAGTGTGTTCTTCTATCAAATACCAACTCTCCAAGTCCAGTTCTACCTTTTATATGAGTGTTTCTACCTCAAGACTTTGTCTGCTGTCACGCGTGACACATTCCACTTGGCGAGCATAATCATCAAATATCTTTAAAACTATACACTGCACTGTCTTTTCACCTGCTTTTCCATATAATAGATATATTAAAGTGTTCAAACACACAGATTACATAAGTGCATTTCAAATTTGACTTTAGCACCTTCATGTCCCATTTCTGTTGTCACCTTTTGAGACTGTCTCATATGTCTTTCGGTTAACTATAACCTATCAGAGTGATATTTGCGATTTAGCAGCCTTTTTGATTTTCTGTGGCACTCTGCACCGACGCGTGGACTTTGTACTGACGCGGAGACGGCAGCTTGCCTCTATAAGTACAGCTGCTCGCGTGGCAGACTTTTTTTTTTACCAAACGTGCAAGACTCACAGTAGCAGTACTTGTGACACTGCATGCCGTGCTAAGCCCAAGAGTGTCAGACCAAACAAGGTGCACGCTGCAACGCCTACACCTCTGCGTCGGTCTGCACGCTTGCGGCAGAAACCATTAAAACTTTTAGTAACCTTGACAGCTTGAGTGTGACCAGTGGGCCTTTAAAGGTATGCCTCTGCAACTTTAAATGCCCACAAGACATTCAAGCTTCAATATTCCTCCAAGTGCATCGGATGCTTTAATAGTGTTAGGAAAATAGGACAAATTAATATTGAGTAAATTGTTTTGGGCTTATTGTTTTTTATTTAAAGAGACTGTCTTAGGTGAAGGATTGCTTAAGTTGATAGGTTAATTTAAAATTATTGGATTTTTAGTCAGTACAGTGCATCAGATTTTGATTTGTCATGGATTGGAATCCAAGGCACCGGTACTGTGTTTTCGAGTAGAACAATGCTTTGAATTTTGATGTCTTAGATGAATATTGGAAATCAAGGCATCTGTACATCTGTGTCTTTCTAGTACACAACAGCTGTGCAGTTGATTTCATTTTCAAACTTTGTCTGCTGCATAGGTATTTTTCCAAATGATAATATCCTATGTCAGTTTTCTGCTATGCATAACTTAGTTTGAAAATGACTGTGTGAGTCCAAGTCTACAGTATAATAGTGTAGACAAGAGAGCCTTGGTCAATAGTGCTATATTTGTGGTTTACCATGTGGATGGTACTCCCCCACCCGGGTCTGCCCTGGGGTACTTGGGTGGGGTTAGGTATTTTTTAGTTCCCAGGGTCACCCTGGTCAGCCCCACAGGGTGGGTTTTTCTCTCTATTCTGGGGCATGTGTTTCTGTCTACCCTTTGTCCATTCACCTGTATTTGCCTATTTAAAACTCTCCCTACTGTCTGCACTGCCTGTAGCTCTTGATATTGGATGTGTGTTGCTAAATGGTCTTAGCTTTATTTAGGCCCCATGTGTTAGGTTTATTTAATGTATTTGACCGGCTGGCGACATACATTCAATGTTCTGTTTAGTTTTTTTCACAAGCAGTGCAGGCACGTCCTGAGAAAGCCTTGTTGCTGTCGGGACGTTAAGCAATGTACAATCAATCAATCAATGGATGGTACTGTTTGATAAAGTGTTTTGATGTTACATCATCATTGGGCCCAATGTGTTCTTGTATTTGTGTTTTGGGATTGATGGTTTTGGTATTTAAACAGCGAGGTCACTGTATTGTTAAGGCCGATGGGAAAATGTAACAGAGTGAACCAGATGTTCCTCTGTGTACATAGGCCGATAGCACTTATGACCATTGCTTCTCGGATTTCACTCGTGTCGACTACTAGCTATGACGTGCGCCGCTCGCGGTGCCCTGCCAAACGCAGCGTTAAGTGTTGTGTACGCGATAGCTCAGTGTACGTGTTGTATTGTATATCATTTTTGACCGTGTATTGTAACCAAAATACAACACCATTGCTTAGTATTTAACATGGTTAGATTTGGCCCAGGTAATAGTTTTTGTAATGCATATGTCTTTCGGTTAACTATAACCTATCAGAGTGATATTTGCGATTTAGCAGCCTTTTTGATTTTCTGTGGCACTCTGCACCGACGCGTGGACTTTGTACTGACGCGGAGACGGCAGCTTGCCTCTATAAGTACAGCTGCTCGCGTGGCAGACTTTTTTTTTTACCAAACGTGCAAGACTCACAGTACCAGTACTTGTGACACTGCATGCCGTGCTAAGCCCAAGAGTGTCAGACCAAACAAGGTGCACGCTGCAACGCCTACACCTCTGCGTCGGTCTGCACGCTTGCGGCAGAAACCATTAAAAACTTTTGACCGTGTATTGTTGGATTATTGTGCAATAAAGGATGTTCAAGAGTAAACAAAGTTTGTTTTCCATATTCTTTATACACTCAAACTCATCACACAAACAGCACAGCTAGTTTTGAGTGCATGCTTAAAAACAATAAAATTTAATGTACATAGTACATGTCATTATTCTAAAACAATAACTACAAGTGCTAACTGTATTGCAAATGAGTTCATCTACAGTACTGAGCACCAAAAGTGGGAAAATAGGATGAAACATTAAAAAAATGCTACAGATGAAACAATGCCTGTTTTAGACATGTCTGACAAAAGTCTAAATACAAATTGAAAAAACAAAATAAATAATCTGTTTTGTGTTGACACAATTGAGGATCGACTGAGGGGGGTATGATACCCGTTTCAGATGCACCATAGGGACACCTGCAATGCACCCACTCTAATTAAATGTAATATGCACCATTTTGTGAACATGTAATGTTCAATCAAAGAGTAAATATACTTTTTGAGGTGATTTTAGAAAATAAATCACCTAAACGAAAGGTTAGAGCTGCGTCAAAACTTGGGACACCGTAGCATCTGAAACGTCGTACCAAATCATTTCACCACAAAAGCAAGAACAGGTGTTTTCCAGTAGTTGAGCACAAGCAAGGTATAAAACAAGTGAAACAATATGGGAACCAAAAACAATAAAATTATAATAGTTGCATCTCCTAAATATTACAATTGTTAGTTATGACGTTTCAGACATGTCGCGGGACACCATGAATGAAAGAACACTTGTTTTGACTTCTTATTAGGCGTCATTTCCGGTTGTTCCGTTCTGGGGGACATGCAGTCATTGATAGCATAAGATACCTCATAAAATATAGATTCGAGGGTTGCCCGGATAAACCTCGTATCTCCATTTCAGCTAACTTTACAGGAGAGCCTTTTGAAAGTTTGACATCTAAAATTAAATATTTTCTTTTTCTTATTGCCAAAAAATGTAGTGTCTACCAAAACTTTGTTCTCTTCTCTGCATCTTCATGTAAATGTTTAACTGCACAAGCATTAATGTTATAAATAATTTGATGCTTTATTACATATGTAGCAAATGCGGGATTTATGTAGTACTAGGAACTGTAAACTCTAAATGAACAGTGTCCGTATAAACCTCGTAATTGCATTTCCGCTGTTTATACAGGCCAAATACATGGCATGTCATCACAGAACAGGGCTGCCTTTCAGTCGTAACTCGAGACGCTAGCAGGAATGGTTAGCAGGTGGCCAGCTCTAGTTCCTAAATAAAACTCGTAACTAGAACTATGGTTTCGTCGCGGCGGCACTTTTTGGAATAAACAGCCAGCGCAAAGCAATTATATGGATATGCGGTCTTAAGACAGGCCTGTGCATGCCTAGAATTTCCAACAACACCTAATGAAAGCAAGTACAACCAGTAACGTCTTTTTTAAAAGTCACAAAAAGTGACTGAATCACCTCTTAGTAGAGTCTGAAAGTCGCATTTTAAAATTTATTTTCAACTCTGCTAATAAAGTTCGGGCGTAAAAGCTCTTCCTCTACTTCGTATTACTTACTTACTTACTTACGCCTGTCACCCCTACCCGGGTATAGGCCGTCGACGAGAGACCTCCAGCAACTCCTGTCCTGTGCTTCTCCTTCGATTCTACTCCAGGTGGTTCCCAGTCTCTTGATGTCTGCTTGGAGGTCTCGACGCCAGGAGTTTCTCGGCCTACCTCTTTTCCTCTTTCCCTGGGGGTTCCATGACAATGCCTGCCTAGTGATACTGGAAGCTGGCTTTCTCAGACTGTGACCGATCCATCCCCATTTTCTTCGCCCAATTTCATTCTCTGCTGTTATCTGCTCTGTTCTCTCCCAGAGTCTGACGTTGCTGATCTTCTCTGGCCAGTGGATTTTCAAAATTCTTCTAAGGCAACTGTTCATGAAGGTCTGTACTCTGTTGACTGTGGTTTTTGTCAATCTCCATGTCTCTGCTCCATATAGGAGAACTGCTTTTACATTGGAGTTGAAAATCCGGGCTTTGGTGTGTTGTGACAGCTCTCTGGAACTCCACACTTTTTTCAACTGGAGAAAGGCTGCTCTGGCTTTACCGATTCGTGCTCTGACATCTGCATCAGTGCCGCCTTTTTTGTCTATGATGCTCCCGAGATAGGTGAAGGACTCCACCTCCTCCAACGGGGTGCCAGCAAGCAAGACTGGTTCTTCCCTGGTTGAGTTCAGCCTCATTGTCTTTGTTTTCTGTTTGTGAATGGTGAGGCCCACTTGGGACGAGATGTCAGCAAGCCTCGTGGTCTTGTCCTGCATTTGTTGATGAGTGTGGGACAGTAATGCCAAGTCGTCTGCAAAATCGAGGTCGTCAAGCTGTGTCCACAGTGTCCACTGTATTCCACTTCGTCTGTGCTCTGTGGTCATCTTCATGACCCAGTCTATGGCCAGTAGGAAGAGGAACGGAGACAGCAGACACCCCTGCCTGACACCAGTTCTGACCTGGAGCTCTCTGGTGAACTGCCCTTCGTGGATCACGCGACATGTCATGCCATCATAGCTGCTCTTGATCAGGCGGACGAGCTTTGTGGGTACACCGTAGTGTCGTAGGAGTTTCCACAGAGTCTCTCGGTCCACGCTGTCAAATGCTTTCTCATAATCCACAAAGTTGACCTACAGCGGGGAGCTCCACTCCAGAGACTGTTCCACGATGATGCGGAGAGTGGCGATCTGGTCTGTACATGATCGGTTCTTCCTGAATCCTGCTTGCTGGTCTCTCAGCTGGGGGTCAACGGAGCTCTTCATTCTCTCTAGGATGATCCTGTTGAAGACCTTTCCTGGTACTGACAGCAAGGTGATTCCTCTGTAGTTGGAACACTTGCTGAGGTCGCCTTTCTTGGGAAGCTTGATTAGGTACCCCTCCTTCCAGTCAGCTGGCATCACCTCCTCTTCCCAGATCTTTCCAAACAGTGGGTACAGCATCTCAACTGTTGTCTCTAGGTCTGCTTTCAGAGACTCCGCTGGGATGCCATCTGGCCCTGCTGCTTTGCCATTCTTCAAAAATGCCACTGCTTTTCTGATCTCTTCCCGGCTGGGTCTGTCACAGCTGATGGGTAGGTCGGTCTCTGTCGGCTGGATGTCGGGGGGGTCGGGTGGGCTAGGTCTGTTCAGTAACTCTTCAAAATACTCGGCCCATCTGTCGAGTTGGTCTGCTCTGTCTGCAATAGGCTTGCCTTCTTTGTCTTTTACTGGTCTTTCTGTATGGCCATACTTACCCGACAATCTTCTGGTAATGTCGTAGAGCTGTTTCATGTTGCCGCTGCCTGCTGCCTTTTCTGCCTCTGCTGCCAGGCTGTCTGTGTAGGCCCTCTTGTCTGCCCTGATACTACTCTTCACCTCGCGGTTGGCTTCCGAGTATTCCCCCTGTGCCCTTACTTTGGCTGCTCTCGTGCGACTGTTGTTGACCGCTGCTTTCTTCTGCTTCCTCACTTCTATCTTCTTCAAGGTCTGTCCCGACAGCCAGTCCTTGTGGTGGTGTTTCCTGAGCCCTACACTGTCTTTGCAGGTTGAGTTCAGCGCCTCTCTAACTGCCTTCCACTGCTGCTCTGTGGTGACCGCCTCCTCTTCATTTACTAGCTCCTGTAGCGCTTGAAACCGGTTGGACAGCACCAGTTTGAACTCTTCTCTAACTTCAGTTTCTCTCAGGAGGCCTACATTATAGCGCTGTCTTCTTGTTGTCTCTGTGCGGCTTTTCTTTAGCTTGAGCTTCATTCTTAAGGTAAGCAGATGGTGGTCTGAGGCGACATCTGCTCCCCTCCTCACTCGAACATCTTGAAGGGATCTTCTAAATTTCTTGCTAATGCAGATATGGTCTATTTGGTTCTCTGTTGTATGGTCAGGTGAGACCCAAGTTGCTTTGTGTATTCTTCTGTGTGGGAAGATGCTGCCTCCAATGACAAGTCGGTTTAGAGCACAAAAGTCTACAAACCTCTCCCCGTTCTCACTCATCTCCGAGCCTAGTCCCTGTCTCCCCATCACCTCTTCGTATCCGGTGTTGTCCTCCCCTATTTTGGCATTAAAATCGCCCATGACGATGGTGATGTCTCGCTCCGCACATTTGTCCACGGCACTCTGGAGTCGGTCGTAGAACTCTTGTTTCTCTTCCTCGTCACTGTCATTGGTGGGCGCATAACACTGGATGACGTTCAGCTTGAGCTTTTTCTTGGTTCTAAAGGCTGCTGTTATAATTCTTGGCCCAAGAGGTTCCCAGCCCATCAGCGCTCTCTGTGCCACTGGTGACAGCATGAGTGCTACTCCTTCTGTATGGGGGGCATTCTCCTCTTCATGACCTGAATACAGAATCATCTCCCCACTTAACAGCCTTTTCTGGCCAGACTGCGTCCATCTGGCTTCACTGATGCCTAGCAGGGAAAGGTTGTACTTTTGCATTTCCGCTGCTATCTGGGCGGCCTTGCCGCTCTGGTACATGGTCTTGACGTTCCATGTGCCCATGGTTGTATCCCTGGATAGAGAGAGGCGGCTCGGTCCTGTGGCTTCCGAAGACTTCCGGCTTTCACCACAGGACGTCATAAGTCTTCTAGTAGAAGAACCTTCCTCCTCCAGGAAAGGAATTACTGTTAGTCTTTTCGTCGGCGTTTTTATAGCTATTTCCTTTTTTGCAGGGTGGGGAAGCTACCCCCACGCCCAACCCCCTTACTAGGAGGACCAGGGGTTTTCTGTCGGGGTCACCTTCCCTTAGACCATGTTGGTTCACGGCACCTTATTTCATTCGGTGCACCCCTCTCACGAGGGACCCCCTATCCACCACCCAGGGGACGCGCCTCAACGCCGTATGGTCCCAGCGCGAGGGTCTACTTCGTATTCCAATAACTTAATTATAGAGTGGTCTCTTTGCAATGTTGAGTGTTTCGTTATGAATTAATGATAATGACACACACGAAATGATAGTGTGGAAAGGAAACAAAGAGAGAGGCGGAGAAAAAGACACGACAGAATGGTTGCCGAATATTACAGTCCTTAAGTATGGGTTGTTGTGACAAGTGAAAAGTTAAGTTCTTTTAATTTAACGCTCCATACAAAGTACAAAAAAAGAGGAAAACTCACTTGGTCATCACCATGACCGAAAGCCAGTGCCGCAATCTGATGTGTCTTCGTGTATGCAGCATGACGGTATCCAAGTCGCACATGTCAATCTATTCAAGTTACACATCAATGTATCAATAAGTCACAGAATGGCTTTTGTTTTCTAGTAGCAACCACGAAACATTTCACACTTAAAATCTCTTTTCGGTACTCGGTCAACAAAGTCAGTGGGATCCGTATGGATCTCACCTGGACCAAATATGGGGACAGGTTGGGATCAACGCGTTCCATGTGGGTCTCACCAGGGTCTGACCTGGACCCAGGTGGGACTCAAATACTATGCTAACATGGTATCCCTTGCCTATATCAAGTGCGTAATTTGATGTTTGATTTTCGATTGATGCATTTCCTGATTTAAAAAAAAAATACTACATGTATTTTCCAGTAAGAGGCACCGATATTTCAGCACACCAGTTTCACTGAGTCATCCACGAGATGTTAATTATTGTTCAGGAGCTGCTGTTGTATCAGAACAGCCTGACGTCAACAAAGTGGCAAAACTCTGTGCGCTTTGCAGGGGTTCTGATAATCATTTTTTTCAAGGATAACGCCGGATCGGTTCCTTAGAGCCTCTGCCAAAAAAGAGTATGATCGCAGTTCGCATCTTCCAGAAGTGTTGATTGTCCTGGCCTTGTGTTCACTCTGAGTCGGTGTCCACTTCATCGACGTCAGGCTGTGGGAGCCGATCTACTGTAGCTGAAGAGGCCGGAAGGCTTCTGTAGAACGCATGGTGCTCCTCAGGAATGATCCCAGACGAGCACAGGGACAAGAGGTCAGATTTCTTGGCCTGGGAGATGGGAAGTTTGTGGCTGTACAGGTGTGGTATAGTTTTGATAGGGGCAGCACGGCCTCTCTTCCTTCCTCAAGCGACCTTGATGGTCTGGTAGTCGACCTGATCAAAGGAGGTCTTGAAAAATATCTCATCTCCTTTGCCTTTCTCAAAGTGAAATGCTTTTATTTTAAGCCAGTTCACTTTTTGTCCAGTGATGTCAGTCTTGGTGTTGCGTAGTGTTGAGGCGGCTAGTGTTTTGAAGTCAAGGATCTCTGTGTATTTGATTGGGACAACAGAATATGGTCGCGTCCTTCTGGCCATTCTTAGGATGATGTCCCAGCCGCTGGGCATATAGATGGGTGTGCTTTTCTTTGCAAATGTAATGGCTGCATGCATGGAGTCGCATTCCATCTGCGTATGCCCACTTTCCAGGTATTTGTGGGTTATGATCTTTATGCTTTCGATGTTTTGTACAGCATGGGATAAACCGGCTGCCAGGTATTGATTCCGATTTTGGCCTGGACAGCAGTCTGAATAGATTGTAACCTCCTCAACGCTGTCTGGGAGTGAGCTGAGGTAAAAGTAGAGGCAGGTTGCGATCTCATACGCTTCCCTTTTACCTTCCGACTCATCCCATGTGTAGCATTTGGCTTCCCCGTCAGCTAGTAAATAGATGGTAAAGTTATACACGGAGAGTTTCCTTTTATAGTATAAGTGGCTGACGAGGCCACAAGGAGCTTGCAGGACCGCCTGGAGATCCACAGTGACCACATGCTTTCGGCGATTTTCTTTGGCTTCTACCTTGTCATTCTCTTTCTCAAGGCGTGCCTGCTTCTTTCTCTCCTGGTGTTTTTCAAACGCCTTCTTGTCATCTTCCATGACCAGCTCTTTCGTCTTCCTCATGGCAAAAAGCAGCACACAGCGCACACTGGTCCTTTATGGGGGCATGAAAAGATAAGTTATATTCAGTGTTTAAAACCTGTCTGTATTTCTTTGTTGACACTGGTTGACGGGCGGCCCTCCTCTTTGCACTGCTGTATGTACAGGTCGTGCATCTTTTTCACCGTCAATCCGGGCTGTAGATACTTGCGTTGAGAGTCTTTCCTGGTATAATGTGACTCTACAGCGGGGAAGGACTCGATGTGTTTTCTTACCCCTTCAAAAGCTTCTTCACTGGCCTTGTTGTATGGCTTGCCACTTCCTCGGCGTTCCTTGCCAGTGAAAGCTCCGTTCGTGCTATTCTTTAAAGCATGGTCAACATAGGCTTCACCAAGTGCCAGTGTCGCCAAAAAGAACATCTTGCAGACACGTCGCTCTTGACCATCAACAATAAAAAACAAGATGCGGCATCTCTGGCGTTTCTTGGGCACTGGCTTATTGTCTGCACCCAAAATACGGACAGTCTCTCTTTCTCTAACATGAGCACAAACAAAGTCTTTTTGGCGTTCGTAAGTGTCTAAGGCATAAAATGTCTGAAAGAAGTCTTGCCGATACTCCTCTGAGATACGATTATTGCAGTCGTATCTGCACTTGCTACAGTCGGTCTGCTGGACACGTTTGGGAGGAACAGTCTTGCCAGCCTGAGATATATACTCTTTCCCTTGCAAATGCAATGATTTTCTTACGTTTTGTTTCCATGCTTCTGGTTTAGATTTTTTCTTCCTGGAAAGATTTTTCTTAGGAGTCGTTTGGAAGAACCCTTGTTTCCTGGGTGTGATATTTGTTTTGTCCTTTGACTGCTGTTTTGTTGGGGTGGTGTTCACACTGTCGTCCATGGTAGGAAAACTCAGCCCTTCCCCCAGGCTTTCCCCATCGGTCAGATTGTGGTCTTCATTTGGCGTCGACTGGTGAGTGGGTTGGAAGTCCTCAGCCTCACCATCAGAGTCAGAGTGAATACAGACGTCACCCTGAGGCCCTGGTGTCTGCTGTCTGGCGTCGACTGGTGAGTGGGTTGGAAATCCTCAGCCTCACTATCAGAGTCAGAGTGAATACAGACGTCACCCTGAGGCCCTGGCGTCTGCTGTCTGGCGTCGACTGGTGAGTGGGTTGGACGTCCTCAGTCTCACCATTAGAGTTGGAGTGAAGTCTCACCATCAGAGTCAGAATGAATACAGACGTCACCCTGAGGCCCTGGCGTCTGCTGTCTGGCGTCGACTGGTGAGTGGGTTGGAAGTCCTCAGCCTCACTATCAGTCAGAGTGAATACAGACGTCATCATGAGGCCCTGGCGTCTGCTTTCTGGCTGGTCTGTGGCAAGTGTCGTAGTGAGACGGCTCGTGAGCAATAAAGGCCAGTGTGATTGGTTCCGCCTGTTGACAAGCTATGGCAGCGGTGCTACCGCAGGACGGCATAAAGTCTAGGACAGATTTGAACAAATTGCTTGTGTAGATACGGACAACTCTCTGGGACCAGTCAGCCAACACCCGTGGCAGAAGATCTGCGGCATCATTGCTCCACTTCCCAGGCTGTCGCAGTTCACTGACATTCGAGAGGAACCTCATGAATATGTCATTTTCATCATCTCTGTCTACTGGAGCAATGAAGGGAACGCAAGTTCCATAATTGTCCTCAAGGTATTCACACAGACAGTTCCGCAGTTCCTCCCCTGATATCTCATCTAAATGGAAGGCGGAGGCTTCGAAAAAACAGTTTCCATCAGGATATATTTCTGTTTGAATCAATCCATTGGCTGATAAGAGGTTGTTCAGGTGGGCTTGGTGTACTGCAACATTTTTCTCTCTTTCTTTTGTGTGTGCTAAACTTGCAGCTTGCGCCCTCATCATATCACTCTGTCGTTTGGTCTTTCGACGTCGTTTTCTGCTGGTCCGTTGGGCTTCTTCGACTGAGAAGCTGCTGTCGACGGTGTCAGATTCATGTTGTGATGTCTCGGATTCTTCTGATGGCAGAAATGTTGGGTCTGCAGAATCATCGGCAGCATCAGGCACTTGCTTCGAAATGAGGGGCTCGTCATCTGATGTGCTGAAGTCTGAATGTGAAGCCAGTTTCTTAATGAAGGGTTCATCATCAGACGTATTGAAAGCGGTTTTTTGTTCACGAATCAGAGGTTCATCATCAGACTCATTAAATGCATCCATCACGCTGCTCAGCTGCTCGTTGTCGGTTGAGCTGAAGTAATCCGCTGATCTCTCAGCTGCTGCGACAAAAGATGTCGCCAGATTGAGATATACGCTGTCTTCAGCACTGCTCGGGTCCATGATGTTCACACCGGGTACTGATCTACAAGAGAAATGATATTGATTCCGATCAGATACAGTTACATTATGAAAATGAAGACACACTTGAATGGTTTTGTTTTTAAAGATACTGCTATCCATTATACGCATTGTTGCAACAGATAGTATTGTTTGCCAGTCAGGCTTAAGTTATCATTATCCACAACGAGGTAATGACCCGACAATTTGAATAAGCTACCAGGGTGGGGTTCGAACCCATTACCCTCTCGCCCTCCTCTACTCAGCAGCGGCGCTCATGACTGAGCTGACGAGGCTCACGTAACAGATACTAATATCAATTTCTCAAACGCATATTTTTTTTAGAAAGCTTATAAACTAATCGTGTGTGTGTGTGTGTGTGTGTGTGTGTGTGTGTGTGTGTGTGAGAGAGAGAGAGAGAGAGAGAGAGAGAGAGAGAGAGAGAGAGAGAGAGAGAGAGAGAGAGAGAGAGAGAGAGAGAGAAACAGAGAGAGAGAAAGAGAGAGAGAAAGAAAGAAAAGAGAGAGAGAAAGAAAGAAAAGAGAGAGAGAGAGAGACTGCTGAATAATTTTCACTAATGGTTGCTTACCTTCCAGAAGAAGATCTGCTGAATCTTGGCGAGTACAAAAGGTAAAAGGTGTAGCCAACGCAAGCCGATCTTTCGGGAGGGAGAAAAGTCAATGAAATGGGCAGTTTTAATTTTATGTGCTTGTGTTATACTTGGGATATTTCTAGAATTCCTGGTGGGAAAAGTTCCGCTGTGATAAGTAAGCGACCACAGCTGCACTGAAGTCCTGTTAGGAGTGACATGTGTTGACAAGTGTCTTATCTCCTACACAGTCCAGATTCCCATTAGTTTTTTTTACCCTGGTAAAATATTTGTTCAGGATGTGTCTGTTAACATGTTTAGGGTGCCTGCATACCTAGCAAATAATCACAGAACCTAAAGATCTCTAAGTATTACTGATAATGTTATTTTCTATTCAACAAAAAAGCTGCTTTTTGAATGAAAAACTTAGATCACACATACACACACACACACACACACACACACACACACACACACACACACTCACACACACACACACAGCATGAGAGAGAGAGAGGGGGGGGGGGGGGGCGGGGGTTAGGAGTTGGAGAGATTTGCAAGTACAGACGGATTTCTTAATTTCAGACTGATTCAAAGCGTTCCCCATCTCCTACAAGTTTCAAAATACTTTCTTCTAACTGTGATTGAGACCAAGAAATGGTGATTTTCATTCTACATAAAACTCGTAGACTGTCGTACTGTGATTAAACGCGCAGACAGCAGCAGTCGGGCCCTTTCCTGTGCCGATGTAAACAAAGCAACAGCAATTACGGCTTTCATACAGGCACTGCTGCTCAGTGCAGTGTGATAAACCGCCGGGCCCGCGTAAAGCCTGCAGTGCCAGATACGATGTTCATACAGCCAACTTTTCAGGGAATCTGCCGCCGTCGAACAATGTATATCTAATTACGGTTTTTATACGGGCACCACTTTGATTGAAATTTTATACTTGGTTTAATTATTCATTAATAACTAATTAATTTTAATCATTATTCTATGTCTGCTTTCACAAACACAATCTCGAAGTGAAACTGAGTTGAATGACGTAAAAAAGTCATTTTCGGAAAAAAGTGAGATACGAGGTTTATCCGGGCAACCCTCGAATTATATACAGATAAATATTGCAAATACTAATGGTAATGGTAGGCAGTTTGATCAGGATTGGCTTCTATATTTACCAGCGTTACTAGAGAGCACTGTGAAAGTGTGGGTCTGAGGGTGTGGAGCAGAGGTACAAGGCTTGTGTACACAAGATGAATGTTTATTTGCAATGTACTTGTTCAGTTTTGTGTGCATTAATGAATGCTTTAGTTGAACTTTTTATAAAATAAGTGAACGTGTTAGAAAATTGAATTACAATAAAACAAAACAAAAAAAACAACAAAAAAAGATTTTGGGTGTGTCTGTAAATATGAACAGTCTCACACATACATACTGACATGAAAATGATCCAATGAATACAGTTCATCATTTATTGTAAATATCAGAGAAAATAAAACCAGATAAGAAATTTAAAGAAAAAAAGCACTCAAAAAAGCTTTGGCAGAAACACAGCTCATCAAAAATCGTAACCCTCCACCCTCCATTCCCTTATACTGTTGCAAGTTGGAACAGAACCAACTCTAGCTATTATCATGTCCATGGACATGAGCTGCTCATCAGCAACTGCTGGCTGCACAAAGAATGTCTTCTTTGTCGTGTGGGGATGTAAAAATCTGATGTGGTGCGTGTCCTTGTCAATATATTCTGTAACCACTCCTGCACACATAAAGAACAGAAGTATCATTAAAAACTGCCAAGTCAGGCCTCAAATCAAAACAATCATTTAAAGAAGGAAAGAAAAAGTTTGGTCAAATATAAACAAAAAGTTTTTTTTTATGATTTAGTCTTTTCACAATCCTAAAAGTCTGCATGTTCATGTTTCCGATGCAATCGTGACGTCCCATGACACATCCAAAACAAACTTCACCTAACTTAGAATTTTTTTTAGGTTTTAAGGCATTTAGAAAAAAAATCACTACACGATTGATGAACACAATGCATAATAATAGTCCTTGCAAACAAGATTAATTTTGGTGCTGTGTCAGATTTGTTTGAAAATGATGAAAATGTCACAAAATTCATTACCGATGTTCCACGAGACACAGAGAGTAAACGTAAGTACAGTCTATAAAAACTGTTATCTCCTATAAAAATACAAACATGCAAATAATAATGCTTTAGATTGATGCATGGAACATAAAAGAATATAAAATGCCAACCTGTAATGCAGATGGTCCAAGATACTTGGTAACAGTTGGAGATTCAAACCATATGAGGTGCACGCGTTTCAGACACATGGTGGTCGGAATTCCCACAACACAAGCAAACCGGTCGGAAAGCGAATTTTGAATGAGTTTCTGCGATTGTTTTGGGTTGCGTTTCAGACGTGACATTTGGGACACTGCGATATAAAAAAATTCTCAGCATCCAAATCCTTCGAATATTTGTAAACTATTATAGTGCAAAATGAAGTATTTTGGGTATAGTTTGTTGATGCACATAGTGGACAAGTGGATCTTATCTTGTTGCCGACTTTCTGAAAAGTGAAAAATTACGTTGCAGTGGGACACTTCGTTATGTGTCTGAAACGCCAATTTTCGTCCATAAGTGTGTCAATATCCAGTTCTAAAGTGGAAAAAAAAAAGTTTAGCACGGATTTTTCAATGTATGAAGCCTAAATTAAAAAAATAATTTATTGTAATGATGCACCGATGTAGTCACAATCTTCATCTGAGTTCACCCACTGATACCGTTCCTCTTTTTGGAAGCCATTTTGGGCCACTTTTTCAACATTTTATTATCAGTTCACAATTAAATTCATCAAGCAGATAGCCCAAAATATACAAATTTATACATTAACATTATCTTAATGCATTGCAACAACAGAAATGTCACTACATGCCTTATTTTGATCGAAATCTGAATAGCACCACACTGACCCCTTTTGGTGCTCAGTACTGTAGATGAACTCAAATGTAAGCATCCATACATTCCACACTTCACAATGCAGAAGATGAATAACTAATAAATTACAACACTGCCAATAAGGTGCAAGCAAATTAATGATTAACAGACTTGCTTTTTTGTCATATTTTTGCTGACATTTTAAGTTGCAAATCATGGGCAATGGCCAAACCTACTAAACATAGCCAGGATCCCAAAAACATGTACACAACTTTAATATATATATATAACGGTAAAGTTTTCGGGAACGTTGCATTTGGGAATCTTAACATCTACTCGTATATATATACAAATTATTTTTCTCACATTTCAAGTCATATTTGGCATCAGCATGTGTCTTTTGGTGAAATTGCAAAATACCAGATTTCTGCATGAAGTGGAAAGGCATGTTCTCAAAAAGCTGTTGTGGGCATATGTTCCCGAAAACAACAATTTATGTATATATATATATATATATGTATATATATATATATATATATATATATATATATATATATATATATATATATATATATATATATATATATATATATATATATATATATATATATATATATATATATATATATGGATTCTTACTCAAAAATATAATGCTGTACTGACAGATTTCCAAGAGCAACTAAAGTTTATCTGTTTGTTTTACTGTAAGGATCGTGACAGCTTTGAAGACTGTCTCAGGGAAAACGATGTAATACCCAACAAACTTAAATGAGAGAATGTGAAAAACAAACTGAAATCAACTAAACATCTAAAGCTTATCTTAAAGACAGATCAGCCTACAGTGTATCGGATTTATGATGCTCAACTAAATATTCAAGAAAGCAGGCTAAGTGGTCATGTGTATTAAAATTATATTGTGTTTAAAATGAACTTGCTGACACTCGACCCTCACTGTGGCTTGTTTTGTGGTGCCACGGGCTGTGTGAAAACTGAATTTGTTCTTAACCTCTTAAAAACAAGATACATCTATCATTTCAAAAACATTGTGATATTCTGTCCTACTATCAAACACAACAAAGCTCATGACAACCGATTATTCATTTGGACTGACAACAACATTTACTTAGTCAACCCTGAGTAAAAACTAAATGACTACCTGCAGTATTTTTACAAGCAATTTTAAGGGCAGCCAACTTTGTTTATTGTTGATGACTGCTCTGCAGATAAAGACATTGTTAAGAAGAGAAAGACATTAGCAGAACTTGCTTTTAGTGGCAGGCATGCAAATATCAGTGTATGGATTCTTACTCAAAAATATAATGCTGTACTGACAGATTTCCAAGAGCAACTTAAGTTTATCTGTTTGTTTTACTGTAAGGATCGTGACAGCTTTGAAGACTGTCTCAGGGAAAATGATGTAATACCCAACAAACTTAAATGAGAGAATGTGAAAAACAAACTGAAATCAACTAAACATCTAAAGCTTATCTTAAAGACAGATCAGCCTACAGTGTATGGATTAGTAAATTAATGTATACTTTTGTTTTGGTTATAAAAAGATGACAGATAAAATTATGCAAAACTGACCTATTGGTCAAATAATTGATATTACATACTACTTTCAAGACGTCCAATATGTTAGCCAGCTTAAAGAAGAGCCACCTAGAAATTTAGTTATGACACCAGCAACATTGCACATGGAAGGTAATATTACTTTGGGTACCAATTATCTATTTAGTCCATCAATAATGCAAAAAAAAAAAAAAATAACTGTTGATATTAAGACACAAACTTTTAATTTTAATAAATATTACAGTGGCTGGTTTGAGGCAGTGTGTAATGCTATAGTGAAACAACTATATCAACTAAATTTGCTTTTTCCCTGTGTTACAGTCAATAAAATGGAAATACACATACAGTATCAGTGGTAATATTTTTGTATTATTATTTTTTCTGTCAAATAAAAATGATGGACAACGTAATCGATATTACAGACTGTTTTAGATATATCCAACACTTTGATCAGTTAAGAACAGATTTCAGACAGCCCGACATAACGCCAATATCAACAGCTCCACCAGCGATGATATATGTGTCATATAATATAACTTTAGAAATATTCAGGCACCTATGCGAACTAAATCTGTTTATTGTTGGTGTTACAGTCAATAAAGTGGTATTATACAAGGCATGATTTTTTCTATTTATTATTTTGTCAGACAACAAAAAATTTATGGACAATGCCCAAAGCGTTCCAAGCTACTCAAGATTATGAAACGCGTTTCACACAACAGACTTACCTATATCAAACACTTACAATGTCTATGAATCGATAACTCTTTTTCTGTAATACAAGATAATCTTTTTTCAGGGGGTGTAAAGATTCAGGTTGTTGCTAAAATAGAATTGAGCAGAGTAGACAGTGGAGTGATTGTATCGTTTATCTCAACTAGACAACATACAGTTAATAAAAAAGGGAACTAGAAACATGTTTTGAAACAAAATGTTGCCTGACTTCCTTGAAGCAGTTGACAGAGCAAAGATGAAAGGGTCTGAATGGCATGAAGGTCATGTACATGAACTGCAACTGAGGCAGTCAAGGTATCACCCAATATTAGGCAAATCATGGCTGCCACTACCAACAGAGTTTGTAAACAAGAGGGCTGTTGTCAATATTGAGAACAAAAAGGATCATCTGTTTTATGTCGTGTGTGCTTGCCAAACTTCATTTTATAAAGGAAAAACCTGAGCATGTATCTAACTATACAAAATTTGTAAACGAACTCAACTTTAGTGGCATGCAATTCCCTGTTAAGGTAGAGGATATAGACATGTTTGAAAAAATAAATTCTGGTATATATATGAATGTGTATATATGGGATAATGACTCTCCTAATAAGTTACAACCAATTAGAGCATCACCACTTGCCCCAACTTACGGACAGACAGAAGATAAACATGTTGACATGTTATTAATAAGCCATGGAGATAACTTTCACTACACAATTATCAGGAGTATGTCGACGTCATGTCTAATTCATGAGCATGTATCAAAATATGGTAGGAAACAGGAATTTTGTAAGAGATGTTTACAAAGATTTTCCTCTATTGATCTAGCACACAAACACATTTAACACTGTAGGACAACTGATGACATTCAAACAATACTGAGGTATCCAGATCCAGGTAGTCAGATATATTTTAAGAACTATGGGAATTAGCAAACACTGTCGTTTGTAGTGTATGTTGATTTTGAATCAATGGTTGTACCATATGAGAGGTGTGTTCCGGAATCATTACCAAAGACTGTAAAGTTGAGTGATCAAGTGGTGTGTTCCTTTGGATACATTCTTGTTAGGTCAGATGGTCAGCATACAGAACCCATTATCTCTATAGGTAAAAATACAGCAGGTCAGTTTTTAACAGAAATGAGGCAATTGAATAATCAGGTAGTACATTATCTGGAAAACAGTCAGATACCTTTGGTGATGACAGAAGAAGATAAACTGAATTTTGATACAGAGGCGATGTGTTGGATTTGTGAACAACACCTAGGAGGTGATAACGTTCGTGACAATGACCACATAACTGGGCGTTACAGAGGTGCTGCACATGGTGCATGTAACATAAAACTAAAAATATAACCCAAGACATATAAACTACCAATCAATTTCCACAATCTCAAGGGGTACAATTCACACATTATCATGCAGGCTGTAGATGCGTCTTTAAAAAAATTAATTGTATTGCTCAGACAACTGAGAAATAATTGACTTTTAGGTTAGACAAATTAGCTTTTAATGACTCTATGCAACATTTGTCCTATGGGCTTGCTAGTCTGGCAGAAGGTCTGAATGAGTTTCCAATAACAAGTAAATATTTTGAGCCAGAGTTGATTAAGAAAGGAGTCTACCCATACGAGTACATTGATCACTGGGTTGTGTTTGAGGAAAGGAGTCTGCCTCCAAAAGAGGCATTTTATTCTACACTAAATGGTAAAGGAATTTCTTACTCTGAATACCAGCATGCTCTTGATGCTTGGGATAAACTAAGGTGTGAAACGAATAGTGACTACCATGACCAGTACTTGAAAGCTGACGTTTGTTTGCTAGCAGACATATTTGAAAGTTATTGTGAAAAGGGTTTGTTGCACTACAGTCTTGATTCAGCTTGCTACATAACTAGTCCTGGCATGACATGGGATGCATTTTAAAAATCCAGTAAGATATATTATAGACCTGCTGTCTGATAGCACGATGGGTGAAATGGTTGAACGTTGATTGAGAGGAGGTATTAGTATACTGCAAACAACTATGCCAAAGCCAACAACAAATATCTTGATGGTTATGGTGACCTCTGTGTTGACCTTGGCTTAGACCCTCAAGGTCAAGGTCATTCACTACGTACCTTGACGCTAATAATGTGTATGGATTCACGATGTGTGAGTTACTGCCCTTGAAAAACTTTCGTCTGCATGATTTGTCACAGGGTGATATAACATACTTAAACTCTATTATGGCTCATGATTGGAATCATACAAAAGGTTGGATCTTTGAAGTCGACCTGGAGTACCCACACCTCCTACATGATTACCATAATGATTATCCATTAGCTGTTGAGAAAATGAGTTTGACAGGAAAAAAGAAGACACTAAACTTGTGCCAAATTTGAATGACAAATTCAGTTACGTTTGTCACTATCGCCTGCTTCAGTTTTACATTAGGCATGGGTTAGTATAAAAAATGTTCACAGAGGTATTGAATTTGACCAGAGTGCTTTCATGAAAGATTACCTAATGAAGAACACAACCCTTCATACAAGAGATGGTAACACTGCATTTGACAAAGAATTCTTTAAGCTTATGAACAATGCCTGTTTTGGCAAGACAATGGAAATTCCTCATCACCACAAACATGTGAGACTGGTCAGGTGCAATTAAACTTACAGGTAAGCCACAATACATAGGGAATAAAGAATTTCATTAGTCATTGTATGCAGTGACACTTTAAAAAAAGATTGTTAAACTGGACAAGCCAATATTCATTGGTATGACAATTTTTGAGTTATCAAAATTGTTAATGCTCAGCTGTTTTCTGGGCACGCGCATGCGCTATCACCTACTGGGTTGTGCTTATGTTGTGATGCGATCAAAGATAAACTGAATGACTTTCGGATTACTATGTGCCACAAACTATATGTCTGGAAGCAAGGTATTTTTGTTTTACTCATGTTCTTGCAGCCATTTGATTTATAAAAAACAAACATTTGCAGTCAGTTGGTCTGCTACTGAGGTCAGACAGGTTCTTTCGAAACCAGGTTGTATACAGCTAACCCATCTCGCCCCGACCCCCTGCAGTAGGAGATGGATTGACCATGATTGTTCAGGAGGAGTTCCAGATTACCTTGGCGCCTGAAAGTGCCGGACTGGCCTGTACATGGGTTAATTGAAGGGATAAAACATTATGATTGTTGTATAAGCCAGCTCAGGATGCATGATAACAGCAATAGTATACACATATTCATGTGTGTGAGGCACCAACCCTGGGATTAAATGCATGTGCAAGTATTTATATATATATATATATATATATATATATATATATATATATATATATATATATATATATATATATATATAATATATATATATATATATATATATATATATATATATATATATTTTTTATTTTATTTATTTATTTATTTATTTATTTATTATTATTATTATTATATTATTATTATTATTATTATTATTATTATTTTTTTTTATTTTTTTTTTTTTTTTGGGGGGGGTTCTGTCTATTTTAAGTATCTACTTAATGTATTAAATATTAAATATTTATTTTTTTATCTGTTTTTGATATAGATTATGTAAATTCAACATGTGCGCGGACTTGTATGTTATGCATGTAAACACTTATGACAAACTGCTTCTGTGTGGTGTAGCTGTTGTTGTGCACATATATAAATGTATGTTCATGTGTTTGTGCATAGCTTGTTGGTGGTGGTGCTGCACTCCTATATGCCTATATATGTATGTTCATGTGTTTGTGCACAGCTTGGTGGTGGTGATGCTGCAGGCATACAGTTAGGCTAGGGTGCCAACTACAGATGCAATCTTGTTAGGCAGGCATACATTTTGGTTAGTGTGTCAACTATAGCTGCAGTCCTATTTATTATGCAGGCACACTTTTAGGCCAGTATGTCAAATATAACATAGGGTGTGTGTGTGTGTTGGTCAGGCTATTTGTATAATAATGCTCTGAGAACCTTTATCCTTACTACATGAACAGGATAGAATAAGATGTATAAACAGCAATATTTGGAACCTACACACATACCTGTATGCTGAGCACCAAACACCAGTAGGTTCTAGTATGTTGTAGTTGATTTTTATACATGGATACCACAAACTCAACATGCATGCGGGCATACCAGTTGGGCACTTTATTTACAAACCTTTTCATTGTGCAATGCTGATCAGCTATGTCTTTTTTGTTTCTTTCAACGAGAGGGTGTACATGCAATTTGTTTTGCTTTTGCAGGGTGTGTGTTGCGTGTGCGCATGTGTGATGACACGTACGTGAACAACTTGCATAAGAAATGCATATATTATGAGTGTATTGATATATGTGCGTGCATGCGCACTTTTGTTGTTGTTTTTTGTTTTTTCTTAGAGTAGGTACCAACTGTGGAGCTTTATCTCGGATTAGAGAATGTTCTCGGCATCCTGTCTCGGAAGACAATGGAGTATGCGCTTGCTGGGTCAGTCACTGGAGTGACCTCTCCAGTGCGTAAGCCTGGGCGAAGTGTATGGAGATCCTGGGATGCCCAGTCATCAAGATCCCCCTCTCGGCCTCGCTGATGTATCCAAAGGAATGCAAAGCAGTACGTTTGGCACCAGTTTGGTTGCAGGAGCTGCCAGAACAGTGCGTGAATACAGGCAGCTGTCTGCCTTCGGGGCTCCACTCCTGATTTGAAGGGTTTACTCCCCCACATTTGGCCGTTGGATCCAACCTGATCTCCTCCGTCCTCTAGCCGTTGGCTGTCAGAAACAGCTCATCCGCCTAGTGGTGCAATGTGAACACCACCCCCTCACGTGGTTTAGCCCACCAGCTCAGGTGGTTTGCCAGGGTGTGGCGCTTGGAGCCAGCACGTGAGAGATTAAGGAGATGGATGAGGACCAGTGATGCCCGTCCGTCCTATGTAGGACGCAGCTGCCGAACAGCAAAGGTGCTACCTCTATTCAGAGCCCCCTACACCCCAATGTAGAGAATGTAGATCTCTTAGATAGTATACACTGTCAGTTCCAGAGAGAGTCCTGCTGTGTGTGCACATGTGTCTGGAGGTGCACATGCATATATGTGTCACACTGTGCACACTTTCTTAAAAGCAATTTTCTGGGATTTTGTGTGTACTTTTTGTCACATATATATGTAAATTGTTAGATTTAATGGTGTTTCATAGCCAATTAGGATGTCAGTCCCAATAATATTTCAAATCAATTCACATGAGTCTGAGGTAGATGTTCCAATACCCTCGCCATTTTCAACATTGTCCATGGCAGACAGAAGTGGCTGGAGTGGGCTACTTTGCCAATTTTTGTTGTTTCTCTGTATACTTCTTCTTAATGATTTGTGGTGTTCTTTTTTTTTCTTTGGTGTTCATTGTGCATTTTTTGTAAATATTGTCCTTGCTTTTGTATTGTCTTTTCTGTTGGGAGAGACAGGTTGTCATATATACTTTCAGGCTGTATTGTTCTTGTCTATGTTGATAGAAAAAGGCTAAGGGCTTACTATAGCCCACTATGTGGAATGCATGCCTGTACTTTTCATATATTTTATGGATAGGAGAGTATCGTTTTGTAGAATAAATTGTATAAGCCTCGGAGATCCGAAGAAATGGGATGACGTGTTGCATCTTTTGAGATAAAAAGAATATAGGATATGCTTTCTACAAGAAACACACTTTACGGAGAAACAAGAGCACATCATCAGGGCGAAATGGGGCTATCAAGCATTTTATAATTCTTATGCATCAAATGCAAAGGGTCTGGCTGTTCTAATTAACAATAATTTTGTTTTAAAACACCTTGGCTTGTACAATGACCCTGAAGAAACTACATGATTCTTAAAGTGCTTGTTGATGAAACTGTGTACTTGCTGGTTAACTCTTTCCCTACGTAACATTTTCAGCGAGTCAGTTCCCTGCTGACGTAGCAGGAAAAAGGACGTCTGTTCCCTGGTGACGTACATTTTTGGGGTAGATTGAATTAATTTTCACAGCCTCCCAAGGTAACAACCATATATAAATTGGGTATCATTGGACAGAGCATTAAAAGTATTTTTCAAACCTGCATGTGTTTGTGCCTCAGTTTAGTGGGATGTCGAACCAATTTGATTATTATGCAACAGAACAAACATGGCGGAGCAAAAAATGAGAAACGTGGTTTTGGTAGCAACAGTGTAAGCACATGCAACGAAAAACCCACATTTACTCACCAACATGGCAGGAAAATGTATTCCACAAGCAAAGAAATCACACAAGAGAACTGTCTCTTCTTGAATCACAATGTTATGAGCTAAAAATCAATGTTGAAACCGTGCTCATGAGGATCGAATAAGCTCACCGTAGGAGACGATCCAAGGCACGTTGTCGGCTACTTTGGCCTTGTTCCAACATCATCCGACAAGGGCATTCACTTTCAGATAACTTAGAAATGGTTGGTGAAACATATTAAAGTGGTTGCTTCCCTTAGACCGATAGCTGTGCTTCAGGCGATTTTTGTACAAACACAACGCTACAATACTAGTGACTCGTCTATAGACGGCATCGAGCACAACACGATAACGTAAGTGCTTCGATGGCAAAAGGTTTGTTCGGGCTAACACTAAACCGGAAGTGATACGTAGGGAAAGAGTTAATGTGCACGGGCCAAACAATGATTGTCCAATTTTTTTTATGAACAGTTGAAAAGCAAATTATGCGAATATGGGGATGTTCCTATGATTCTGGGAGGTGATTGGAATATAGTCTTGGACCCTAAGCTTGATTATCATAATTACAAGTGCACAAATAATCCACTTGCCAGAGAAAAAATACACGAGGTAATTGAAGAATTTAACTTGATATATATTTGGAGAGAAATGCATCCTAATGATACAATATTTATGTAGAGGAGAAAAAAATCCCCTTCAGCAGGCATGCCTGGACTTTTTTTTATTATATCGGATGCAGCTGCACACACGGTAGTGGCATCAGGGATGAATGCATCATACAGATCCGATCACTCTGTTATCTCTTTTGCTATCCAGTTGGGAAATGGCAGTTCAGATTCCTATAGTAGACATGGCCGTACTTTGTGAAAGTTTAATACCTCCTTGTTAAAAAATGCAGAGTATAATTATAACATCAGTGAAAAGGTGTATTTATGAAACAAAATGTCAGTACCCACATCTGTTGTACTGACATGAAGTTATCGATCACATCCCTTCTCCCGATCTGCAGCTTGTAATTAATGATCAGTTATTTTTTGAAACTCTTCTTGTTCAGATTAGGGGAACTACAATAGCTTATGCTTGTCACAAGAAGAAGGTAGAAAACGAATGAGAAAATTGCCTGCTCAACAAAACTGAAGCTATGGAAAATAGTCTGAGCCAGCATAATCAGGGAGTTTTAGAGACTTTACAGCAGGAGTTGTATAACATTAGGGAACGGAGGATGGACGGGGTTCAAATTAGAGTGAAAGCAAGATGGATAGTTTTGTGGGCTAGAAAAAAAGACATTCACATGAGTAAATTTATGAAGGTTATAGAAAACAACAATGGAGAAAAGATAAAAGATCAGGTAAAAACTGTAAGGGAAGTGGAGGAGTACTATAGGGCATTATATAAAAACAGAGGCTCAGATTTACATGAGGTTGACTCCTCAGATTTTGACAACTGTCTTTTTCGAACGTTATCAGAAGAACAGAGAGACAAATTAGAAGGCTACATAACAGAGGAGGAGGCTTTACGAGCTTTAAAAAATATGGAAAATGGAAAAAGTCCAGGAAGTGACAGCTTCCCTGCGGAATTTTTCAAATTATTTTGGAAGGACCTAGGGTCTTTCTTAGTGAGGTCTATCAACGAGGGTTACGACCATGGGTCTTTGTCAGTCACACAAAGACATGAAATGATAACCCTTATTCCTAAAGGGGAAAACCCTAAACAATATTTAAAAAATTGGCACCCAATATCCCTGCTTAATGTCAGTTATAAAATTGCATCCGCATGTATCACAAATAGAATAAAACAGGTTCTCCCTTGTATAATTCATGAGAACCAGAGTGGTTTCATCTCCGGTGGATCAATCTCTGACAATATTAGACTTCTGTATGATGTACTTTATTTAACAGAGACATTTAAGAAACCTGGACTGTTGTTGCTCATCGATTTCAAAAAAGCGTTTGACTCTGTTTCTCACTCATTTATCCAGAAAGCTTAAAAAATGGTTAACTTCGGCTGTGGCATCACTGCCTGAGTTTTTCATTGATAAAATCAAGTTTTGCTATTCTTTGCTTTTCATACTCCTGCTGGGCTTGTGCCAGTTTTTCTGATGCCTCATTGTGTCGCTTCATTTCTTCTGCACTCTCATCTTTACTAACTTTTGAAAAGAGATAGTTTGATTCACTAAATGCAATTGCATTAACAACAGCCACGCCAGTTATAACAGCTAGTGTTGCCATATTTTGTATTACATGGATACATTTTCTGGAATAATTCATTGCTTGACAAGAAAATCTTTTGTGGCAATTGACGCTGTTACAACCACTATTAATTTTGCGCTGTCTTCTCTAATTTTCCAAAGTCTGCAGATCTCATTTTGAGGAGACTCCATCCCAGCATAGTGTAAGCAACTGCTAGTCCGCTTATTATGCAGAGTAATAGACAAGGTTCATTATGTTCTTTGTGTCACTCATTTTCTTATGATACAAAAATTAAAATATTAATTTTATCCATTGCATAAGAAATGGATCGAAAGGTTTTGGTGCTGCTGCTAATGTGGAGACTTCTTCTTTTATTTTTGGAGTGCCGGATTTTTTTTGACATTGTTTGAGTGTTTGGTTTGTATTTTTGGTATAATTGGTAACCTACGTAACCAAATCCAACAATAAATCCAGCAACTATATATTTTGTTATTTCAGGTTTAGACTCAGTTGACAGTCTCTCACTTTGTTGAAGATGTGAAAGTGTTAGTAGTGACACCAGTGCTGGGGTCGGAGCTGTTGATGGTGGAGCCTTTTCTGTTAACACATCAAGCTGTAATTGTTTTGTCTGTTATATCCAGCTAATCTTTTTCAAGCCTCACCCCTGCCTGGACATTTCGCCTTAGTCACTGTTTGAACCTGCATCAAGATAGGGCTCGGTTGTGGAGTCGTCTGGGTCTCGTCCATTTTCTTCTGCTTTAAAATTTGTTTTAGAAAAATCAACATGACTCCCAGTAACAAGCAAGGTTACCACAGGTGCAAGGTAATTCCCAAACTTGTAAAACAAAAGGCATGCTAATTTACCGATTGTACTTGAAACAATATTGTTGCTTTTGAGATCGTGTGACAGACTGTCAGTAATCAACAGGAAGGAATTGACTCACAACTTTTGTATAAAGAGAAACGAGAGATCGACTCAAATCACGGGTCAATAGCGAACTGATGTGATTTTCATATTATTTAGCATGTAGTTTAATCACCTCATCAGCGGTGAGTGATTCAATGTCTTCTGTCATGTATTGTTTCCTGAGATAAGCTTTTGATTTGCCAGAAACAGCTATAGAGAGAAGTCACTGTTTTTTTTTAGAATTTAAGTTTTTGTTTTCTACAGCGCATATATCACTTAGGAGAATTAATTCGTCCTGATTCATTGTATGATGTAATATCATAATTTTGATGCTATAATTAATTTCACTGTGTCTACATTGATATTTTAATTACCCTTTGTTTAAGAGGCGATGTGGCATTAATATTTAGGTGGAGTGGGGGATCTGCCTTAATAATCACAGGTTAACAGCCAATCAAAAAACGTTGCTTCAACGATTTTTTTAAATAGGCCTAATGAACATAGAAATATAAAGAGTTGGTTGCAATGATGGGAGTTGTTTAGCATAAATGGTTAGTTAGCCAGAGTAACGTTTTGTTTATGAAAGGGGTGGGGTGAGCTTGTATGTTCGTTCTCTTACTTCTCTATTTAGATATTTTTGGTTACCATTTGTGTAAACAAAGTATGGTGCAATAAAATTGGAAAGTTGATCTTTTCACTGATTTGAATGTGACCTATTAATTTAATTTATCGTAATTCTTTTTAGTTAAGGCATAAACAAGGGGGGAAGTCTGTAAACAGGGCTGCTGCTGAAGCTTCTACCGCCTGGAGTGGGTGGATAAAATGTACAGATGGCTGAAAGATGTCATTTTCAACAGAACAGCAAGATTGAAGTCAACGGCACAATCAACAGTCTTGTCAAACTCGTGGCTCCATTCCTGTTAATGTCCATATAAAATGTGTAAAGTTGAACTGTATTCTAATCACAGTGTGACCAATCAATTTATTTCCTGTTTCCTTAAAGGAGAAAAAAAGGCAAAAGTTATAGACTGCATGAGTGGTCCGTTCTGCTGTTGCCAATTACTGTGTTACTTGCTCTTGAGTAGTGTCTTAGTTTCTTTACAGAAGGTTGTGATCTTGAGGTAGTCTTGCGCCTGCTTTGGCCAGCCTGTCACAGCATCAGCCTCCTCATTCCCAGCTCTGCCATGAGATGGCCTTAGTTGCCTGCTCGGCGTTAATCCCGAATAACTGACTCGTTCTCAGCTACTCCAGAATGCGCTGGAATCCACTGCAGCACTACTTTTTGGCGACTGGACAGGACACCCAGTTTGTCTGGACTCGTCCTGGTGAGGAGATCATTGGATCGAGAAGGTTTAGAGAGCTGACAATGAGTCGGTGAGAAAGACAAACTTCTTTCTTCTGCTGCCTTACCCTAGCTAGTGCTCTGCTGCTGTGATGAGCGCCTGCAGATTTGTACGTTAGTTGAAGCTGCTGCCACCAGCTGGTAAGTAGAGGGAGGTAGCAGTGTGGTCTGCACAACAGATGTACACGCTGCTTCCTCCATTCCACGCAGCGTCTTCTGCGGAGTTGCCTGTGCAGATGTGAGCACAGCTGCTGTGAGGGTAGCGCTTGTGCATAATCTCCAGCGATATGCCTTTGTGCAGTGCTGCGACCTTTTGCAATGATTCTTGAAACATCGTTTATGTTGTCTAGAATGCTATTTCGATATGCCCAGCTGTCTGAAGGGAGCTATTCACACAGCTTTGGGTTTGGTTGCAGAATGTTAGTTTTAGCCTTTTGCAGGTCCTTCAGTTAGTGGTTAAGACTTGGGCGTTTCTGACGGTTCTTGGTCTGCTTCTGTAGCCTCCAGTATCCAGTGCTGTGGGTGTGTAGTGAGTTTCTTCATCGTGTGTCAAGCCTGTTGCTTTTGGAGGCAGCATTTCATGTTGTCGAAGTATCTTCGTACCGCACTACTGGTATGATAGAACTGGTGTTTTCTTGCACCAGGATGCTGAAATTTGCGTCCATGTAATCCCCACCAGTTTCTTCATCGGAGACAGTTTTTTTCACAGCTCAAGCTTTCTTGGCTTCGATGTTAGACCTCCACGTGAACCCATGGGTTTATTTGTTGCCAGTACAATTGGCCTGTCTGTCTGTAGCACTGGAAGGTCTCCAGTTTTCAATGGGACTTTTCCATCTGTTGAAAGACATTGTTATAGTATTGGCGTAGGTTAGTTTGAATGGCCATCTTTCAGTCCAGCTGCTGACTCAGGTGGAAGCATCCTATTTTCTGCAGGATGCTATTTCTGTATGTTCTGTTGCGCTCCACACTGCAAAGTCATCTGCATGGAGGGTGTTCGAGACGAACCTTGGTACAGCTGTACTGATGTCATTAATGTAGACCAAGAACAGCGTCGGAAACAAAACACCTCCCTGATGTACACCTTCCCTGAGTTTTACAAGACTGCCGAGTGTGCGGTTGACTTCAGTTTTGCCGTTCTGTTGAACAGGAAGTCTTTCAGCCATCGGTACATCGAGTCTCCCAATCCCAGTAGAAGCTTTAGCAGCAGCCCCTCTTTACAGACTTTTCGACCTTTTTGTCTACCGTATTGAAAATACGGTAGACTTCTAGATGGGACTGGTCGGAGTACGTTCCGTAGCATGCATATGACGAACATAAGCGGGCACACATCACACTCTGACAGTGAAGTAACACGATAAATATTACGCCATGCCTAGCTACGCTAACCGCGCTGTTGAACGTACATATGGCATAAGTATGCATCGATTAAATGTGAACTGTTTGTTTAGGTTTAGCAGTCGGATGGTTCTAAACTTTTCGTCGGTGGGAGATGGACCAGGCACAGTTAACTTTACCCCTCGATTATACAATGAGTTAAGGTTTTTTCAATGTACCTCACTGCATCCATCCCAGATAGTGGAGCAGTAATCACAGTGTGTCTTAATGTGGGCATGAAGAAAGAGTCTTCTAGTGTCAGTGGTAACTATTTGACTTAGTTTTGATAGCAGGAATAGATTTTTAGATATTGTTTTGCATGTGTTTTCGATATGTGGTTCCCAGCTGAGCTGGTTATCTACTTTGACTCCAAGCAAACGATATTTTTCTTAACTTGATCAAGAGGCTCAGAGTTCAGGTTAAGGGCAGGAGACCACGTTGATGTTTTTGGCGTGAAGTAATCAACATACTCTGTGTCTTTTGGACACTAATTATCATATGATTATGTTGGCACCAGCTTGAAACCTCATCAAGACTTTGCTGGAGAACTTCGTTTATTTTTGGCAATTCGCTGTTTGATGTATGTATGGTAGTATCATCAGCAAATAAGTCACATGTTGCATCGGGATGTGAGACAGAGAATGGTAAATCATTAATAAATATGTTGAACAACAATGGGCCCAAAATTGACCCCTGAGGAACACCACACGTTACTAAACCTTCACTCGAGTAATTACCATTAAGCAAAACTTTCTGTCTTCTGTCACTTAGATAGGATGATATCAGATGTACGGTATTGGAATCGATGTGATACATCGGTAGTTTTCTTTTAATAAGATAGAGTGGTTGAGTAAATCAAAGGCTTTTTTAAGGTGAAGAAAAACTGCACCTGATAACTGAGAATTATTAATGGCTGTAAGCCATTTATCAATAATATGTATAAGGGCAGTTTGGCAAGAGTGTTGCGAGCGAAACCCAGACTGGATTTTACTGAGTAGACAGTTCTGTTCTAGAAAGTTTTGCAGATGTGTATGGATACGTTTTTTTCAATAGGTTTTGGATGACTGGTAGAATGGAGATAGGTCTATAATCATTCAATGAGTTTAAGGTTTTGCTTTTGGGAAGGGGAATGACCTTAGCTGTTTTTAACTCATCAGGGAAAATATTTCTTTGAATAGAAAGATTGTAAATGAACGTTAGAGACTCAACTATGTGAAAGAGAGAGAGAGAGAGAGAGAGAGAGAGAGAGAGAGAGAGAGAGAGAGAGAGAGAGAGAGAGAGAGAGAGAGAGAGAGAGAGAGAGAGAGAGAGAGAGAAAGAGAGAGAGAGAGAGACAGACAGACAGACAGACAGACAGACAGACAGACAGACAGAGACAGAGACAGAAACAGAGACAGAGAGCCGCGCGCGCAAGAGAGAATGACGTCATATTTAGAGTATTATGTCAGTGTCTGCGTGGTGACGGAGTTGCCTCTTTTACGTCACCGACACTGTCTGATTTTCTCTAGAAGTAAAGTTTAGTGGGGTTTTTTCTGAAAAGAATACATTTTTTTTGCTAAAGAAGATGAAAGGATACAAAGATGGCTAACGAACTCGTCCAATTTCTTTCTACAAACTAGCTATATGCAAATGTTCAAGTAAATATTACAAAAATTACGGACTCTAATCTGGGTCAACCGACTTCCTATAAACGGTTGTTGATGTCTTCAGTGAGACATTCGATTATAATATGCTCTGAGGCTCTCATGGCCACTCACTTAAGACAGTTTTTCGCCAAGTTTCAAGCTTGTATTTACAGAAATATCGGAGATTCTCTTGTTTACACATATACGCACATATATACATGCATACGCACATACATACATGCATACGCATATACATACATACATACATACATACATACATACATACATACATACATACATGCATACATACTTCGCGCCAAATGTACGCTCAGCAGCGAGGTTAACGTAACTAGATATGACGTAATGTTCATCTTGTTACTTCAATTGTTAGAGGTTTAGCCTGCCCACCTTTGACACATCATGAACATGCTTTTAAATTCGCCCCACCGCGACCTGTCCTAAAAAGTCCATTCTATAAATAGAATATATTTTTAAAAGTAAGAATTCTCCACTATCGAGAAGGATCAGACAGTGACAGTTACGTAAAGTCGTCAAACACGATATTGTTACACAATGTTCCTAAATTGTCGCAAAGCACCAGATGTCGGTGTTAAACAATGTTTCTGAATTGACATCCAATTCGTAACTGTGTGCACGACGTCGTGGAACTAGCGATGCCATGACGTGAAGCTTATAGTGACGTTATTTTGCTGCTCGTGCTATTCTTTCTCTTCAGAATTTCTGTCGCTATTCGAGTCCACATAGCGTACTAATAGCAGGAAGCGCCATGTGTTCGTTTTTATTTGTGCGCGCCGGTGTGTTGTGATCAGAGGTTGGGTTAGAGAAGACTGAAATGGACCAGAAGGATAAGCTTTAAATTATGAACATGAAAAGAAAAAACGCATTTGAGCTCCAAACAATACGGTAGACTCTAGGATGAAATCGCCATCGTGTTATCGTAAAGGATGGCAACTTACTCATTTTCGTGCACTTTACGCTCACATGATTGAAACTTGATAGGTAAAGAGAAGTAAAAATAACAAGATGGGATGAACCATAACCCGCAAAGTCTCTTCTAGAAGATATCTGTTCTCACTGTCAGGGGTCTCTACCTTTTGTCTTTGACCTGATTCTGATGTTGAATTATCTCCTAGTGAAAAAGTCTCGCAGATCTGCCAATGCGTCAGTGAGTTCTATAAAGGGCCCAGGACATACGCTTCATTGATTTGTCAAAAGTCTTGTGTCATAACGTAATTTTTATATTTTACGTAATTTTATATTTTACCTGATATGAGTTTCACTTTCGCTTCATAGGCTTGAGAAAATGGTGACAAAACTAAAACTTTACGGTACAAATTTAGTCTTGCTAAAAAATTTTTGAGCAGGTTGACTTTACATGATATACTAAGTACACGAGTCACCTGCAAACTCTTCTGTAAGCGCGTCGATGTGTGTGTGCGTGTAACGTACGCAGACTTGCCCCCAGTCGTACGCACAGACTCTCGCACAACAGACGCATACACCGCCACTGTCTCAGACGGGCGCATTCATGCGGTAAAACACAACTCACGGGCTTCTTTTCTAACGGAACTTTTATACACAATAAATAGAGCAAACGCTTAAAAGGCTATAAACTATTTACACTCCACCTTCCCCACTACATCCAAACATCACAAACACATACACAATATCACGGCCAGGCTAGGTATTTGTTTCTCACAGTCTTCAACCTGTTTGGTGTTCTCGCCTGGTTACTGTCAGTCCTTTCACGTCTAGGCGTGCAAGTCCTTTCTCTTACGCTTCTCGAGTCGTCCTGTCTCTCGAGTCGTAGACGTCCTCGTTTCTCGTACTGTATCTTCGCTGTGAACCTTGTGTCTTGGCACCAGCCGCTCACTCCCCGAGTGAAGAACTGGAGATATGACCCCGCGTTAGGTCCTGGTGACTGACGTCTCGGCCTCTCTCTCTCTCTCTCTCTCTCTCTCTCTCTCTCTCTCTCTCTCTCTCTCTCTCTCTCTCTCTCATATATATATATATATTATATATATATATATATATATATATATATATATATATATATATATATATATATATATATATATATAATTTTTCAATAAATTCTGAGAATGCTGTGCTAATGCCATGGAAATCCAGGCTGGTAAGCTTGCATTGTGTCATCAGGACATCAGCTGTCCTTTTGTGACTGCATCGCTTATTAGATCTTTTGAGCCTTCCACTGAACACCTACTACATAAAGTAATATATATATATATATTATATATATATATATATATATATATATATATATATATATATATATATATATATATATATATATATATATATATATATATATATATATATATATATATATATATATATATTTCGCAGAGGGCAGCCTTTTTTCCTGCTGCGCTGCGATTGTCAGAAGGCCACCGGCTTGTCAGCCGGCCTACCTGCTGGGGGAGGCTTGTGCCTCAGCGCGCCGGTACCAGTTGTGACCCAGTTTCTCGGCTCGCCTCAGTGGAACAAACTAAGTATGCAGTACTAGTGGCAGAGCCAAACAGCCGCATCGCTAGCGAGGCGCGGCATAATTTCACGCTGATAGAGTGGTCCTTGACGCCGCTTCTCGACGTTACGGACTCAGGTGTGATCTGTTCCGTCTAGTGTCGTCATGGTTGAGTGACTGTGAAGCTTACTGGACTTGTAGGCCGCCTCACGTGTGCGATTAATCACATTGAAACACTCAGTTGTTCAGCAATCATGCTGACTGGCCTCGAGTAAAGTGACAATGGCGACACTGACCACCATCTCTATACAATGGGCCCGATAACCCGCTCCAATGCAGCGAATTCACGTCTTTCCCTTGAGAAAATTACAAGAACAAGAGACCCTATACAAGTGACCTTTGAAAGTAACTCAACACGTGTACCCCTGTGGAGACATGCGCTATACACCATATACGCACGAGAGTCTGCTATGCCCCCTGGCGCGACACTGCACTGGCAAGACAGGGACAAAAACCAAGATGAACTGAGTATTGTAGTTCCCATCGACCCTCCCTACCCAAGTGAACTTTTTGAAACAATAGTTCAGCTCAAGAATGATTCAAAGAAACTGATTACCATAACTATATATTATACCACCGGGACAGGGCAACTGCTGCCAAGACTGGGTGAACGATGAGTTCAAACTATTAAAAGACAAGATCAACAGAATGTATACATCCTCACAACCAGCATCCCCTGACGTCCACAATGACGACTCTATGACTGAGTGCGCTGATGGGATTAGTGTACTCGCCGACAGCGAAGCCCTTCTCGCCATTCTCGAACCAAACAGCGTACTCGCCACGGGGACGGACGACATCACCAGCGAACCCCCTGCCAACTCCAACGTTACTATTTCCCAATCAGAGGTTTCACTCAACCATGCAAGCAGTTTTGAAATTGCTCCAACAACCCTTGATGGGAACAAGGGCGACAATTCTCCGCCAGCCGAGGCTGACATGCCGCCTGATATGTCCTCGGCCCAGGTCACGCCCCACACAAACACCTTCCCACTCATCAACTGTGTGCCCCCTCCTCTCTCTGTAGAGGCACAAGTCTCGGCGCTAAACCAGTGCATGTCTCAGATGCAGCAACAATTAGTGCTGAATGCTGCAACCATCCATAGCCTGCAAGCCGAGCTGCAGAAAGTGCGCACTGAGCTCTCCGACGTTAAGAGCCAGTGTGCTGCGCATGCTGAGGAACTGGCGCGTGTTGACAGCGTCGTCCGTGACAACGAGACTAAAGCCAAGAACAGCGTGAAGGCAGGGGAAGAGTATGCTGAGGGTGTCAGTTCGGCTGTCGACGACCTATCCACCAGCCATGCTGCTCTCAGTGAAAAGGTACTCCATATTACCAGCAGCAGGGACAACCAAGCCGGTAAGCTGAAGGAACTCAGAAAGCAAGTTGAGGCCGTGGTAAAACAGACGCATCATACCACTGATCAAACTGAGGTGAAAATCCCCGCTGACCCCACACTCCCGCCTCAGCCTCACAAACCCTCTGAAGCCCAAGATGTCGCATCATAGGTGCACATAGAAAACAGGTTCTCTGTTTTATCAGACATAGATGAGAACACCCAAGGATCCAGCGCTAATAACGGTAAGACCATCGACAATACAAGTACTGACAGCAGCAGTAGTAACGGCAGAAGCGATAGTGACAGCAATCACAGCCCCACACCCCTACAGCAACTCCAGTGTCTTCAGGTCCGGCCAGATGTCAACACACTCCTCATCGGCGACTCCATCCTCAAGAACGTGGACGAGCGGAGGATGTCGGTCAATGGTGCCGTGGTCCAGAACCTGTCGGTTTCAGGACTGACAGTGCGTGACGTCGCTGAGTGGCTCAGGAGTCTACCGCCGTCGCCAAATATCCGCCGTGTGACCTTACACGCGGGGATAAACAGCTGTAAAGTGGGCGTGGTCAGGAAGCAGACATGGGTGCAGCTTATCTGCTTACTTCGTGCAGCCTTTCCCAATGCCGCATTGTTTACGTCCTCCATCATTCCTGGAGGGGCCCACCACTACCGGTCGAAGCCTGTGTTCCCCTCCAACGACAACTTGCGGGCAACGTGCGAGCAAGAGAAGGTCTTTTACATCGACCATATGCCGGCCTTCATTACTTACAATCTGGCACCGCGCAAGGCCTTGTTCCAGAAAGACCGGATCCACCTGACTCCTGCCGGTACAAGAACACTGGCACTCAACATCAGGTTTGCTGGAGTGCCGCGCCGTGCACCAGGTGACGGATCCATCGTAGATCGCCGCAACCAGCAGCATCAACAACAGAATGACTGGTCTCAGCAACACCATCACAACCAGTCGGGCAGTGGCAGAGGGCCAAAGTTTACGCACGTCCACTACTCCCAACCCAGCCTCTCCCAACATCACTCCCAGACAAATTGCCCCTCTACCAGCCATCCTCTATCCCCTAGTTCCCAGGCCAGCCACTTGCCTGCAAACTACGCCAGCCCCAGCCACTTCATGTCCAACCGCGTGCAACCTGGCCATCCCGCTGCGTACTGTCCTCAGCCAGGTCACGCCAAGCCATTTACAGTGACGGAGGAAGAGTTTCCCCGCATGCCGCCCCCGCCTCAGGACAACTCCAGAATCAACAGCGCTCTCCAGGCTCTGGCCGCTCCTAAAACCGCAAGTACCCCGGCCAGGGGGTGGGAGACCCTTGCAGCTATCCCCGAAGGCAATGACTCGCAGGTAATGCGCGTTCTGGCGCAGCTGCTTCAGCCTTTTATCCAGGGATATATCAGTCAACAAACAGGTTTTTAGTTCATTGTTTAAAAAAACAACATGTTTACAAAAACAACAAACAAAAAACAACAACGATCGGTGGTGTTTCGTCGTGCCATTAATTCTAGCGATTGACAGTTCATTTCGGTCACGGTATACATTTAAATTGGGAAGTTCAGGCAGTAAGAGGCCCGGTGTTTTTAAAAATAATTTTTGCCTTGTTTGAAAATTTGCAGTTGGGCTGAATGTTGGAATTTGCTGTAAATTGTGGTTACCTGAGAGGAGACATGTTTGGTGCTTTGATTCATACCATCCTGAGCTTATCCAGTGGACAATTGTGGGCCTATGTTGAGTTGCCTTTGACGTAGTGATTTGAGGGGCACGCTGATTTCAGCTGTGCTTGGGTGTGGGGTTGGTAAGGAACCAGTTTCATAGCCAAAAAATGAGACTGTCAATGTGCTGTTTTTTTGTGTATTTTGTGCATGGCAAATGTGCAGCTGGTGGGTGGTATTGTTTTTTAGGGAATTGAAAAATTAGGAGATGACTGGGACTGACTAAGGCTAAGAGACTGGACAGTACGGAAACAGCACTGTGATCCGTGGCCTGTCAGGTGCACCACATGCCATATGTGACATAGACCGGAAACTGGTTTAGTGTAACCAGATCATTGAGTTTGGATGTTTGCAGTTGGAAAATTAAGAAAATCATGAAAAATTTGAAATTTTGCCAAAAAATCGCTGTGCATGCAGTTTTATAGGCGTTTTGGCATGTTTTGCGTGGCAACACCCTGTTTACCTGCACTGTGAGCTAGGTTTAGTGTGTTTGCTCATTTATTTTTTGTCTTACAGGTAGTCATGAGTCTTTCCTTCGACCATACGCTGTGACCTTTGACCTTGACCTTGAAAGGGATGGGGTTTGGGGTGTTCAGTTTGATAAATGCGTTAAAAAAATACACTCTTTCAGTTATTGAAGTTATGTGGGGTGGGTGTAGGGTGGGGTGGGTAGGGGTTTGGGTTGGAGGTGGGGGGGGGGGGGGGCGGTGGGTTGGGGGCTTAAGGTCAAAGGTTAAGATAAAAACTACAATGAAACAGTGTTAGCATGTGCATTTCATCAGACAGCTGACCTCAGAGTGAAATAAGCGGCCAAAATAATGTGACCTTCAGAAGTGTTATTTTGCATGGTACTGCTACACTGGTTGCATCTGAGGTGTCATTCTGCTGTAATTGTCATGAGGGATGTTTCTGGTGTCTATTCTAAGCCAAACACAAGCACTTGTACACTGAGTAAAGCTCATTTGAGTGCATTGTTATGGGACCAGCAGTTGCGAGCACCAGTACAGGGTTTTACAGGAGTGTTCACAAATTTGGCACACACATGCCTACTGCATCTGCAAGATGAGCTGAGGTGTTTTGAGACTCTGACAAGTGTGTTTTATATAAAAATGAACTGTACATAACCATTTTTCTATGCTACCTCCTAAATCAGCACTCCAGACACTTGTTAGCGTATGCGGCATGTCCCGCGTAGCATAGTTTTGGTTGTTTTGTGTAGTCTTTTTCCTGTGGGATAGCTCAATAGACTTAATGTTTAAATTGCAGAGCTGTTTCATGACCCCTTTTGCCTAGGGAAAGATTGCCAGCAGCATATAGGGCATGGCAGCTGGTTACAGGCCTCTTCCAGCTTGTTGTCACCAGACAACAGGGTCAATGATGATGCCTGGGTGTTGTCTTTTGGGCCGCCCTAAGATACACAAGGAAATGGCCTTGGGTCTGAAAGCTCATTTTTCATCAGTGTCAGTGTCATGGTAACTTTTTAAAGTTGTCCAGCCCACCAGAAGTCAGTTTGACTGTATTGCATGCGTGTGTGAACTTGGAAAAACAGAAAAAGTAGGGGGGTAGGCAATGGAAAAATATGAAAAAAAAAAACTTTCATGTGCCTGTGTCTCAAATGCAAAATTTCTGAAGATCAGATATATTACTTGATGTACATGCCAATTTTGGAGGCATTTTGACCATATCTAGGCTGTTTTTCATGGCATCAGATATGCATGATCCAACACGTCAACAGCATTGTGAACGCCACATCAAGGCACTTCACATAATGGGCCATAACATAAAGATGCAGCAACTTTCAAGGGTGTCACTTTGGGTTTGACTTAGCTATTGTCTAAGGGTTGCACTGATTGCAGATTGAATGGTGTTCAGGTGGGACAAGTTTCTCTGACAGGTCACGGTATACATTTAAATTGGGAAGTTCAGGCAGTAAGAGGCCCGGTGTTTTTAAAAATAATTTTTGCCTTGTTTGAAAATTTGCAGTTGGGCTGAATGTTGGAATTTGCTGTACATTTGTGGTTAGCTGAGAGGAGACATGTTTGGTGCTTTGATTCATACCATCCTGAGCTTATCCAGTGGACAATTGTGGGCCTATGTTGAGTTGCCTTTGACGTAGTGATTTGAGGGGCACGCTGATTTCAGCTGTGCTTGGGTGTGGGGTTGGTAAGGAACCGGTTTCATAGCCAAGAAATGAGACTGTCAATGTGCTGTTTTTTGTGTATTTTGTGCATGGCAAATGTGCAGCTGGTGGGCGGTAGTGTTTTTTAGGGAATTGAAAATTTAGGAGATGACTGGGACTGACTAAGGCTAAGAGACTGGACAGTACGAAAACAGCACTGTGATCCGTGGCCTTCGGATTCTATTCCTTGATAAACGTGTGTATTTGACACCGCTATTACTTTACTTGTAGGCATCTTTCGGGACTGTGCCTGTGGACTTTTATTAAATGTATTTGTATTTCTGACTGTTCAAGAACTCTTGTTAGCTTGTGAACAGTGCGCAGTAAGCAAAACTTTGGTGACCAATGTGCCACTGTTATGAATTTTGCGATGACCAAGAACAGTTACGATCATCATTTTCTGTGTCGTTCGTTCGTTCGTCGTGATTAAAGTCTCTCCGAGACTAGAATATCATTGATCCTTTAGTTTACTACTGTGTCGGAGTACTCTGTGTGTTTTATACGAGGTCATTCAGTGCTTGTTCCAATACCAGCAGACTATCAGCGTTAAGGAAACTCGATTGAATCAAGACGATTCAATCAAGCTTCAATTTACCAGTGATAACTGTGTCTCCGCTTTACTTCGCTGAGCGGTATCGAGTTGAAAGCGGATTACCAAACCCCGGCCAGTATTGTGCTCGTGTGCAGCTGATACGCCTAACTAAACTTGCTATCGGGACTTTGATGTTCGAGCAGTTGGATTATTTCCCTGCCGAAGAGTCTGCTAAATCATTTCATTGTGTCTTATCTATTTACCAGCTTTATATATTCATAGGCATTTGTGCTGTTTCATTTAATAATCGTATACTTCCTTTTTTTGACATTTTATTTTGTTGTTGTTGTTGTTTGTTCTGTACAAATTTGCCTTACTCCGTAATAGACATAAATTTGAAAGTTATGCGAATAGGGCATCTCAATGTTTTCATTTGTACAATAAACTAACCGATATATCTGTCTACATTAGCAATCCCACACCGTTTCATTTATTTGGGCTTAGTGAGACGCGCCTAAGCTCGTGTGTGAGCGATGAAGCCATTAGTATTCCTAATTTTTCCGTGACTAGGAGAGACCCCTCGTCCCCAGGTCAAACAGGCATCGCTGTCTACATTCATAACTCCATTCAGCATTTAGTCCATAGACGCTTGGACTTGGAAACAGAAGACGTAGAGTGTTTGTGGCTGGAAGTGAAACGACACCGCTACTAGTTGGATTCCCTTTACAGAAACCCTGCCGCCAGTTTTGAATGGTATGACCATTTTAGTCAGATCCTTGACAGAGCTTGCAAAAGAAAGGCTGACCTTCTTCTCATGGGAGATTTTAATATAGACTTCCTTAAAAATCACACTGCGTGGGATACAATATCTTCATTGTTTGGTCTGCTCCAGTTAGTAACATCGCCCACCAGAATTACTCAGAATACGTCCTCACTTATAGACCACATATACACTAATAAACCCAAAGCCGTCTGTAATGTTGAGGTTTCAAATCTAAGTGTTAGTGATCACTATCCAGTTGTTTGTTCATATTCAAAAAAAGATTCCGAAAGCAAAAAAGAACGGTCATACAACCATAACATATCGATCATTCAAGAACTTTAACCATAATAAATTCCTATTTGATTTAAACAATACTCCGTTCAAAGATGTACTTCTCTTTAATGACCCGGACACTGCCCTTTCTATTTAGTACACTCTTTTTCTAACTGTATTAAACAAACACGCACCCCTTCGTGAGAGAAGGGTTAAATCAAACACTCTTCCCCCATGGTTAACCCCAGAAATAATGCAAGCGATGGCGCTCAGAGATGATCTGCGTAGTCCAAAACTATTTACTGAATTCAAGCAACAATGTAACCGTGTTAAGTACGTGATCAGAGAGGCAAGGAAAAGGTTAGTCCGTGACACAGTGAAAGACAGTAAGGATACTTCAACTATCTGGCGCCTATTAAACACTCTAACTAAAGGCTCCCCTGGCACTTCAACAACTATTCCCAGCAGCCTTACTGCAGAAACTTTTAATAATCATTTTCTTTCAGTTGCTGAAACTCTAAATGCCTCAGTTAATAGCAGTAAGCATGAATATTCTAATTTGCTTTCTGAATTCTGTAAACACAGAACAGAGGACACAGACCCCTTCAGCATTCCCTTGCTAGCAGTTCATGAGGTGGGTATGCTCATTAGTAAACTACCAAATAAAAAGTCTTCGGGGCCTGATGACATCAGCCCACAAATATTTAAGTTATCCCTGCCGTACATAGTAGAGTCTATTACGTACATTTACAACCTTTGTATCAAGCAACATACTTTCCCTAACAAACTAAAATACGCTAAAGTCATTCCACTTCCAAAAACTAAAGATCGTTCTGACCCTAACAACTATCGACCGATTTCATTATTATCAATTCTATCAAAGTCGCTTGAAAGGCATGTCCACAAACACCTGCTTGCTTACTTAGAAAACAGCAAGCTCCTCCACCCCTTTCAATCTGGATTTCGCCCCCACCACTCGTGCCACACTGCACTCGTGTCGTTTACTTAGACTTTAAAAAGGCCTTTGACCTAATCGATCACACCACTCTAATGACAAAGATTCAGAAATACTTGAATAGTACAGAAGTAGTTGCATTTTTAGATCATACCTAACTGATCGTAAACAAAAGGTTCTAGTGAATGGATCTTACTCTTCTCTAAAAGTTATAAAGTATGGAGTTCCCCAAGGATCCGTGCTTGGTCCCTTATTATTTTGTCTATTCATCAATGACCTGCCACTTCACTTAACTTGCAAGAACGTACAATGTGATCTTTTTGCTGATGACACTTCCATTCATATGACTAACAAAGATATACAAGTAATTTCTTCCAACTTGCAGCATAGTCTTGAAGTGTCTGAATGGTGTCACAGGAATTGTATGATTGTTCATCCAATTAAAACCAAATCTATGATAATCGCCACTCGTCAAAAACACCAGTTAGCACCCCTGTTACTTAACCTTTTATTAAAGGGTAGTCAAATAGAACACGTTAATGAACACCGCCTACTAGGGATTACAATTGACAGTCAGCTTAAGTGGAAGGCTCATACGGACACTTTATGCAGAACGGTAGCCAAAAATCTTTTCATGTTGTCCAAACTGAAATATTATACCGACTCGGACACGCGCAAACTATTCTATAATGCTCACATACGTTCTCATATTGATTACGCGTCGACCGTGTGGGATGGATGCAGTGAAGTCCACTTGAAGAGACTCAACTCGTTACACAGAAGGGCAGCAAAGTTAATCCTTCCTGACCCACGACTCACAACAGAAGACAAACTCGCCAAAATAGGATTACTGCCACTGCAAGACCACTTCAAATACAATAAGGCTATTTTTATGTTCAAAGTGTGGAAACAGAAAATACCACAATATATCACAACTCTTTTCTCTAAGTCGAAATCTAGGCTTGGTAATATTAGGCAACTTTTCTTAGTCCCCAAAACAAGAATTGATATATACAAATCTAGTTTGTCATTCTCGGGAACGCAGACTTGGAACACGCTTCCTGATTATGTAAAATCCGCTTCCTCTCTAGCCCCTTTCAAAATCAGTCTCTTCAAGTACTTCTCGAAGCAGTCGTAATCATTACGTTGTGAAATATATAGTGCCCTGTAACCCTGATTATGTATGGTCCCAATTACAAACTCTGTGTGTGCGTGTGTGATGGTGTGTGTGTGTGTGTGTGTGTGTGTGTGTGTGTGTGTGTGTGTGTGTGTGTGTGTGTGTCAGTTTAGGTGTGTGAGATCGTCATGGGACTTTCTTTCCCTAGACTAGCAATGTTTTTGTTTCATTTACATTTAACTATATACTTAGTTTTTGTATTTTGTTTCGTAGTTTTGTAGCAACGGCAGGTTTGAAAAATGGCTATGTCTATGACGATGTCAATGCCTCAACCGTTGATAAATAAAGCTTCATTGTATCTCTCTCTCTCTCTCTCTCTCTCTCTCTCTCTCTCTCTCTCTCTCTCTCTCTCTCTCTCTCTCTCTCTCTCTCTCTCTCTCTCTCTCTCATGAGCAGTGGCACCACCATCAGCGACAGCGTCAACAGTGCTGGTTCTGCCAATACGTCTGACATCGGCAGCACTGGTTCCACCATCAGCGACAGCATCAACAGTGCTGGTGCTGCCAATACGTCTGACATCGGCAGCACTGGCACCACCATCAGCGACAGCGACAACAGTGCTACTGCTGCCAATATGTCTGACATCGGCAGCACTGGCACCACCATCAGCGACAGCGTCAACAGTGCTGGTGCTGCCAATACGTCTGACATCGGCAGCACTGGCACCACCATCAGCGACAGCGTCAACAGTGCTACTGCTGCCAATACGTCTGACATCGGCAGCACTGGCACCACCATCAGCGACAGCGTCAACAGTGCTGATGCTGCCAATACGTCCGACATCGGCAGCACTGGCACCATCATCAGCGACAGCGTCAACAGTGCTGCCAATACGTCTGACATCGGCAGCACTGGCACCACCATCAGCGACAGCGTCAACAGTGCTGCCAATACGTCTGACATCGGCAGCACTGGCACCACCATCAGCGACAGCGTCAACAGTGCTGCCGATACGTCTGACATCGGCAGCACTGACACCACCATCAGCGAAGCGTCAACAGTGCTAGTGCTGCCGATATGTCTGACATCGGCAGCACTGGCACCACCATCAGCGACAGCGTCAACAGTGCTTGTGCTGCCGATACGTCTGACATCGGCAGCACTGGCACCACCATCAGCGACAGCGTCAACAGTGTTATTGCTGCCAATACGTCTGACATCGGCAGCACTGGCACCACCATCAGCGACAGCGTCAACAGTGCTGCCAATACGTCTGACATCGGCAGCACTGGCACTGGCACCACCATCAGCGACAGCGTCAACAGTGCTGCCAATACGTCTGACATCGGCAGCACTGGCACCACCATCAGCGACAGCGTCCACAGTGCTGCCAATACGTCTGACATTGGCAGCACTGGCACCACCATCAGCGACAGCGTCAACAGTGTTATTGCTGCCAATACGTCTGACATCGGCAGCACTGGCACCACCATCAGAGACAGCGTCAACAGTGCTATTGCTGCCAAAACGTCTGACATCGGCAGCACTGGCACAACCATCAGCGACAGCGTCAACAGTGCTTGTGCTGCCAATACGTCTGACTTCGGCAGCACTGGCACCACCATCAGCGACAGCGTCAACAGTGCTTGTGCTGCCAATACGTCTGACATCGGCAGCACTGGCACCACCATCAGCGACAGCGTCAACAGTGCTTGTGCTGCCGATACTTCTGACATCGGCAGCACTGGCACCACCATCAGCGACAGCGTCAACAGAGCTTGTGCTGCCGATACGTCTGACATCGGCAGCACTAGCAACACCATCAGCGACAGCGTCAACAGTGCTGGTGCTGCCGATACGTCTGACATCGGCAACACTGGCACCACCATCCGCGACAGCGGCTGTCAATACGTCTGACATCGGCAGCACTGGCACCACCATCAGCGACAGCGTCAAGAGTACTGGTGCTGCCAATACGTCTGACATCGGCAGCACTGGCACCACCATCAGCGACAGCGTCAACAGTGCTGGTGCTGCCAATACGTCTGACGTCGGCAGCACTGGCACCAACGTCACCATCAGAAACAGCGTCAACAGTGCTGGTGCTGCCAATACGTTTAACACCGGCAGCACTGGTACCAGCATCGCCACCAGCGACCATGACAGCAGTGTTCCCGCTGCCAGTACAACAGACGCCGGAGGGGCTGGCACTCATCCATCTGCTTCTGTTGCTGCAGTGTCCACCGAGTCTGCGTGCCAGATAGTCTGCCCAGTAGTACTCAACCCTGACCCCCTGGCTGTTGAGCGCCTGATGGCGGAGATATCGGCTCTCCGATCCGCCGTTGGGGAGATCCGCCACTCGTACAACATCGAGGTGGATTCGCTGCACACGGAGATTAGACACCTGCGTGAGCGGATCACCCAGCTGGAGGGGGAGAAGGATGGCCAGAGAAGCGACAGGAAAAGCGACAAGAAGAACCCGTCACTCCCGTCCAACACTCGGCCTAAGCAAGCGCTGGAAAAGTCGCCAACCTCAACGACAACTTCTGAGCCCCCGCGTACATCTCCGCTAACCCCCGAGCGCAAAGAGCCGGCACCAAACCGACCATCTTCAGATACCGACAAAGCCACTGACCTTTCTGCACTCCAAAACCCAAAGCCTGGCACCCAGACGCTACTTCTCGGCGATTCGATACTACGTGGCCTTCATGGAGACCTGATGTCTGTCACTGGCACAGACAAAGCGCAGGTCGTGTCAGTGTCAGGCTTCGACAGAGCCGGCATCCTCCAGCACCTTCACGATGCCGACCCCACGAATGCAGTCACCACAGTCGTCATGCATGTCGGCATCAATGACTGTAAGCGTGGGTTCGTCATCGGCAAGAAGGGCTGGAAGGATGTGATTTCTGCTGCCAGACGAGTCTTCCCCAAGGCAGAAATCTTCATCTCATCCATCCTGCCCACGATCAACGAACGTCAGCAGCCGGATCCATGCGTCACAGACACCAACCTTTGTCTCAGGGAGGTGTGCCACTCGCTGAAGGTAAACTTTATTGACAACGACCAAATGTTCTACACAAGGACTGGCGAGGTAAAGAGCGGTTGGTTTAGAGACGCCATCCATCCGAACAAGCGGGGCACCAGTGCTCTCGCTGTAAACATCAAGCGGGCGTACTCTGGCCGTACCTCCAACATCGTAACCCGCCCCACTGAGGCTAGACACCAAAACCCACACCGCCACGGACAGCTAAATGTACCCGGGCATGGCGGTAAAAACGGGCATCCCGGCCCTAGAGACCAAGGGCCTCAAAACAGTCAGCGCCCTCAGCACGCAGCCAGTTCAAGCTTGGCGCCCCGATTCCGCGAGGAGCAGGCTGTGACGAAAGTCTTCAGAATGGCGCCCAGATTCCACCAAGAGCAGGCTTTTGCAAAAGACTCTAGTCAGCACGATCCGAACCATGCTGACCGTACCCCAGCGCTGTTTGCGTATGGCGGTGGATCAAAGGCCGGGGCTGCTCCAGAACACAAGCCACAGCAGCCCGGCTATGATCGCACATCAACACTCATGGGCGCCCCTTCCTACATGGCAGGCGGTCGACCTGTGTACCCCTACCCGTACCCCAAACCCCCAACTTTCCCCTATCCCCCGCCGCCCCCACCCCCTGGAGTGCCGCAGCTTAGTGAGAGTGACTGTGCCGCCTTGTTTTCGCTTCTTCAAAAGTTCAGGCCACGCGCCGGAAATTAGGACACGCGTGATAGCCATTTCGACATTCTTTGATAAAGTCCCACTGTGCGCGTTTTGTGGACCAATTATTGACAGTAATTTCCAATCTGCTATTATCATTTCCCGATTTAAGTATATTTTTTTCACTTAGCGATTTTTAAAAAAAATATTATAGTTGTACCATTTTTTTAAGACTTTAAATTTGTTTGTTTTTCTTTCTTCTTATTTTTAAGTCGTCAAATTAGTTTTGTGTATTATGAACTTTGTCGCAGGTGAACGTGCATAGTTCCTTGACAAGTCATTTTTCATTTGTTTTCTTTTATAGTTGCTGACTTTGTTATTTTTTGTTGACATAACCAAGCAAGAAAACCGTAAACATTCTGCTGAACATAGACTAAGCGCGTGATAAACATTGTGTTTATTTGCCGTGTATTTCTTTTTATTGAGCTTATTTAAAGCATTCTATAGATATTGATATTAGTTGATTTTTATTTTTTATTTTGTTGGATTATTTTTTGTGACCATATTAATTTTGTATTATATTTTTTGTTACATTTGTGTTTTTACCGACATGCAAAATCGTAATCTAAATACTGTTCCGAAACGAACAGAGGAGCTGAGAATTGGCCATCTTAACATATACCATCTAGTTAACAAGGTGCCCGATTTATCCGTGTTCCTAAACACGCCCTTACATTTTCATATTTTTGGTGTGTCCGAGTCGAGGCTTAAAAGTTCAATAAGGGATAACTCCATTTCTGTCCCAAATTTCTCAGTACTCCGCAGAGATGCCTCAAGCCCACAACACACTGGACTAGCTGTATATATACATAATTCAATACTTGGTAACGTCAAACGGCGACAAGACTTAGAGTCAGCTCAAGTGGAAAGCTTGTGGGTAGAAGTGAAGACATCTAAATCACCCCCCGTCCTCATTGGCTTTATTTATAGAAATCCCGCAGCCAGCTGGGACTGGTATGATGACTTCGTAGCAATGATGGATAGCGTAAATCAAAATAAAGCTGACGTTGTTCTTTTGGGCGATTTTAATATTGATCTTTCTAAATCTAAAGGGTCCAATGCTGCATGGGCGTCAACAACAGCACTATTCGGTTTAGAACAGTTAATTAAAACCCCCACTAGAACCACATGTACATCTTCAACCCTGATTGATCATATTTATGTGACAAATGATGATAAAATATCAAATGTACATGTTCCCTCCTTAGCTGTCAGTGACCATAACCCAGTATGTTGCACAGTCTCCTTGAAACTAGACAAAGAGAACAAAAAGAGACATAAAACAATTAAATATCGTTCTTTCAAAACATTTAATAACGGCGACTTTCTGCGGGATCTGCGCAATACTCCTTTCAGGGACGTGTATAACCACACTTCTCCGGACAGTGCCCTGTCGTACTGGATGGATCTATTCCTTGGAGTCCTAAATAAGCATGCGCCCATACGAGAAAAACGAGTTAAGCACTCTACCTTGCCACCCTGGTTAACAGTAGATGTCAAACAGGCCATGTCATTTAGAGACAAACTTAAGAAAGAAAAGCAGTTTGATGAATATAAGAAACAACGAAATCGTGTTAAATACTTAGTGAGAGCGTAAAAAAAAAACTGTTCTTCCAGGAAATGATTAGGGACAAAAAAGATACAGCATCGGTGTGGAAAGCCCTGAACGTTATAACAAAGGGTAAATCAGCCCCTGAAATACCATCCCATTTGTCAGCTGATATATTAAATAAGCACTTCCTATCGACAGCTGAAACACTTGCTCAGTCAGCTGCAAGTAGTAACACAGAGTACCAAGTTCCTAGTGTACTGGAAAAATACTGTGAGGCCAAAAATATACTGCAGACATTCATCATTCCTGATATTACCGTCGCTGAAGTCGGCAAATTCATCTCTAGCATGCCGAACAAAACGTCCACCGGGATGGATGGTATAGACAACAAAATTCTGAAAATGTCACTACCATATACGGTAGAGGCACTCACTTATATCTTTAACCTCTGTATAAAACACAACACGTTTCCAACTATTTTTAAAGAGGCCAAGGTAATTCCAATCCCTAAATCAAAAGATCTTGAAGATGTCAATAACTACCGTCCTATCTCACTTTTGTCGGCCTTGTCAAAGCCCCTTGAAAAACACATACAAAAACACCTCCTCGATTTTCTAGAAAAGGGCAAGTTCATAAATATTCATCAGTCCGGCTTTAGACCGAAACACTCATGTCAGTCAGCACTGGCACAAATTGTAGACAGCTGGCTGGAATCAATAAATAAAAACCTGATGTCTGGAGTTGTGTTCTTAGACCTACAAAAAGCATTTGATCTTGTCGACCATGACATTCTCTTAAAGAAGCTAGCAGCATACCATATAAGTGAAACTGCCATAGCATTTTTTAGATCATACCTAAAAGACAGAAAACAAAAGGTATATATTCATGGAAAATACTCTAAACAAGGACAAGTTAACTACGGTGTCCCCCAGGGGTCGATCTTGGGACTTCTTCTATTTATAATATTTATTAATGATTTGCCTTTGCATATTACTAACACTGATGTTAATTGCAACCTGTTTGCGGACGATACGAGCCTCCATGTTTCGGGTAAAAAAACAGCTGACATTAACATTAGCTTACAAAGTAGTCTCAGCGAGGTTTCCGACTGGTGTAGAGAGAATCATATGGTTCTTCATCCAGGAAAAAGAAAGAGTATTTTAATCACTACACGACAAAAACACCAACGCCGACCACAGCCGTTACATTTACAACTGAACGCTAAACCGATAGAACAAGTTACAGAGCGTAAATTCTTGGGAATACACGTTGACGAACAATTATGTTGGGAGACGCATATAAATACAGTCTGTAAAACCATTGCTAAAAACACTTTCCTGTTGTCCCAGCTTAGACAAGTAACGGATACACATACTCGTAAACTGTTTTTTCATGCCCATATCAAGTCTCACGTTGATTATGTCTCCACAGTGTGGGACGGTTGTAGTGATGTTCACATGAACAGGTTAAACTCTCTATATAAAAGAGCTGTCAAAATGATAGATACGCGGCCCATTCCTACCATAGACAAATTTAGACATCTAAACATTCTCGGCCTGCGTCACCAACTTAATTTCAACAAATGCATCCTCATGCACAAGATATTAAATAACATGACACCGCAGTATCTAACCACCAAATTTGTGCCACAGCAAGAACGCGAACGGTCCTCAAGGAAGAATACTTTACCCCTACCTCTGCCTAGAATTGACCTCTTTAAAACTAGTTTATCCTTTTCTGGACCGTTTGTATGGAACACTATTCCTGCACATTTGAAGACTATAGCCTCACTTGGAATCTTTAAAACGAAACTTTTTGATTACCTGATGAGCCAAACATAACAACACTGGGCATTTAAACAAACCCTGATGGTTAATACTTTTATGTAATATAATTATGCATTTATTTATATTGTTGGTGTGTGTGTGTGTGTGTGTGTGTGTGTGTGTGTGTGTGTGTGTGTGTGTGTGTGTGTGTGTGTGTGGTATAAGATGAATGTTAAGTGTTATTATTATTTTGTGTCATTTTAAAATTTTTTTATTGTTGCATGAAATAATATGTACAAATATAATTCTTTATTATTATTATTATCTTTTTATCTATTTTATGTTGTAGATGTTAGCAACGGCAAGTTTGTAAAATGACGATTTGTTTCTGTCAAAACTTTTTACCGTTGATAAATAAAGTTTCATCATCATCATCATCATCTCTCTCTCTCTCTCTCTCTCTCTCTCTCTCTCTCTCTCTCTCTCTCTCTCTTTCTCTCTCTCTCTCTCTCTCTCTCTCTCTCTCTCTCTCTCTCTCTCCAACAAGCACTCTAAACAACAACAAAGACCCAAATTGTAACACCTGCTAAACACACAACATATTTAATGATATGAGAAACATTACGTAACCTGGCTGATACAAATAACTCGTACGTTCATTCACACACACACGTGCTTCATAACCCGAACTACTTTCGTAACACCCCATAACTCTGTCACTAGCTTGGAACAGACTATAACCTAACACTCTCGCTATACATTACTCTATACACTGGAAAAGACTATGCTTAACCAACCACGTGTCTTGGCATACACACGATGACGCAAGAAAGCAGATCACCTGTGAAAAACTCGGTGTCAACCTCTATCTTCCTCGCGCTGGGACCATATGGCGTTGGGGCGCGTCCCCTGGGTGGTGGATAGGGGGTCCCTCGTGAGAGGTGTGCACCGAATGAAATAAGGTGCCGTGAACCAACATGGTCTAAGGGAAGGTGACCCCGACAGAAAACCCCTGGTCCTCCTAGTAAGGGGGTTGGGCGTGTGGGTAGCTTCCCCACCCTGCAAAAAAGGAAATAGCTACAAAAACGCCGACGAAAAGACTAACAGTAATTCCTTTCCTGGAGGAGGAAGGTTCTTCTACCAGAAGACTTATGACGTCCTGTGGTGAAAGCCGGAAGTCTTCGGAAGCCACAGGACCGAGCCGCCTCTCTCTATCCAGGGACACAACCATGGGCACATGGAACGTCAAGACCATGTACCAGAGCGGCAAGGCCGCCCAGATAGCAGCGGAAATGCAAAAGTACAACCTTTCCCTGCTAGGTATATCACTAGGCAGGCATTGTCATGGAACCCCCAAGGAAAGAGGAAAAGAGGTAGGCCGAGAAAGTCCTGGCGTCGAGACCTCCAAGCAGACATCAAGAGACTGGGAACCACCTGGAGTAGAATCGAAGGAGAAGCACAGGACAGGAGTTGCTGGAGGTCTCTCGTCGACGGCCTATACCCGGGTAGGGGTGACAGGCGTAAGTAAGTAAGTAAGTAACCTCTATCTTAGCCAAAGGAAAAACTTCTACCTTCCCTCCGAACGAAATCACTTTCTGTGTCTCCCCTGTAAACTGATCTTCCCTCACTAGGCTACGTCTGACCCCAGCGGTCGTTGTACCCGAGTCATGGAGAACAGAAGCGATACATCCGTTCACAACACCGTCCACCAGCTGTAAGCAACCACCTCCGTCAGGTGAACACACTGCGCCCATCTGTGGTTCCTCCCCGACTGGGACTGCAAAACTGGCCATGTGAGTGGGCTGCTACGCCCCCTCCAAGGCTGTTAGGACATTGATGAGCCAGATGGCCGTGTTCTTGATAACCAACATACTGCGCGCCTGCCGACTACTGTAAGGACAGTTCCGACTGAAATGCCCGTACCCACAACACGCAAAGCAGTGAATGTCCGAATTCGCAATACGACCACGACCACACCCACGCCCAGATGTTTCTCCTCGTGCGTACGGATCGCGACTGCCATTGCTGTTACCTCGATCACCGCGTCGAAAACGCAAAGTACATCTACCGTTAACCAGTTGGGCCCCAAGCAAGGTATTGACGTCCTGATACCCCCCAGTCGTGTTAGCAGCGACCAACCCGACTGGCGGTGTCTCGGTCCGACGCGCTAGGTTTTTTGTTGGATGCGCCATCCGAAAAGCCTCTGCGTTCTGCACTAACTCATCTGTACTCTTGAGGTTACGCTCCCTCAAGAATACCGCTAGATCCTTGGAAACGCTACCAAAGAACTGTTCCGCCAACATGAGATCGAACAATGCCTCGTACGTGTGGTTGATCTTTGACAATTCGACCCAACGTACGAGCAAATGGGACAATCGCTTGCCAAACGACACAAACGATTCCCCTGTCTCTGGCCGACAAGCTCTCAAGCGTTCTCTGAAACCCTCCGCACTACACTGGAACTTCTGTAAGAGACACTCCTTCAAAGACTCGTAATCTAGGTTCCCCGAAACGTTCAAGGTATGGAAAAGACTCAAGGCCTGACCTTCTAGCACAGACGAAAGCAAAACGGGCCAGTTGGCAGAAGGCCAACTCAACGCCTGCGCGTGAGCCTCGAAACGACACAAAAAAAACGTCAATAGAGTCCACAGACACCTTAAACATCGGCAGTCTAGGAAACTTACGTATGCCCGCCTACCGAATCAGTATCTGGAGCTGCTCTAGATCCCGCATCTCGAGCTAACTGTAGTTGCACCTCCCTATCTTTCTCTTCTTTCTCTCTCTGGTACTCTAATTCTCTCTCTCTCTCTCTCTCTCTCTCTCTCTCTCTCTCTCTCTCTCTCTCTCTCTCTCTCTCTCTCTCTCTCTCTCTCTCTCTCTCTCTCTCTCAAGGCTTGTTCCTTTTCTCTCAACGCATATTCCCTCTCGTCCGTCTCTCTCTGAAACGCTAGAGACTTCTCGTCTTTCTCTCTCTGAAACGCTAGAGACTTCTCGTCTTTCTCTCTCTAAAACGCTAGTTCTTTCTCTTTTAGCTCTATTTCTTCTTTCTTAAGTACTCTCTCTTTCTCTTCTCTCTCTCTCTCTGAATCTCTAGCTCTTTCTCCTCCCTCTGTATCTGCATTTCCAGCTCTTTCTCCTCTCTAAGTTTACCAATTTCTAATTCTTTCTCATCCTTCACCCTCTGAACTTCTAACTCTTTCTCTTTTAGTACTCTTTCTCTCTCTTCTCTCTCCCTCTGAGCTTCTAACTCCTCTTTCTTAAGTATTCTCTCCCTTTCTTCTCTCTCTCGCTGAACTTCTCTATCTCTCGCGCCCTATCCTCCCTATCCTTACACTTCTCAACATAATCAAAAAGTTTTTCGTCCTTAAGCCCTAGCCTCTCACCTTGTTTAATGTACACTGCTACCGGGTCCGACTCCATACTTACAGTAGCACTTCCCAAAATTTGAAAACGTAAAAATATACAAAAACACAACCAAATCAATGACAAAACCTTAGAATGAAACTCACAACAATATCAACAACCTACGCAGAAGAACAGTGACCTACTTGACGTCCAGATGGAACGAAAAATAAGAACGATAGAAAGAAGAGCAAGGAAAAAGAATACTACCTATACAAAAGGAAAAAACAAGAACTAGCTCCTCGTAAGACCCAGAAAACTACGGAAACAACGGATCTTACCCCCTAGAATCGGAGAGGGGAATCTAACACAAACAACCAAACACGCACATAGCAATCAACCCTTATCCTCAAACAGCTACTCACTATCGCCCGCAGCTACTTTAACCTACCGCTATAATCAGGGTCACCACTGTAACGCATGCAGACTTGCCCCCAGTCGTACGCACAGACTCTCGCACAACAGAGGCATAAACCGCCACTGACTCAGACGGGCGCATTCATGCGGTAAAACACAACTCACGGGCTTCTTTTCTAACGGGACTTTTATACACAATACATAGAGCAAACGCTTAAAAGGTTATCAACTATTTACACTCCACCTTCCCCACATCATCCAAACAGCACATACACATACACAATATCACGGCCAGGCTAGGTATTAGTTTCTCACAGTCTCCAACCTGTTTGATGTTCTCGCCTGGTTACTGTCAGTCCTTTCACGTCTAGGCGTGCAAGTCCTTTCTCGTACGCTCCTCGAGTCGTCCTGTCTCTCGAGTCGTGGACGTCCTCGTTTCTCGTACTGTATCTTCGCTGTGACCCTTGTGTCTTGGCACCGGCCGCTCACTCCCCGAGTAAAGAACTGGAGATATGACCTCGCGTTAGGTCCTGGTGACTGACGTCTCGGCGTCCGTCTCTCTATCTCTCTCTCTCTCTCTCTCTCTCTCTCTCTCTCTCTCTCTCTCTCTCTCTCTCTCTCTCTCTCTCTCTCTCTCTCTCTCTCTCTCTCTCTCTCTCTCCAACAAGCACTCTAAACAACAACAAGGACCCAAATCGTAACACTTGCTAAACACACAACATATTGGATGATATGAGAAACATTACGTAACCTGACTGATACACATAACTCGCACGTTCATTCACACACACACGTGCTTCATAACCCGAACTACTTTCGTAACATCCCATAACTCTAAGCAATCCAGACCAAAAAGGTGACTGCCAAGCGTGAAATATGCAAAGAAGTACCCAACGGAGAAAGAAACACGCTTAGAAAAGACGGGTACAACACAATTTATTAATATTTCGGGTAAATACCCTCTATGTTGGAGAGACGGAAAGAACCCTCAACGACCGTTTCAAAGAACATCTTCAGTCTGTCAAGTACCGATACAACAGACCGGTGCGACGATATTTCAATCAGGCCGACCACTCCGTCTCGGACATTCGGGTTAAAGGCTTATGCAAGCCAGTAATGTCTGGGCCAGGAAAGACCGTGAAAAATTTCTGATTAATAAACTGGGCACTGTGGCGCCACTCGGAATGAATATGAAAGATTAACATTTTTTAGCTTGCTTGTGTCTGCTAACTGTACCTTTACCTCACTGTATCGCTTCTGTTTTACTACTCACTAACCAGATAGGTGAGGTTGGCGCTGGCTGTTATGTACATTTCCCTTGGGGACTTTCTCAGCGCTGGCCGACTGTTTAGTTGGATCCCTTGCCTTTCCCTGTCGGGCGCCCGGTCTCCGGCTCACGGAGTGATACGCGGTTTTGGGGCGGGGCGATCGTTTGCATCCCTTGTGGATGTATGTGGTCGTCTTGTTGCGTGCCTGTGTGTTTTTCTGTGGGCTGGTGGGAGCCTGTTGGGTGGGGCTAGTGGCTCTGGCTGGTTGTCTTCTGCCCCCACCCCACCCTTTTTTCTTTCTTTTTTTTTCTTCCTCTCTCTCTATCTCTCTCCCTCTTTCTCTCCCACCCTACTAATCCCTTTAACACTTCTCTCTAGCCCTCTTTCTCTCTTTACGCTTTTTCCTTTTCCCTTCTTCCCCTTCCTCCTTTTCCTCCCCCTCCCCCCCCCCCCCTGCCCCCGTCTCTCTCTCTCTCTCTCTCTCTCTCTCTCTCTCTCTCTCTCTCTCTCTCTCTCTCTCTCTCCCCCCCCCCTTACTTTTGGAGTTACCCTTGAAGACGGTTCCACAACTACCTACTCTCCACCTATACCAATATTCTCTTACTGAATTTGATTATTTGCTTTGTTTTCATGACTTATTACTTGTTGTGTACCGTGCTAAATGCTGGGTATTTTTTCCCCGGGGTCCTCCCGTTTTTCCCCGAGGTAGTCCTCAACTTGAAGGTGATATAAAGTTTGCCTTCGGGTTGGTGTTTAGCAGGCTTTGTGTATTAGACACTCAACCTACTTCGTGCCCAAGGGTACTCACCGTTTGTTCTCTCTCTCTTTCTCTCTCTCTCTCTCTCTCTCTCTCTCTCTCTCTCTCTCTCTCTCTCTCTCTCTCTCTCTCTCTCTCTCTCTCTCTCTCTCTGGCCTCACCTACACGCCTTTTCTTTTGCTCGCTCCTGCACGTGCTTGCACACACTCTTGTCTCTCGTGTTCAGGTTCTTTCCGAGTCTCTCTCTTACGATTTTTCGTTGACGTCATTTTTCCTTTTTCCGCACTTTTTTTCTGCCTTTTCTTTTATATCTTCTATTTTACGTCACCTCCTTCAGTTGCCACATTTCTTCTGCCAATGACGATAAGTAGCGGCTAATCTCTCTATTTTGTTTGTTTGTCTTTTTTGACAAAGGGTATTTACCCGAAATATTAATAAATTGTGTTGTACCCGTCTTTTCTAAGCGTGTTTCTTTCTCCGTTGGTCACCCCATTACTCTGTCACTACCTTGGAACAGACTATAACCTAACACTCTCGCTATACATTACTCTGTACACTGGAAAAGACTATGCTTACCCAACCACGTACTACCTTCATAGCGACTTGGCATACACACCTCACATTCCTTAGTTATCTATCTCGGTAAATAACTGTATACGAAAAAAACCGGTTACCTCACTGAATTCCAAACCACATAACTGAACCAAACCGGTCAACACTATACAACCAAATTACTCTTACCAACGCATACCGTCTTTAACTAAGCAACTATCAATAATACATATATAGAAACATACCTGAATCCTAGGTTTCGGAGTCTTGGAATACGGGCTAGGTATCTCACTGCTCAAGCTGACAGTCAAGCCCCGTACTAAGGTATTTACTGCTCTGCCAGACTCAGCTCTGCCTACAACTCACTATACTCGCCGTGTCATAAAGGTTCTACGTGGGCCTCGTGCTATACGGACTATCGGCACAAAACAAACCGTTAACAAAAACCGTACAGTATTAAATCTAATATGTGAACACTATGCATGAGCATAGAGTTTCATCACAGTGCGTGTTAGTGCGTGCGTGGGTGCGCGCGCGATCCAAAATCTCCACGAGGCAAAGATTCTCATGCGCCTATTTCTGCTGGAGAAGCGCGTATGTTTGTGAGAGAGCGAGCGAGAGAGAGAGAGAGAGAGAGAGAGAGAGAGAGAGAGAGAGAGAGAGAGAGAGAGAGAGAGATTAAGAGAGACAGAGAGAGAGAGAGACACACAGACAGAGACAGAGAGCCGCTCGCGCGAGAGGGAATGACGTCATATTTAGAGTATTATGTCAATGTCTGCGTGGTGACTGAGTTGCCTCTTTTACGTCACCGACACTGTCTGATTTTCTCTAGAAGTAAAGGTTTTTTAGTGTTTTATTTTTTTTTTTCTGAAAAGAATACATTTTTTACTAAAGAAGTTGAAGGATACAAAGATGGCTAACGAACGTCCAATGTCTTTCTACAAACTAGCTATATGCAAATGTTCAAGTAAATATTACAAAAATTACGGACTCTAATCTGGGTCAACCGACTTCCTATAACCGGTTGTTGATGTCTTCAGTGAGACATTCGATTATAATATGCTCTGATGCTCTCATGGCCACTCACTTAAGACAGTATTTCGCCAAGTTTAAGCTTGTGTTTACAGAAATATCGGAGATTCTCTTGTTTACACACATACGCACATACATACATGCATACGCACATACATACATGCATGCGCACAAACATACATACATACATACATACATAATATACATACAAACATACGCACATACGGCGCTTCGCGCCAAATGTACGTTCAGCAGCAAGGTTAGCGTAACTAGATATGACGTAATGTTCATCTTGTTACTTCAATTGTTAGAGATTTAGCCTGCCCGCCTTTGACACATCGTGGACATGCTTTTAAATTCGCCCCACTGCGACCTGTCCTAAAAGGTCTATTCTATAAATAGAATATACTTTAAAAAGTAAGAATTCTCCACTCTCGAGAAGGATGAGACAGTGACAGTTACGTAAATGTGTCAAACACGATATTGTTACACAATGTTCCTAAATTGTCGCAAAGCACCACTGAGATGTCGGTGTTAAACAATGTTTCTGAATTGACATCAAATTCGTCACTGTGTGCACGGCGTCGTGGAACTAGCGATGCCATGACGTGAAGCTTATAGTGACGTTATTTTGCTGCTCGTGCTATTCTTTCTCTTCAGAATTCCTGTCGCTATTCGAGTCCACAGAGCGTACTAATAGCAAGAAGCGCCATGTGTTCGTTTTTATTTGTGCGCGCCGGTGTGTTGTGATCAGAGGTTGGGTTAGAGAAGACTAAAATGGACCAGAAGGATAAGCTTTAAATTATAAACATGAAAAGAAAATCGCATGTGAGCTCCAAAGAATACGGTAGACTCTAGGATTAAATCACCATCGTGTTATCATAAAGGATTGCAACTTTCCTCATATTCGTGCACTTTACGCTCACATTATTGAAACTTAATAGGTAAAGATAAGTAAAAATAACAAGATGGGATGAACCATAACCCGCAGTCTCTTCTATATGAGATCTGTTCTCACTGTCAGGGGTCTCTACCTTTTGTCTTTGACCTGATTCTGATGTTGAATTATCTCCTAGTGAAAAAGTCTCGCAGATCTGCCAATGCGTCAGTGAGTTCTATAAAGGGCCCAGGACCATACGCCTCATTGATTTGTCAAAAGTCTTGTGTCATGACGTAAGTTTTATATTTTACGTAATTTTATATTTTACGTGATATGAGTTTCACTTTCGCTTCATAGGCTTGAGAAAATGGTGACAAAACTAGGACTTCACGGTACAATTTCAGTCTTGATTTAATTTGTGTGAAAGCAGATTAACTTTGTCTAGCTAAATGATATACTATGTACACGGGTCACTTGCATGCGCGCGCCCTCCAAATCTCCAAGAGGGATAGATCCTCATTCAACCGGAGGGCGCATGAGGATCTATTCCTCCTGGAGATGCGCGCATGTTTGTGTGTGTGTGTGTGTGTGTGTGTGTGAGAGAGAGAGAGAGAGAGAGAGAGAGAGAGAGAGAGAGAGAGAGAGAGAGAGAATGAATCAATTAATCAATGAATCTTTATTTTACAACGGTGAAGATATTAACAATGCCAGAGGCAATGCCATTTTTCAAATCTGCCGTTGCTACATCTACAAATAAAACAATTACATTACATAAATACCTGTATAGGACCAACGCCTACGGGGGGGGGGGGGGGGGATATGGTAAGGAAAAGAAAAAGCAGCAAAACAGCAGCACTATACATACACGGCAGTAGAATGGGTACATTACTAACAATAATATCTACGTATAGAAAGCAAAGCTTGCAGATAGTTATGGCTGCGAAGATAAACGTTTTAAAAGACTTTTCTTGAAACATGATACCGTTGGAGTGGTCTTCGTGTGGGATGGAAGAGATTTCCACAAAGTCGCCCCCGAGAATGCTAGACTGGTTTTAAATAAGTCTATTCTGGTTTTGGGTACTACATACAGGCTTTTTGTATCGCCATAGCGGGACTGTGACCGGACTAGCAGCTGGGTTAGATATTCCGGAGTGTTGTCATTCCGAATCTTGAAAAGGAGAACACCTTTGTTGAATGCAAACTGATTTTTGAGAGAGAAAGAAGTCCCGCTTTGTGAATCTTATCATCCGTTGTCAAAGTAGGATCAGGTAAAATTAATTTCGCCGCTCGTCTGTGTAAAGAGTTCAGTCTTTTTAAATGTACATCTCTGCAGCCATCCCACACCGTCGAAGCATAATTAATGTGGAATGAATATGTGCATAATAAAATAATTTTCAGGTTTCAAAGTCAGTGAAGTGCTTCAGTTTGGACAGCATGAAAATGTTTCTTGAAACAGTTTTACACACTTTATGTGTGTGTGCCTGCCATTTGAGCTGATCATCTATGATAATTCCAAGGAGGCGGTGTTCAGACACTTGCTCAATAGAATTGCCTTTGAAGGACAAATCAAGTGAAAGGGGGCTTAGTTGATGTTTTTGGCGTGTCGCAATTACCATTGACTTAGTTTTTGCTGGATGGATACTCATTGAGTTACGTACACACCAGACGGACACCTCATCAAGGCTCTGTTGTAGGTTTTCTGCAACCACATTAAGGTTTTTATTTGCCGTGTGGATTGAAGTATCGTCAGCAAACAAGTCACATTCGACAGATTCGGACGTTAGGTGAAGAGGCAGATCGTTGATGTATAAACAAAATAGAAGAGGCCATAAAAGTGACCCTTGAGCTACTCCAAACGTAACCTCCTTCACTTCAGAGTGTGACCCATTCACTACAACCTTTTGCTTTCTTCCCTTTAGATATGAACTAAAGAATGAAACTGCTGAGACGTTTTTTAAAATAATGACCAAGTTTGCTTATCAGAGTGTCGTGGTTAACCAGTTCAAACGCCTTCTTAAAGTCAAGGTAAATAACACCCGTCAGTTGAGAATTGTTTACGTTAGATAACCACTTATCTGCAAGTCTGCTTAGCGCTGTATACAGGAATACTTCGGACGAAACCCAGACTGGTAGGGATGAAGCATATTATTTGTCTATAAATACTGAGACAAGTGTTTGTGTACATGTCGCTCCAGAGGTTTGCTTAACACGGACAGTAACGAAATCGGTCTTTAATTATTCAGATTTCCCCTGTCCTTGGACAAGTTTAAGCTGTTTAGGAAATACACACTGATGGAGACATAAGTTGTAAATGTATATCAGCGATTCAACAATGTAAGGAAGAGATAGTTTCAGAACTTTAGGATTTATGTCATCAGGGCCTGATGACTTCTTGTTCGCGAGACTACTTATGAATTTACCTACTTCATGTATTGCAATCGATGGAATGCTAAAAGGAGTCACAGTTTTCTGATTGCAGTAGTTGATTAAAATATCGAAACACTTATCATTGACACTTTCTTGTGTTAAGAAAACTTCATCAACAGATAGGAAGTGATTATTAAACATGTTAGCGGACAGATCACTAGGGATTACCGTGGATGCACTACAGCCTCGGGTAAGGGAATTCAGGACGCGCCAAATAGCTGACGCGTCTTTGTTGTTCTTAATAGTATTTCTTACGAAGGCTTTTCTCGCTTCGCGTAACATATACTTGACGCGATTACGCTGCTTTTAAACTCGTCAAACTTCTTTTCTCTCCTGATGGTGTTCCTAAGCTCCATGGCCTGCATCAGTTCTTTTGTAATCCACGGGGGTAGTACCGCGCTTTTGACACGCCTCTCCCTGAGGGGTGCGTGTTTGTTAAGTACCCCAAGGAAAATGTTGTACCATGCAGATAGAGCAACGGTTACTGAGTCAAAGCACACATTACTAAGATCATGTAAAAATGCGGTTTTTTTTTTTGTTGTTGTTGTTTTTTGTTGGTAAAAAGGTGTCTGTACATCGCACACCACTATGTGATGTCTTGATGTGACCAGCCGTATACCCTTATGACATTTCACAAATCAGTCACGTTTTGTGTTTGTTGTCTGAGGTGTATTTCGAGCATGTTTAAGCCTTTGTTGGCTAAGGGCTGCCTTCATCAGCGTGCTGGCCCTTTTGTTTTTGTTGAGTAACCCTTTGTTAGGTTTTTATGTTAGGTGTGTTTTTGGTTCATTCTGTATTGTTCAAGTAGTTGGTGGCTAGTGGCGAGTAGAAGATAATCAGTGTCGTCGGTCGGGGTTCAGCCACTGCTAATTGTCTGAGCTAGTGGAGCTAAGATGGCTTATGGGTTCAGTGTAGTTCAGTTTTGTTTCCATCACTGCCAATTGGTAGGGCTAGTGGGGAGTAGAAGGGCTGCTCTGTCGTGGCGTTGACACTGTTTATAGTGAGAGTTAATGGAGACTGACTGAGTGCGGTTGTTGCGTTTTGGTTCTTTTTCTACCCGCAGTGCTGGTGGACGCTGCTCGAACATAGTCTGCCGGTTCAGTTTTGAAAGCTGGTGCCGTCAACTGTATTAGCTTGATGCGGGTCCGTCACGTGACTCCTCTTTTCTCTAGTTCGATTCGTGGCTGGCTTTTTTGGTAACAAGGTGTCTGTACTTCGCACACCACTATGTGATGGCTAGATGTGAACAGCCGTATACCCTTATGACAATTCCGTCACCTTTTGTGTTAGCTGTCAGGTGTATTTTGGGCATATTTAAGCCTTTATTGGCTAAGGGCTGCCTTCAGCGTACTGATCCAATTGTTTTTGTTGAGTGAACCTTTGTTGTTAGGTTTTTACGGAAGTTTATTTTGTGGTTCATTTTGTATTGTTCAAGAGGATGTACTCTCGCTCACATTGTTACTTGGAAAGGCTAGTGGATAGTGGTGATGTGTTTTTTTCACGTCGTGTCCTTAGTTTTGATTGTTGGTGGGGCAATTCCGTGGTTGTCTGTGGTGTTTCGGGGTTCCGTCTAAGTATTCGTAGCGTCCGTTGATCATGTCTTAGACGTACAAAGCTTTGCTGTATCTTCCCTCTTTAAAGTATATGAAGAGGAATTCTAGTTGTTTCCTTGCTCCCTTGTCTCTGCATAGACCCATGAGGTCAACCCATTCAAAGAATATCGTAGGGTTCAGTCCATTGGAGAAGATGAATGCGGCTAGTAAGATTCTTTGAAAATGTGGGAGGTTTTTCGTCCACATGTATTTTCTTATTTCTTTTGGCTATTTGTGTGCCGGTCCTATGATTTCTTGGATGTCGCTCCATAGTTCAAAGGTCTGGCAGTCTTTGTGTTTCTGGTTCATTCCGTTTAATTTTCCCCGTTGTTGGGGGGGGGGGGGGGGGGGGGGCTTTTGTCTTGGTTGTGGTGTGGACGGTGCCGCGTGGGACTAAAGTATTTCCAATGCCAGTTGATTTCTTATAAGGAGGTCGTTGTGCTTCGTTTAATGTGTCATGGGGCTGTATCCGTTTGGAGTCGGCGTGCGGCTTATAACTTTTGATTGAGCTAGTGGTGCCGCATGTTCTTCTTTGGACTTTTTCCACTGCTTAATAGGTGGAGCTAGTGGTCAGTGCAGAAGTAGGCTGTTGTGTTGATACCCTTCGGCCAGTAACTTTTGTACTCAGTCGGAGTGGGCGATTTTGACAATTTTCTGTTTACCAGCCACTGCAAACTAAGTAGTGCAGCTAGTGGCGCAAACAAATGGTGATGTGATCAGCGACTACTGAATCGTTCAAGTGTTTGAGGCCGCTTTGCTCGCAGTGTGCGGGGCTTGTCAGCCTGCGGCGCGCGTCGGAGTGGAGGTCGGTTAGCGGCCGTTGCTTCCTATTACTGTGTCTGCTGTGGGCATAGGTGTAGATAAAGCTGGGGTTCGCGTTGCGGTTATCGACGTGTTGCGATGTTGAACTGCTGCCTTTATCCAAGGGTGGAGTAGGGAGGGGTTTTGTTGGTGTGTGCCAACTGCGCTCCATCCCTTCATGTCTTCCAAGTTTCGCTTTTTAGTGGTTGGCACCGATATAGAGTTGCCATTTGCCTCTGTTGCCGTTTGCCGGATGACGTGCAGCTCTATTCCCTATTGTAGTGAAGAGGATGGTTTCGGTTTCACAAAATTCTTGTGTGTCTGTTTTTTTATTTTTTTTATTTTTTTTGTTTTTATTTTTTTTATTTATTTTTTTGGTTTGTTTGTTTGTTTTTTAATATTCATGTCAGCTTTGTTTTCGTGCCTTTCGTGTAGTCCTGTGTCTCCTTTGGCTTGCATTTCTGTTGCTTGATGTGCCTTGGCTGTCGTTATTAAACTTGGTCAGTTTTGTCTCGCTGTCTTGTTTGGTCACCCTGTTTGTTCTTCGTTGTTTGTGAGCGGTTCCAGTTTTGAGGAGATGAGTAAGTCTCCCAGGTTTTTGTGTTTTTTATAGGCAATTAAGGGAGGTGTCGTGAAGTTTTCTTTGCAAGACTGGTCGTTTGTGATCAGTTTCCAGTGCTTCCTGAGCGCTCTAACTAGTCCTTTTATTTTTGGGATTATACTTGGTGACCAATACAAGGGGTAGTGATTGGTGTTTTTTTCTTTTCTTTTCCCTTTCTTTTTTGTAGGAGAGTTCGTCGGGCGCGGGGTGTGTTGTTTACCTCCTCTGAGAGTTCCGTTAGTGTCTCTTTGCTGTATTGTCTTGCTGTTAATTTTTCGTGGAAGAAGGCTGTTTGTTGCTGTCTTATTTCTTCATCGGACAGTTCCGTGTTATGCGAAGCGTTTCTCCTTTCACAAGTGCGTTAAAGACTGCCAGTGGATGCGCTGATTTTCGATGTAAGTATTGGAATGTCTCGGTTGGTTTTCTGTACATTCTGACATCGAAGTGCTTGGATTCTTCAAACTTCGTTCCTTTGTAGATTGTGATGTCAAGGAAAGTTGCCTCATTCTCACAGATTTGGTGTGTGAAGCTGACTCCTTCTGAGCGTGCGTTTGCTAGCGTGAAAAGGCTGTTGATTTCTTCGTTCGATCTCCGGATAAAGATTATCCCATCATCTCTGTATCGTTTGTGAAGTATGATGGTATCCTTATGTGGGTAGTTGTTGATGACTTGGTCCATTATTCGTGCCATTAGTAGGTCACTGCAGAGGGGGGTGGGACCTGGCCCATTGCGCAGCCGATGATTTGTTTGTAATTTTGTCCGTTGAAGGTGAAGATGTTGTTTTTCAGCATTAGTGCCAGAAGTTCCACTATTCTATCCCTATAGATGCTTGGTAGGGGAGGTAGTCGAAGCGTCTCAGGTAGAGCGTCGCTCGTGGCTTGCAGAAGAGCGTCTTGTTTCAGTACTGTGTGCATATTTGAGACGTCATAGACACAGATTTTTGTGTCTTCAGGGAATTCTGTTTCTTCTATCAGGCGTATGAATGAAGGTGTGTCTTTCCAGTACGTCGGTAGTCTCTCCACGAATGGGAGTAGGAATAAGTCTACAAAGTGTCCAATGTAATATGCTGGGGTTGCAACTTGTGATATGATGGGTCGCCCTGGGATGCGTAGTCCATTTAGTCCGTTTTGTTCCGCTTCTCATAGTTGCCGAGGTGTCAACTTGTGTGTTTTCGGTAATATGTATAGGTGGGCGGGATCTCTCTTCCCTTTGGACTGTAGCAGGAACTTGTAGGTTGTGGAGTGAATTTCGCCGCTGTTGAACATCGTTTGTATCAGTCGCATCACTTCACTGTGTATGTCGTTCATGTTAGGGGACACTATGTTTTGGTAGTGTATTCCTCGTAGTTGGGTTTCAGCTTCTTTAATGTAATCATCTCTGTCAAGGATGACGATGGTGGAGCTTTTGTCTGCTTTTTTAATGACGATGTCCTTGTTGTTTTTGAGTTCCTGAATGGCCTGCCATTCCTCTTTCGTAGTGTTCGGTCTTATTCTTCTATTTTCCAGGTGTGCCAATTCTTCCCTTGTGTTGCTGGTGTATGTTTCCAGAGCGTTGCAGCCTCTGGGTGGCTCATAACCTGAGTTGGTTCTAAAAGGGTGTAGAGGTGATTCTGTTTCTGGGTCCGCGAATTGGTATTTGCAACGCATTTTACGTGCCAATTCCATAAAGTTCATTATGATTTCTCTTTTGTAGGGGTGTCGGAATGAATTTTATTCCTTTGGCGAGTAGAAGGTACTGAGGGTCTGTCAGTTTGTGTTTTGACAGATTGGTGACGAAAGTTTTGGCTTTATTGACCTCTTTAGTACGTTTGGTGTCCCGTTTTGATGTGTGGTAGTTTTTGCAGCGTGCTTTGTCACGCGCCTGTTTACGTCTTGGGTTGCTGCGTCTTGACATTTTCACCCCTCTTTGAGGCGGCTTTGTCCACTCGCGTTTTTGGGAGCGCTGAGTGTAAACTGTGCGTTTGCTGACACTGCCCTTGGTTTCTCTCTTCGTTTGTTAAATACACACTAAGAGTGTTGGGGGCGCTAAGTGTGATGCCACGGTCTCTCGGCTTCTGATGGGTGCACTGGCGCTGCGCGTGTCACCGCGTTGCTTCGCTGCGCTTTTGGCTTGTCTGTCTTCTGCTGTCTTTCGATGATTGTTTAGTCACAGGCTTGCTCACCCCGAGTACGGTGACGCTAAAAGTGCCTCTCGCGTTTTTATCTGTTATTTTCCGACGGTTAGTTATTGTCAGTTTTTATGTCATCCTTCCTTTCCTTTTTTTATTTATTTATTTATTTATTTTTTATTTTATTTTTATTTTATTTTATTTTTTTTTTTTTGGGGGGGGGGGGGGGGGTGGGTTATGGCTGATGTCTCAAGACATTTGATCATGTCGTATGGAGGGTGTGTGCGACTTGTGGTTACGGATACGGGTGTTAACCTCTGGCTTCGTTTGTTTTCTTTATTCAAAGAACCAACTAGCCAATTTGAGGCACGTTGAATGACCTTGATGTTGGAGATTCAATGATGTCCCATCTTGGGAAGATATGGAGGTCCTGAAAAGGACCTGGAGAGATTGTAGTCATAACAATGACTGCTGTACACCGCATTAGTACTGTTTTCTATGGCGTTTCGCTGCCAGCCAAAGGCGGCTGCGTTCACGATCCGGAGAGCTGGCGGGCCGCTTTTCCAGTCGCTTGCTGTACTCTTGGTATGCCTTCTTTTCTTTTTCGTTGGCATGTCCAAATTGTCCTTAACCCAAGCCGCTTCCGCTGCTGGGAGTGTGTTCGTGGTTGCTGTCAGATTGGCCTCTATGTTTACGGAAATGGTCTTGTACTGCTCTAGGGCAAACTTGGCCACTTCTTCCCGTACTGCGGTTGAAATTTCTGTCAGTTTGTTCCGAAGAAGTGTTTTGCTCTCTTCCTGCATTTTCTTTGTACCGCCCATCACCGCCTTCGTTGAGAGTCGAAAGTCGAGGGCTCCGCAAGGCCAGCCGGTTTTTGCTTCTGTTGTCATTCCGTTACGTAGTGTGCCCCAATGGGTGCGGGCATCCACTAACATCTCAATTTCCTTGGCTCTTTCTGTCGCTGCCGCTGACCGGTTGAGGCATGGTATGGTCGGGAGGTCGGAAAGGAAGGCATCTAGGTCCACACTCGACGCTTGCTCTGCTATCTTGGCTGTTTCTTCTTTCAGTTGATGTAAACGGAATTGGCTGCTGATTATCTCGTAGGCCGCTGTTCGACAAATCGCTCTGGTTGTTGCTGGAGGCCATGTTGCTGGTTAAACGAAGACTGGAAGACTGGTGTAGAATTGTAGACTCAGAGTGTTCATCAAATATGATTAATTCACACCTTAGTGGGGTGCCGTTTTTATACAGTCCGGGAAGCTTCTTGCGCCGAATATGGCGGGTGTGCCACGGTTGGTTCATTTTGTTTGACCAATCAAGCGTGTGTCAGTCTAACTCGAACTGAAATGATGCGGGGCTCACTACATCTGATTAGGTCGGCTTGATGTAAATTGATCCCTCTTTATACCATTATTTTGGGGTTAAACGTTCTCACGCGCATATTACTGATTATGCCACATGTAGGAACTTTAACTCATTTCCCGTGTTGGAGTTCCCTCAGACAATACTGAGTACGTGTGATCTTTGATAGACTTGGGCGGGGGAAATCCTGACCCCTTTTTGTTCCCCCCCCCCCCCCCCCCCCCCCGCTAAATAGGTTAAGAGTACCTTCATTTTCGTACGTAATCATTTCCTTTTGTCGGAAAAAAGTCACCAGTCGCAAGGCTGAGTTGACCTACTTTCGCCGCCAATTAGTCTAGATGCTCTCATTCCGGCACGTGCACCCTTCCTGTTTCCCCCCAAAGAAACGGGAGAGAAGCGTTGTTGTCGCGTACTTTCTCTCAGTTTTCCTGTGTTGATTGTGTCTGGCGGTACCGCCTTGAAGTCCACTCGGCACTGAATGGGGGCCGTCCGAGCAGCGCTATGCTGCAATGTCCAATTGGACGGAATCATTCACGAATATGTTTGCAGTTCATAAAAATACACAGTTTATCAATGTGTGTGTGCGGGGAACATTCCCCTTGCCTGGCATAGTGTTTACCACACCGCTGGCTTTTGGTGATGATTCTCAGGGCTTTAATGAGCCGTATGTATAGCGTTGTTTCGCTTCGTTGGAGACTGACTGATTTGTGTTTATTGGGTTTGACTGGTCACACAATCAATCGCATGAGTAGCGGATCAGAACAAGTCTGATCTCGCGGAGACACAGGCGGTGCTAGAGATATAAGAAAAGAGAGATCCCCAGAGCTCCGGATCCTCATAAGCCGAACAGATACCCTTTATCTCTTTATTTTTGGACACAACCACCCGAAACGCTATCAACGTTAACATTCTCAGGAGAAGATCGGCGATCTTTGGTTAAACGAACCTTAGCATCCCCAATAGTTCTATCACACCTACTCCTGAGAATCATCAATTGTATTGTCTATTGTATGGAACACAACCTCCACCTAACTCCCAATGTATTGATTTGCCCACGCGGGCCCCTGATGTCTTCAAGGATAGGATTGATTTTTTTCATTACACACACACACACACACACACACACACACACACACACACACACACACACACACACACACACACACACACACACACACACACACACACACACACACACAGGTATTGATTTAACTGCAGCCATGACCCTGGATACCTCGTATTGTGTACATAAACAACATGGGGTTTTACAAGATCCTCAGGAGCCCATACGCACCACACGCGGCACATGCCGCACCATGCCGCACCATACGCGGCATACAACATAGAGCCAAAAGATGTAGTCAACCCTCATCTTCTCCTCACACACACACATACACGCATACACACAAACACACATACACACAAACACACACACACACACATACGCACACACATACGCACACACACATAAATCCCATTTAACCATGCAGACCCCACATCGCAGAGTATTGATTTTCCCCCCACCCGGTCTGCCTGCACCCTGGCCATTCCTGTCATAATCAATCATCAGCCAGCACACTGACTAGGGCTTTTAATGTGTCTGGCGTAATGGCCTATCAATAACTCGTTATGGGCAAAGGGTTGCAGTCTAGACTGCTAAGGGAGCCAAGTGGAATAAACACACATACCAACACACACACACACAAACAGACAGACAAACACACATACCAACACACACAAACAAACACACACACACAAACACACACACGCACACACACACACAAACACGCACACACACACACACACACACACACACACACACACACACACACACACACATACACAACTAACCGGTATGGCAGTGCTGCATAACACACACTTTAAGAAATTCTAAGTGCAGAAAGGTTCAATATGAGCACTACTATTTCTCGGGAAATCATGACGAGACAGGGCAGGTGTTACCTTCAGTACCTAGGAAACGAGACAACAGTGACAACAATCAATAAACAACACTTGACATACTTCACGTCAATTTTATGCATAGAATTCGGAGCCCTCATGAGTTCGGCTCTGTATTGGCCTGATAGACTATGCCGTGGTTTGCGGCAAATGATCACAGCCAATAACCACAACTTACTCGCAAAGACTTAAAGAGAACAGTATACCTGTGCTGTAAAGGCGATACCTGTCCTGTTCTATCTCCAGTCAACATGCACTAATGAAAGAGTTGTGACTGGATTCTAAGGAATTATGTACACAGCAACCGGGCCCAAACAAGTTTACCTTGCATTGCGTCAGCCTAATTTTATTGGCTCAAAGGATGTGGCCAATTGGTGCCGAGAGCTTTCTTTTCATAATCAGTACCTGGCACCCAAATAGCAGACGGCAGCTAATGCACATATCAATCAACTCAGACAAGTCAGAAACAAATCTAAATGAGTTAGCAGCCTGTTGGAAACAGAGAAACCTTTTAGGGTAAGGCCTTTCTTGTGGTGTTGACTGTCGACTGTTATTTCTGTGCTCGTATGCACTGCACTGACAGGCGGGTGGTTGTGCCGGCCAGTGCCGGCCCAGGGCTACAGACCATTTCAAAGGCTTATAACTGCATTTTGGCACAGTAATTGATTGTAGCGCTGTATAGAATGGCATGAGTGGTGTTTTATCTCTCTGCATGTTAGACTGCCTGGGTTTGTCTGCTGTTCATATATTTCTTCAGCGTTAAAGTACACTGTGCCAGTCATTCGAAGAAACGTGATGAAGCAAGATGGCATGTGTAAAATGTGTTGCACTAGCAAGGTATGCAAGAATTAAAGTGATAAGGATTATCTGAAACAACCTAAACCAGAAGGTAAGTGAAATAAAATTTCACTTTTATTTTTTATTATAAAATAATGAATTCAGATGAATTGTTACTCCTAAATGATATCTACTCTGTTGAAAACAAAGACTTAGACAAAAAAAAACAGCGTCTTTTGTCTGTGATTATTCCAGGGAAGTCAAAAGCTTATCTCGGGAAACAATACATGACACAAGATATAGAATCTCTTTCAGCCTATGAATTAATTAAATTACATTTAATTTATGAAAATCACATTGCTTCACTAATGACGGGTGATCTCAGTCGGTGTTTAGTATCATTATATACAAAAGCTGTTAGTCACTTCTTGCCTGTTGCTGATACTGACAGCCTAAGTTGTGACTTGGGATCAAATCCAATAGTAACAAGCGCAATAGGTAAATTAGCATGTGTCATGTATTACAGGTTCGGTAATTTGCTTGCGCCCCTGGTTACTTTGGTTGTCACTGGGAGTCATATTGATTTTTCGAAATTAAATTATTTTGGAAAAGAAAATGGACGACCCACAGACGACTCCACAACAGAACCCTGTTTTGACGGTGTCTAAACAGAAAAGTCCAGGAAGGGTAGAAGCTGGAAAAAGATTAGCGGAATATAACAGGCAAAAAAAATTACAGCTTAAGGCACAAACAGTAACTGACCCGCCGTCAGGACCGTTAGGACCGTTAGGACCGTCAGGACCATCAGGACCATCAGGACAAGTGTCAACACCGCCAACACCGTCAGGACCATCACTACCGTCACACCCACAACAAAGTGAGAGACTATCAACTAACCCCAAACCCCAATCAACAAAATATATATTTGCTGGATTTGTTGTCGGATTTGGTTACGTAGGTTACCAATTATACAAAAAATACAAGCCACAGACTCGTACAATGTCCAAAAAATTAGACACTCCAAAAACAAAACCAGAAGGCGCCACATTACCAGCAACACCCAAAGCCATGGACCCATTTTACATGCAGTAAATAAATTTATTATTTTAATTTTTGTGGTATAAGAAAATGAGCAACACAAAGAACATAATAAACATCGTCTATCACTCTGCCATAATAAGTGGACTAACCATTGCTTATTCTATGCTGGGAAAAAGTCTCCTCAAAATGAAATCGGCAGACCTTAGCAGATTAGACTTTGAAGACAGTGCAAAGCTAATCACGATTGTCACAGCATCAATCACCACGAAAGACATTTTTGTTAAGCAGGGAATTATTCTCGAAAATATATCTATGTAAATAAAAATAATATGGTGACACTAGCTGTTGTTGTGGGTGGTGCAGTTGTCAATGCACTTGCATTTAGTGGATCAAATTATCTGTTTTCAAAAATGGGTAGAGAAGAATCTGCAGAAGAATTAAAACGTCATAATGAAGCATCAGAAAAATTAGCACAAGCCCAGCAGGCGTATGAAAAGCAACGAATTGAGAAACTTGATTTTATCAATGAAAAACTTAGACTAGAGGGTCACGCACAGCATACATTTTCTAATGTCAATGATGCAATCAGGGAATATTTTCTTGTCACGGGTGAAGACATGACAATTCCAAAACCAAAACTAAGTGACTATTACCAACCCAGTCCACAACAGAGAAACGGAGATATAATCTTTGTTCTATTGGGAATGACATTTGTTTATTTTACAGGAGTTTTCATTGCTAGAAAAAATGACAGACATTAAACTATCAAAAATATATTACTCCCCAATTGGCTACCGGAAAGGAAACACTGCAATAGAAAAATTACATGCGGCTGTGGGTAAAGATGTAACACTCGAACAAATAAAACAGTGGCTGCAAAAACAGGCTATTTGGCAAATATATTTACCTTCACCAAGAAAAATAACAAGACTTCATTTTGAAAACACTATCCCTAATGACACCCATCAAATGGACCTCCTGTTTCTACCCCATGACACAATAAGAAAAAAACGATACAAGTACGCACTAACTGTCGTTGACATTGCTTCAAGGTACAAGGACGCTGAACCCATAACTGACAAAAATGCTGTAACAGTAGCAACTGCATTATCAAAAAATATATAGCCGAGGCCCTTTAAGATAACCCAGGCTTGTGCAGGTCGATGACGGAGTGAATTTAAAGGAGCAGTTAATCAATTATTTGCAAAGCATGGTGTACTGGTTAGAAGTGGCATTCCAGGCATACACAGATCACAGGCAATTGTTGAGAACTTTAACAAGCAATTATCAGAAAGACTTTTCAGTTACCAGTATTCTAAGGAACTCATGCATGACACACGTAACACTGAGTGGGTAATGAGATTACCATCTGTGATAAAAGCAATGAATAATGAAGGCCATGTAAAACCTGCTGATGCTATTAAATTGAAAACAGTGCCTTCAGGGTCAGAAATAAAAACAAAAGTGCCAGACACAAGTTTATTTACAAAACAGGTAAGATATCTGTATCAACCTGGAGAGGCCGAAAATGATGTCAGGCGCAGGGCAACAGACCCCATCTGGTCTACATCTGTACACAATATAAAAAAAATAGTCATCGGCAGTCCACCGATATATTACCTGTACGAGCCTGCACCTCAGAGGGCATTTGTCAGAGAAGAATTACAGATTATCCCCCCAGACACTGTTACTCATTTCAGTAACTAACTCATCTATCAGTTCATCACAAATGTCTTCAGATAACTTAAGCCTGTAATATCCAGGTGCATAAGCTTTTTCCTTACTGTGAAAAAACACGTTTTGTGTCCCCTACTGCCAGTGACTTCTTATGCGTTTGGATCATTTCAAGATTATGTTTGTTTGATCTCAGTGACTTGTTTGGATAATCAGGCATTAATGCACCATCTAATACTTGCTTATAATGTTCATGACGAATGTCTTTATTTTTTATTGCTGTTTTTTTTTTTATTCCTTTGGCTTTCGACTGACTTCCCTTTTGGTGCAGTATAGAATACATTTTTGATCTCAGACCAACGTACTCAACAATAGGCACACCATTCAGTTCATCCTTAAACTTACCAGGCACTTTCTTGTTTTGTGTGCTGTACAATGGATGACCCTTAGGATAATCAGACGTGTCATACATGTGTAGTTCTGTTTTCATGTCTTCATAGACGTCTTCAGTACACACATCAATGATCATAGAGTCAGTGTCAGTGTATAGCAGACGACAGTCAGGATATTTTGGTTTGAAGTAATCATAATAAAATTCAAGCATCAATAATTTTGACAACTCAAGAATTGCCATACCAATGAATACTGGCTTATCCAGTTTGACAATCTTTTTTTGGAGTGACACTGCATACAATGATGAATGAAACTCTTTGTACCCTGTGTACTGTGGCTTGCCTGTAAGTTTAATTGCACCTGATTCAGTTGTGACAAGTCTCACATCTTTGCGGTGATGAGGATTTTCCATAGTCTTACCAAAACAGGCATTGTTCATAAGTTTAAAGAAGTCTTTGTCAAATGCAGTGTTGCCGTCCCTGGCACGCAATGTTGTGTTCTTCATTATGTAATCTTTCATAAAGGCACTCTGATCAAATTGAATACCTCTGTGAACTTTCTTTAGTAGTAACCCGTGTCTTATATAAAACTGTAGCAAGCGATAATGGCAAACATAATTGAATTTGTCACTTAGATTCGGTACAAGTTTAGTGTCTTCTTTTTTTCCTGTCATACTCATTTTCTCAACAGCCAATGGATAATCATTGTGGTAATCATGTAGATGGTGTGGGTACTCCAGGTCTACTTCAAAGATCCAACCCTTTGCATCATTTCGGTCATGACTCATAATATTGTTTGTTATTTCTGTTATGTCACACTGTGACAAATCATACAGACAAAAGTTTTTCAAGGGCAATAATTCACACATCGCTAACCCATACAAATTGTTAGCGTCCAAGTATGTAATGAATGACCTTGACCCCTCGGGGTCAAAGTCCGGGTCATCCAGATATTTGTTGTTGGCTTTTGCATAATTGTTTGCTGCAATACTAATGCCACCCCTCAATCCGCGTTCCACCATTTCACCCATCATCCGATCAGACAACAGGTCTATAAATATCTTACTGGATTTCAAAAATGCATCCCATGTCATGCCAGGACTAGTTATGTAACAAGCAGGGTCAAGACTTTAGTGTAATAGACCCTTTTCACGGTAACTTTCAAATACGTCTGCTAGCAAGCAAACATCAGCCTTTAAGTACTGGTCATGGTAGTCACCAATTGTCTGACACCCTAATCTATCCCATGCATCAAGTGCATGCTGGTAATCAGAGTCAGAAATACCTTTTCCATTTAGTGTAGAATAAAATTTCTCTATTGGCGGTAGTCTTGTTTCCTCAAACACAACCCAGTCACTGATGTACTCATACGGATACACTCCTTTCTTATTTAAGTCTGGCTCAAAATATTTACTTGTTATTGGAAACTCAATCAGTCCATCTGCCAGACTAGCAAGACCTAAAGACAAATGTTGCATTGAGTCATAAAACACTAATTTGTTGTCCAAATCTAAACGTCAAATATTTTGCAGTTGTCTGGGCAATACAACTATTTTTTTTGTAAGACTCATCCACAGCCTGCATGATAATGTGTAAATCGTACCCCCTGAGATTGTGGAAAAAGATTGGTAACTTATATGTCTTGGGATCTATTTTTAATTATAAATGACATTTGTTATGTGCAGCACCTCTGTAACGTCCAGTTAGGTGATCATGGTCACAAACTTTGTCACCCTGTAGGTGTTTTTCACAAATCCAACACGTCATGGCTGTATCAAAATTTAGTTTGTCTTCTTCTGTCATCATCACAGGCATCTGATTGTTTTCTAGATACTGTACCACCTGACTATACAGCTGTCTCATTTCTGTTAAAAACAGGTATGCTGCATTCCCCCCCCCCCCCCCCTCTGTAAATAACAGGCTCTGTATGCTGACCGTCTGACTTAACAAGAATATAACCATAAGAACACACCACTTGGTCACTCAATTTTACTGTCTTTGGTAATGACTCTTGAACAGGACCATCATACGGAACTACCAGTGATTCAAAATCAGCATACACTACAAATGGTAGCTTTTGCTGATTCCCATAGTTCTTGAAATATACTTGGCTTCCAGGATCTGGATATTTAAGTACGTTAGTTAGTTAGTTAGTTATTTGGGTTTAACGCCGAGCAGGCGACTAAGGCCATCTCACGGCGGGTATTTAAGTACGGTTTGTATGTCATCAGCTGACCTACAATGTAAAACATGCTTGTGTGCTACTGAAATAGATGAAAACCTTTGCAAACAACTCTTACACACTTCCTGTTTGCCATTGTGTTTTGACACATGCCCATGAATTAGGCGTGACATACTCCTGATAATTGTGTACTGATCACCGGCAGGGCCAATTAATAACATGTCAACATGTTTATCTTCTGGTTGACCATAGGTGGTGGCAAGTGGTGATACTCTAATGGGTTGTAACTTGTCAACAGACTCATTATCCCATACATACACATTTACAGATATACCAGGATTTAATTGTTCAAACAAGTCTATGTCTTCTACCTTAACAGGGAAATCAATGCCACTGAAATTAAGTTCATTTACAAATTTGGTGTAGTTAGATACGCGATCAGGTCTTGTTTTTACATAATGCAGTACAACAAGCACACACCACATAAAACAGAAATTATCATTGTTCTGTATATTGACGACAGCCTTTTTGTTTGCAATGTCAATAGGCAGTGGTATCCATGATTTGCCTAGTATAGGATGATACCTTGACTGTTTTAATTGTAGTTCATGTACATGACCTTCGTGCCAACCAGACCCCTTCATTTTTGCTTTGTCAATGGCTTCAAGAAAGTCAGGCAAATGTCTTTGTCTAAACATGTTTTCTAGTTCTCTTTTTGTGTTAATTGTGTGTTGTGTTGTTGATATATATATGATACAATCACTTCACCATCTACTCTAGTAAATTCTATTTTAGCAACAATCTGAATCTTTACACTGCCTGTAAGAAGATTGTCTTGTATGACAGAAAAAGACATTTCTATCGATGCATAGACATTGTTACTATTAGATATAGGCAAGTCTGTTGTGTGAAACACGTTTCTTAAACCTTGAGCATTGTCCGTCATTTTTATTTGTCTGACAAAATAATAATATAAAATTACACCTTGTGTAATACCACTTTATTGAGTGTAACACTGTTAATATAAACATTTAGTTTACGTAATTGTTGAAATATCTGTTCACAAAGTACCTCAAATCAGTCCTGGCAGTTATTATTTTTAACTCTTAAGGTGGGTGTCCTTAAATCAACTGTCAAACACTCCACATCTGGATGCTCATCAACATAATCTAAAGTCATATTATATGACAAATATATTGCTGTCGGTTTTAAGATGTTTATGTCAGGTTGTTTCGGAGGTGTTCTTATCTGAGTAAAGTGCACAACATCTTTGAAGCAGTCTGTGATATCAATGGTTTGTCCGTCTGTCATTTTTATTGGACAAAACAAAAGTATAAATTAATTTACTAACCCATACCCTGTAGTCTGATCTGTCTTTAAAATAAGCTTTAGATGCTTAGTTGATTTCAGTTTATTTTTTTACACAGTCTCGTTCAAGTTTATTTGGTATTACATCGTTTTCTCTGAGACAGTCTTCAAAGCTGTCACGATCCTTACAGTAAAACAAACAGATAAGCTTTAACTGTTCTCGAAAATCTTTCAGTACAGCATTATATTTCTGAGTGGGAATCCATACACTTATGTTTGCATGTCTGCCACTGAAAGCCAGTTCTGCTAGTGTTTCTCTTCTTGACAATGTCTTTTTCTGCAGAACAGCCATCAACAATAAACAATGTTGGCTGCCCTTCAAATTGTTTGTAAAAGTACAGCAGGTAGTCATTCAGTTTTTTCTCAGGGTCAACTAAATAGATATTACTGTCAGTTCAAATGAATAAACGGTTGTGATATGCTTTATTGTGTTTTATAGTAGGACAAAATATTACTGTTTTCGAAATGGTGGATGTATCTTGTTTGTAATAAGTCAAGTACAAATTCAGTTTTACCACACCCTGTAGCACCACAAAACAATCCACAGTGTGGATCGAGTGTCATTAAACTCCGGTTCATTTTAATACACAATATAATTTTAATACAAGTGTCCACTTAGTCTACTTTCAGAAATATTTAATTGTGCATCATAATCAGGTACAAATATATGTTTATTGCTCCTCCTGTTTCAGTCTTTTTTGTATCTGAATTGTTATTCCGTCACTGCCGTTTTCAACAGTACGTCCTGACCCATGTAAATAGTCATCATCTGTACTGCGCAGGTCTAGCCACAGTGCATATTTTTCTGTCAGGTATTGACTGATCCTTATGTCATACAGATGTAAATCTTTACACGCCATGTTTGCCAGTTTTTCTCTAAGTCTTCCACCTGCCCACTTTATAATCTCGTCATAGTGTTGATAAGGCAGCATACCCGATGCGTACACTTGATTAAGGCGACCTTCAATCGTACAGGATAAATATGTAATCTTTGGATTGTAGAATTTTTCTGAATCTCTTTTGAATGGATTTTTTGGTTCAATACACAACATCAGTATACCTTTCAGTGACCTGGCAGGTGTGTTAAGGTTTATGTTCCACATCGTATCAGCTTTGTCTTTGGGTATTGTACTGTGTCTTATCACATGGTCATAATAAATTGGAAGTCTTGACTGATATTGATTTTGTATGAGTCTGGCAAGTTCAGTGTGTGAGACAATTTCGTATTCCAAGGAAATGTTAAAGAACTTGTATGTTGCATCTGTGTCAGTTGTTTTGATAACTTTTGCACAGTCATTAAAAGATAGTTCAAAACTCAGACAGTCATTCAGTGCTTCTTGGTAATAAGGCAAGTGTGTTGTGAGGATTTCAAATTCAAGTGGAATGTAAAATCTATTACCGTATGTATCTGCTAATATAACGTCCTCAATTGCAGATGTTGATTTGTCTATTGCATTGATTCTAAGTTTAGCAACATTAGCAGACTGTATGCCTTGGTAAACACGGTCTTCTCTTTCTTGTCGTGTAAGCCAAACATCTTTGTAGCAGTAAAACACATCAGCATCATCAAGACTAAACACTTCCTGTCCTTCAAGTTTTACTTTGATGGTCTTAACAATTGCTCTGCCAAGATTGTCAACCAGTGTTCTGTTTGCATCTGATTCTGATGAAAGTTCAATATTAAATGCTAGGCGTGCAGTGCCAGGTACAATAACATCATTGGGACCCAGGTTTGGAAACTTAACTGTAAGTGTTTGGTTCTGGTCTATGGTGCTAGGATTGTTAGTGATGACAATTGATTGTCTAATGACCTTAACACCAAGAGGCTCATGTAGTTTTCTGTATGGGTCTAACTTTGATCCGTAGAACTGTGTCATTTTTATTATGCAAAAATCAAAAATATTAAATTAATAAAAACAATGGCAGCAGGAGGATTTAATCATAAGGATATTGAAATGGATGTCATGGATGACTATGATACCAGTGCAACAGATATGACAGATATGACTGGTACAAGAAATACTTACAGTTTACGTCATGAACTTTTAGAAAGCAAAGTGAACTCGTTTTATGATCATGTTGGTGATCGCCCAGACAACATAGATCCTAATCAGTTTGAACTTGATGGCAAGGGTCATTTGTATTTAAATACTGTTGACAGAGGAAAAGTACATCTAACACATAAAAACAACCCTGCTAAGTTTAGAGCTTTAAGTACAATTAAAGGAGAAGTCGGTGGTGAGGCAGGACTGCAGCGTTACCTTGGTGTTGGTTCTAGTAAAAGACTTGTTACTGTGCTTCATGACATGCAAACAAGATTGCCAATGGGACAAGAAATTGAAATGACTGAGGTAAAAAGACTGCCAGAAATAGCAAACACGGTGATACAAGAAACCTCATTTACAGATGAAGTAATGAAAACAATAGATGATCCGCCTTTGTCAATGCGAGAGATAAAGGGTTTGGATAAATCATTGCAGACAATCAGAGGTGAGATGGTAAATAATGTAGCAAAACTGGGTGAGCTTGATAATCAAATAGAAAGAGAAAAAAACAAACTGGCAACTGCAGATGAAGAAAATCTTGACACAGAAATAAAACAAAAAATACAACACAGATTAAATGTTTTGTATATAGAAAGAACAGGAAGGTTAGAAGTGATTAGTATTGGAAGAGAAAAACTAAAAACACAGGTTAACAGGCTTAGGGAAACTATTCAGAAAATACTTCATGAAGACACAACATTGGCTGACGGATTGAAAACACTTTTCAGAGAGCAGGGTATTACAATTGCGAGTTTAATTACTGCTCTTGGATTTATTATCAGTACTGTTGTGTTGGCTGTCTCTGGTGGTGGTGGCGCTCCAACACTGCCAGCACCTCCAACTCCACCAACTGATCCAAAAGATTTACAGTCATGGGTAAAAAAACAATTATCACACATATCAGACTTGCTTAAGAAATTGGCTGTGAAAGCAATGGATGCATTGCCAGGCATAATAGGTACAGTTGTCAGTTGGCTGATCAATACTGCGGCAAAGGTAGTTGGGTTTATGGCAGAGCATGTGTTGATATTTTTGGTGTCAGTAGGAGGGTTGATGGTGGGCTATTTAATGAAACAAATAAAGAAGTAATATACCCAGTCCTGTGAGGCCTATTACCAATGCAGTTCTCTCTGACTCATGTGTGTTTACTGGGGTTACTGGTTGTACTGGGGCTGATGCCGGTGCAGGTGATGTTGCCGGGGCTGGGGCTGTTACTGACATAATTGGTGTTACAGCCTGTACGGGTGGTGATGTTACTGGTGCCGGGGCTGGCATTATTATTGACTGTAGGTGTGTGTTTACTGATTGATTGAGTCCTAATATTTGACCAAAACCTGCAACAATGATTTCATTATTATAATTTGTTATTGTCCCCATTTGTAATTGAAGGTCAGATGGTAACATGTATAACCCAATGCCTACTACAAAGTCAACTTTTGATCTGGCATATCTGAAAACGTCTTGATAGCGTTGTATGCTTGATGGGAGATCTACTACTGAATTAATTGAATCTTCTAAGTTTGCAAGAAACTGTTTTTGTGCTTCAAATTTACCACTCCCATTTAAAAATGTTTGATTTTGTTAGTGATTGTGCACCTAATAAACACCACACATATGTTCTGATAGACTCATTGATGCGCTCCACTCCAGCTTGAGTAAACCCATCACTTTTGTCTAAAATAAATGTGGTCCAGGCATTAGACTGTTTCTGTTCTATTGATCCTAACCACACTTGTGATTTTTGTGAGAAGGAAGTGTAACCAGGGTAGTAATCTTGTGGGTATTGTCTGTGACTCATAGCATAATACAGTGTACCCATACCATTGTGATCATCAAGTTTTTGTGTGAAGTCATACTTAGTGCTGATGTTAAACTCATTACAGATGCGTTCAAATGCTTTCATATCCATGGGGTTGTTAAACCTGTTGAAACTAGATTCCGTTGGTAATGGGGTATGCAGTTCTGACAGTATTCGTCTTAATTGGTAATACGTGTGGAAACGATAGACAGACCTAATAAGTTTGTTTGAGTGATTCAAATGGTCTGTAAATGAAACACGGCCCTGTAGTTGAACACAGAATAGCAAAGTTAAGTTGGTTTTGAAACATCTGTATTGGTCTTGATGTCCACTTTCGTGCAGTTGAATCGTCTGTAATTGGAGGGTTTAGGTATTGATCAAACGGGTTGGGTACTTTCACTTGAAACAAATCTTGTTCACTTACAGCTATATCAAGTTGATTTAACTGAATTATTTTCTGTTCATAAGTAGGTGCGACATTGTACTTGGCATCTATATTAAATTGAAATGCGTTTGTAGTGACACTTGTTGGTGATTTAAATTCCATTGTTCTTTTTTATGAGATAATAAAAATGTTTATTACCTTAACAAATCTTGACACAAGCAAACCAGTGTGGTTAACTAATGGGATTGATAATCGTGATGGTAGCAAGTCTGTAGCTATCCATGAAATGTTTTACACTGTAAAGTGGTTAATATAGAAGACAAAAATTATTATGTAAATCTTGATGGTGTGACTGAAGCTATACCACCTGGGTATTATGACTTTTGTACTATAGCTGAATGGTTACAAAGTAAATTTAAAATTAAAGCAACTTAAATCCAGCTAACCTACTTGTTACATTAGAATTTCCGACACAAAATTAGTTAAAAATCTCAATCAGATTTGCATAATTACTTTGATTTTATATTGATGAAGATTGGTGGAGAACAGATGATATGGATGAAGCTAATTTTGATATTATAACAATGAAGACAAAAAAAATTAAAATAACTTGAAAACGCCCTGTCTATTTGTCAGTACACACAGTACTAAATGTACATTTAAACGAATTAAAAACAACTGAAAATATACACAATGGAAAGCCCTCGACTTTGTTAAGATGTGTGCCAGCTGGAACTGCACCCTATTGCGAAAGTGTGGTTGTTAGATTTCCTTTACATTTTAAGAAATTAGGTTCCAGTTTCTTTGAATCATTGTGTTTATCTGTAACTAATCAGGATGGCAAACCAGTTCTTATGCATGATTTTAGTGTTGTGTTAGAAGTTAAATAATTTTATTTTTGTTTATAAAAATGAGTGCTGGTCCAAAGCCGAGAATCATACCAGTTGCGTATCCGGTAACAGAGTTAAAAGATTTGGCTGATGTGCAGGATTTTGAGAAGGAGGGGGAAGTGGGGGAAGTGTATGGTTTTGAACTTGATTCGACTGGCATGTACAAGAGAAAAGTAATCGATGACATGAAGGACGGAACAGAGAGACCAATTCCTAAACTTGGTCAGCTGCGTGATGTTACTGTTCCTACTCCGCCTGTAAATAATGCGCCTTACAACTTAATACATGTGGGAAATAAGTGGGTAGTTTCACCTGTGCCTGTTCCACCGCCCACAATTGACTGGGACATAAAGTTTGAATTTATTAGTCCTTATGTATATACTGATGATGAAGGTGCATTAGTGTTTAGGAAAGTTGTTAACTCTGGACCTTTGATTGTAAGCCTTGTTCTAAGTTTTGCCTCAGACAACAATAGCCGAGAAAAACTGAAAGTTCAAAAATTATGAGAAACGGAGATATCTTCTTACGCACAGGAAGGGCAGATCAGATGCGAAGGTCGTGTTTGCACCAGCAAACTTTATGATTGCAAGAGAAGCGACAATAGTATTTGAAATTATCATGAGATCTGTTGCTGTAAAAGAGGCAGATATAGCACAAGGAATAAAACTAACGTGGGATGAAACATTGTCAGAGGGAACAAAAGTTTTTATTGCCATTAAAAAAACTGTTGATGATTTTGAGGTGTCGAGCAGTGTTCCAGCTGTCAAGATATTGATTGATAAACTAACTTTTGTTCGTCTGAGTTACATAAAACTGGAACACATTGATCTTGTTTCATTTTATTATGCTAGCAAATTGTATACTTTTGACGAGTTGCAAAATGTAATCACTGATTAAATAAAAAAAATATTTGTGAATAAAAAAATGGTGAACTAACGACGACTGATACTGTGTCGATTGAGACAATTGCATCAGATAAATCATTACAGGCAGATGCATTCCGATTAATAAATATTACAGATGCATTGAAATATTCGGAAAGTGAGGAGGCAAAATACTCACGGTGTAAAAGACGGTATAAGACCGTTTTTAATTCTGTTGAAAACACATCTATGGCAGTGGGTGCAGTTTCAGCCGGATTATCTGTAGGGGGTATTGTATTTATATCAACTGGAATTGGTAGTTTAATTGGCGTTGGCCTTGAAGGAGCTAGCATTGCCAAAGGACTGACATGCTTTGGTTTGGAAGGCATTAACAAGAGATTTCACACAAAATTACAAAAACATAAAGCATTGAGTACTCTGGTGGGTGTTAAACTTAGTAGTATGAAACTTATTATAAGTAAAGTGTTGCAGGACAATTTTATTGACGATGATGAATTTAAGAAAGTGCAGGATGATTTAAATAATTACAAACAACAAAAGTCTGAAATACAAAATAAGATGTGTAGTCAATCACCCATGAATGTTGAAGAACTAAAGGCCAGTTTTTTAGCGGAGGGAAAAAGGATAGGGGTACAGGAGACCACAGAAAAACTTCAAGGATTTTTATGGAAGTAAAAATCAGTTTTGGTAATCAAACAATATTTTTGTCATACACTTCACAGAGAGATGACACGCCACCTGTCTATTTGACGCCCAACGCTCCGCCAGAATATTTTTTAAAAATAACTTTTTTTGTCTTTGTATCTTGTCAAATCTGACTCAGTATATTGTGACTTGAGACAAGTTCTTGTAAGTAATTAATAAGTTCTTATTCTAAGTAATTAATAAATTCTTATTGTATTTAACTTTAAAGAACCTGCAGAGGTAACCTTTAAGTTACCTACAACTTGTAAGTAAGTACAAAGTTCCACTTGGCACCAGTGGACTAAAACTGGTGTTATTCCAGGGCTTTGCGAGTTGATTGCCGCCCAATAACGAGTTATTCATAGGACATTACGCTGCACACATTAAAGCCCCAGCCAGTGTGTGCTCCTGATTGATTGTGCAGACCGGGTGTGTGGGGTGGGTGGGTGGGGGAGAAATCAATACTCTGCGATGTGCAGTCTGCATGGTTAAATGGGGTTTATGTGTATGAGTATGTTTGTTTGTGTGTGCGTATGTTCCAGACAATAGACAATATAATTGATGATTCTCAGGAGTAGGTGTGATAGAACTAGTGGGGATGCTAAGGTTTGTTTAACCAAAAGATCGCCGATCTTCTCCTGAGAATGTTAACGTTGATAGCGTTTCGGGTGGTTGTGTCCAAAAATAAATTGATAAAGGGTGTCTGTTCGGCTTATGAGGATCCGGAGCTCTGGGGATCTCTCTTTTCTTATCTCTGCTAGACCCCAACAATACATTTTTGGTAACAAGGTGTCTGTACATCGCACACGACTATGTGATGTCTTGATGTGACCAGCCGTATTTTTGGTAAAAAGGTGTCTGTACATCGTACACCACTATGTGATGTCTTGATGTGACCAGCCGAATACCCTTATGACATTTCACAAATCAGTCACGTTTTGTGTTTGTTGTCTGAGGTGTATTTCGAGCATGTTTAAGCCTTTATTGGCTAAGGGCTGCCTTCATCAGCGTGCTGACCCTTTTGTTTTTGTTGAGTAACCCTTTGTTAGGTTTTTATGGTAGGTGTGTTTTTGGTTCATTCTGTATTGTTCAAGTAGTTGGTGTATTCTCGCTACCGTCACTGCCGATTAAAAGGGCTAGTGGCGAGTAGAAGATAATCAGTGTCGCCGGTCGGGGTTCAGCCACTGCTAATTGTCTGAGCTAGTGGAGCTATGATGGCTTCTGGGTTCAGTGTAGTTCAGTTTTGTTTCCACCACTGCCAATTGGTAGGGCTAGTGGGGAGTAGAAGGGCTGCTCTGTCGTGGCGTTGACACTGCTAATAGTGAGAGTTAATGGAGGCTGACTGAGTGCGGTTGTTGCGTTTTGGTTCTTTTTCTACCCGCAGTGCTGGTGGACGCTGCTCGAACATAGTCTGCCGGTTCAGTTTTGAAAGCTGGTGCCGTCAACTGTATTAGCTTGATGCGGGTCCGTCACGTGACTCCTCTTTTCTCTAGTTCGATTCGTGGCTGGCTTTTTTGGTAACAAGGTGTCTGTACTTCGCACACCACTATGTGATGGCTAGATGTGACCAGCCGTATACCCCTATGACAATTCCGTCACCTTTTGTGTTAGCTGTCAGGTGTATTTTGGGCATATTTAAGCCTTTATTGGCTAAGGGCTGCCTTCAGCGTACTGATCAATTTGTTTTTGATGAGTGAACCTTTGTTGTTAGGTTTTTATGGAAGTTTATTTTGTAGTTCATTTTGTATTGTTCAAGAGGATGTACTCTAGCTCACATTATTACTTGGAAAGGCTAGTGGAGAGTGGTGGTGTTTTTTTTTTTCATGTCGTGTCCTTAGTTTTGATTGTTGGTGGGACAATTCCGTGGTTGTCTGTGGTGTTTCGGGCTCCGTCTAAGTATTCGTAGCGTCCGTTGATCATGTCGTAGGCGTACAAAGCTTTGCTGTATCTTCCCTCTTTAAAGTATATGAAGAGGAATTCTAGTTTTTTCCTTGCTCCCTTGTCTCTGCATAGGCCCATGAGGTCCATTGGAGAAGATGAATGCGGCTAGTAAGATTCTTTGAAAATGTGGGAGGTTTTTCGTCCACATGTATTTTCTTATTTCTTTTGGCCATTTGTGTGCTGGTCCTATGATTTCTTGGATGTCGCTCCATAGTTCAAAGGTCTGGCGGTTTTTGTGTTTCTGGTTCATTCCGTTTTATTTTCCCCGTTGTGTTTTTTTTTTTTTTTTTTTTTTTTTTTGGGGGGGGGGGGGGGGGGGGGGGGCTTTTGTCTTGGTTGTGGTGTGGACGGCGCGTGGGACTAAAGTATTTCCAATGCCAGTTGATTTCTTATAAGGAGGTCGTTCTGCTTCGTTTAATGTGTCATGGGGCTGTATCCGTTTGGAGTCGGCGTGCGGCTTATAACTTTTGATTGAGCTAGTGGTGCCGCATGTTCTTCTTCTTTGGACTTTTTTCACTGCTTAATAGGTGGAGCTAGTGGTCAGTGCAGAAGTAGGCTGTTGTGTTGATACCCTTCGGCCAGTAACTTTTGTACTCAGTCGGAGTGGGCGATTTTGACAATTTTCTGTTTACCAGCCACTGCAAACTAAGTGGTGCAGCTAGTGGCGCAAACAAATGTTGATGTGATCAGCGACTACTGAATCGTTCAAGTGTTTGAGGCCGCGTTGCTCGCAGTGTGCGGCACGCGTCGGAGTGGCGGTCGGTTAGCGGCCGTTGCTTCCTATTACTGTGTCTGCTGTGGGCATAGGTGTGGGCTGGGGTTCGCGTTGCGGTTATCGACGTGTTGCGATGTTAAACTGCTGCCTTTATCCAAGGGTGGAGTAGGGAGGGGTTTTGTTGGTGTGTGCCAACTTGACTGCGCTCCATCCCTTCATGGCTTCCAAGTTTCGCTTTTTAGTGGTTGACACCGATGTAGAGTTGCCATTTGCCTCTGTTGCCGTTTGCCGGATGACGTGCAGCTCTATTCCCTATTGTAGTGAAGAGGATGGTTTCGGTTTCACAAGTGAAATTCTTGTGTGTCTGTTTTGTTTGTTTGTTTGTTTTTTTTTTTTTTTTTTTTTTTTTTTTTTTTTTTTTTTGGGGGGGGGGGGGGGGGGGCAGGCCTGTTGTTTTTTTTGGGTTTTTTTTGGCAGGCCATGTTCGAGCAGCGTCCACCAGCACTGCGGGAAGAGAACTGAAGAACCAAAACGCAAGAACGCCGCACTCTCCACTAGCTCTCACACAATAATAGCAGTGGGAGCGCCTCGACAGAGCAGCTCTTCTACTCCCCACTAGCCCTACCAATTGGCAGTGGTGGAAACAAAATTGAACTACAACCAAGATGCCATCTACGCAACACTAGCTCATACAATAAGCAGTGGCTGCGCCCCGACTGACATTATCTTCTATTTGCCACTAGCCCTTTCAATTGGCAGTGACGTTAGCGAGAATGCATCAAGAACAATACAGAATGAACCAAAAACAAACTACCATAAATACCTAACAAAGCTTCACTCAACAAAAACAAAAGGGTCAGGACGCTGATGAAGGCAGCCCTTAGCCAATAAAGGCTTAAACATGCCCGAAATACACCTGACAACTAACACATAACGTGACTGATTTGTGAAATGTCATAAGGGTATACGGCTGGTCACATCAAGCCATCGCATAGTGGTGTGCGATGTACAGACACCTTGATACCAAAAAAAAAATGGTCACATCAAGCCATCACATAGTGGTGTGCGATGTACAGACACCTTTTAACCAAAAACGTGTTTGTTAAGTACCCCAAGGAAAATGTTGTACCATGCAGATAGAGCAACTTCTGGGTCCTTGGACTCGGTTACTGAGTCAAAGCACGCATTACTAAGATCATGTAAAAATGCGTTTTGGTTAAAATGTTTTAAAGAGCGATATGTTACGGTGATATGACCTTTCTTTTTAGTCTTTGGAATTTGCGCAGCCCAGCTACACACTACAGGGAAATGATCGCTAATGCTCAAGTCGGGAACAGAAACGTCAGTCACAGATTTAGGGTTATTGGTATAAATATGGTCTATGAGAGTGGACGATGCAGCAGTAATCCTAGTAGGTGACTGCACCAGCTGTACCAGCCCAAATAAGGAAGATGTTGTTTCCCATGCGGTGTGGGGTTTCAGTAAATTGACATTGAAATCGCCCATTAGAACAATGTCGGAATTTACTTTAAGTTACAGGTGAAATCGTCGTACCAACTAAAGTCAGCCGCCGGGTTTCGGTACAAGAAGCCTACGTATGATGGAGCCAAAAAAAAGACGCTTTACTTCAATCCATACGCAATCAACATCTGCGGCTTCTAGATATTGCCGTCTACGGATTAAGTGTTGAATAGACTGGTGGATGTAGACGGCAATGCCTGTTTGGCCTGGGGAGAAAGGATCTCTTCTAATTACAGAAAAGTTATGGATACTAATGGCTTCATCACTGATGTTCGAGTTCAAGCGTGTCTCAGTGACGCCAAACAAGTGAAACGGTGACGGTGTGGGATTGTTAAGAAAACACGCTAAGTCAGGTATCTTATTGTAAAGATGAAACACGATAAGATGACCTACACGTAAGGTACATTCCTTTATGCTCGCTTTCGCCATTGAGGCTAGCACAGGCATAAAATACTATAACACACACACAAAAATGTAAACTGTTTCACAACACACACAAAAAATCTCACACACACACTAAAAAACAATCATACACACAATGCAAACCGGAAAGGTAAAGGTGAACCGTCAAACAGAACTACACAAAATAATTGATAAACTGACAGTGCAAGAAACAAATTAAAGCAATAGCGCGTTTTCACTGCAAACTAGATAATGTCCAGTTTGCACTGATAATTTCAAGCAACGAGGCTGATACCGCCACAGAGCCAGCGGAAAAGACTATTTTCCACTCGCCCAGCAATTTGAGTGCAGAGGTTTTAAGTGACCTCTGATTTTTATATAGATGTGGCACAGCGCACAAACTAAGTCACGCGTTGCGCTTTTCAACAATTAAGTCACAATCACGTTAGTCCACAAGCTATAAGACGTGTGGCTTTATCATAGGGATACTGCAGTGTTGTTGCCTTGTACACCAAAACCTGTGGACAATGTCACTAGCAACACAGCCTGCAACGGTCACCACTGGCCAACAGTCTAATCTTGTCAAGAGACACGCCCGTGCACACACACTAACGACAGAAAAAGGCAAAATGAAATGTTCCGATAGGAAAAGTATGATGATAGTCACAAACTATAATCAAGTGTCGAGTCGTAATCTGAGATAAAGGCACCGTTCAAACTTCCATATGTAACGCGGTTAACGTCTCTTCGTGTGCACACAACTAACATTACATAATTATCAGATAGTCATAAGCAACGCTCATGCGCGCCGCGTATGAGTAACCAATAATTACTAGTTCGGATTTTATCAAGACAAATGAGGGGTATAGATATTGGATTATTACCAAATAGTCACGTGCAGCGCTCAGTGCTCGCTGCAAATGAATAACCGATAATTAGTATCAAGGCTAAGGGATAGTGTATCGGATACTCACAAGCAACGCTCACACGCATTACAAGTGATTGGCCGACAATTAGTACTTTGGTAGAAAAGACAGCAGTAGTTGGGCGATGATCTGCATGGCCTGGGCTAAATCGTGGCTAGGGTTGCCCGTTAATCCTGATTGTTCCCACCCTCGGGGGCTTTTGATCATGCTTGTGGCGGGCGCAGCAAACGGGTGATCGACGGGTACGTACCCAATAGCCTTCGGCATGCTGGGGAAGTCCATTTGTGACGCAATGTGCGGCCTGGCGTGTCCTTGGTCAGCGAACTGTGAAGGGGCGCGGCCAGACAAGTGGTTGTATGTTCGCACTGGGGCCGGGCCATGGTGTGACGTCATGGAGTGCCCGCCGTGACCCTGCTCAGGTCCGTGGAGAGAACCGGGGCCGGTGTGGGGGTTGTATCGGTTTCGGCGTGCCAGTTCCTGATATTTGGGAAACTGACCGGCACCTCGGGGAGAAGCGTCATGATGACTGTCCTGGCGAGGATAGCTTCTGGGCTGCCTACTGCCACTGACTTGTGGGTTTTCACCTGCCTCAGGTGTGTTGTGGGGGCGGTGTGGAGCACCCGCGAAGCGGATGTTCATGGCGAGTTTCGTGGCACCGACAGGACTGGGGTGAATGCCATCCTGGTACAGCTTCTTCCTTGGGGCTCCGTTGGCTGTGAGGAAGGTGGGGGTTTTGTCGATGAACAGAATTTTCATCTGATCACAGGCCTCCCTAAGGGCATCATTAGATTCGGAGGCGGGGGCGGAGAGGGGGTGGTTTTGACCTCTCGGGGGCATGATGGAAGAGGCTTGGATGCAGGAATTAGGGAAGACGGAGGAATGGAGGCGGATGAGGTGCATCCACGCCGGCTTGGTGACGGGGCCCTGCTGTCTGCAACTGTTGATGCCGACGTGGAAGGTCACCAGGCGAATGTGTGGCATCGTTGGCTGTTCACGGAGCCACTCAGCGAGCTCACTGACGCTCAGCCCGGACACAGACAGATTCTGTACCTGGACTCCGTCAACAGACATCCTCTGCGCGTCAACCCTTTTCAGAAGCGAGTCGCCGATAAGTAAACAATCGACATCAGTTTTTACGGTCTGGTCTCGCAGGTTGCACAGCGGGGTGCTCGAAGAGGAATTTGAGCAGCTTTGGCTGACTTCACGGGAGTCCTTGGTGGCATTAGATGTGTTGGCATCACCGGCATCGACATCATCACCAGAGTCGTGCTGCTTCTTGCTAGCACCGATACCGGCACCAGAGTCCTGCTGGTTCTCGCCGCCTTCAGACAGGACGGCGAACATATTCTTGACTGTGATGTCAGGGTGGGGTGTGTGCTGGATATTACAGCCAGGATACAGAGAATGGACGGATGGTGATGATTTGTTTGAGGGGCGCGCAGTATTAGCCTGGAAGTAGCGTCAGGAGCCGGATTGGCATGTAGTTCTGCGGCTGGGGTTAGCGCCTTTAGCTGCCGTTCGATCTCGTGGAGCTTACTAGCATGGCTGACTCTGGAGGAGGACAGCTGGTTCACGCGATCAGCGAGCCCTTGCTGCTTCTTCGTCACAGGCTCTAGTGACGAGTTGATGGCCTCTGTGACGAATTTGTCGGTGGCTCTGGAGCAGTTTTTTATTTTTACGTCGCTGTCTCGGGCGTGGGTGTCGAGCTGCGCCTGTAGGGCGTATATAGCGGCACAGCGGGATTTCAGCTCTGACAGCTCCCTGCGTGTTTCCTCCAAAGCGGCTGTCAGGGTGTGGATGGTGGCCGAGTTAATCTTCATCTGTTTCTGCATCTAGAGCATGCACTCTGGAATGGTGACATTAGAGGTGAGGGGAGTGACGCAATCAGGGCGCTTCGTGACCTGATCAGGCGTGTTGATAGTCAGGTTGCCGGAGCGGGGAGGGGTCACGGTGGGCAGAGTTATGAGAGTGAGGTCACTAATACAAATAGTCGAGTCCCGAGCCGCCAGTGAAAAGTCGCTCACGGGTGGCTGCGCGGGTTCATCTCGAGTGGCGGTGAGTTGCTCGGGGTTCAAAGCTTCCGTCGCTTCGGCCTGGGGGCACTCAGCCGTAACAGGATTAGCGAGGGAGGGTGAAGGGTCGGCTGGAGTGGGCTGGGGAAGCAGACTGCTGGCCATCTTGGTAACACTGTCCCTCAGGGCTTCAAATTCCTCGTCAACCCAAGTTTGGCAGCAGTTACCTTGGGCTAGACCGGTCCCGGTGGTGTAATACAGTGTTATTGTGATCAGTTTCCTGTCCCCATTCAACAACTGGATAATTGTTTCATATAGTTCTTGGGGATAGGACGAATCGACCGGAGCACTGACTGTCAGGTTCTCATGGTGTTGATTTCTGTCTCTCCATAGGAGGGTGACACCAGGGGGCAGAGGTACATCCACGTAGAAAGAATGTAGAGCTTTTCTCCACAGGGTTAATTTCCAGCCCTCAGTCTCAAAGGTCACTTGGATCGGGTCATTTGTTCTAATTATTTTTTTTCCAGTGAAAGTCTAGAGTTAGCCGCTGTGGAGCGTGTTATCGGGCGCATAGTAAAAGGATGGTGGTGGTGCCATAATCAGCTTACGCTTGGTGTGGAGTCGACATGTTTATCACGGCTGTTTAGCCCAGCGCTAGTACGGCACACTTACACCGAGGCGAGCAGAGAAACTGGTTCACAGCTGCATGGTTGCCGCGCGCGGAGGTAGCAAGACTCCCGGCGGCTACCGGGCCTCCCGAGAGAAAGACAATATGAGTCCCGATAGACAATGAATTCAATAAGGCCGCATCGGTTATTAAATTACGTTATTTTTAATATAAAAATGTTGACCCCTATTACACCCCCTTTATTTCCAAATCAACCCTTTGATTTTTAAAACTGACAAGCATGACTGATGCGGCCTTATTTATCTGATTATCTTACGGGACTCATATTGTCTTTCTCTATAACTATTGTCTCTGTGAACACCTAATAACCTTAATTAATTAACTAATTAAAGTCCTTAAATTCCACACTGCCTTTTCTCTCAAATCAAACCAAAATCCTGTTAGTGCACTCTATAATAAACTAATGACTTTTTACACACCCCAAATAATTAGAAAATTACTCTCTATTGTCTCTCAATACTGCCAGAGTCGATTTCCGAACTCACATGCTCTGTCCCACACATAACATTTCAGTTCACGCATGACAAGACTCAATGACAAGCCTCTTTCAATGAGGTGAGGACATGCTTTCACAGCACCCATTCACAGGCCACGCTTGAAAAGATCTGTAGAAATTGTACACCGGCCCGGTGTGACTGAATAGAGCTTCACCAACATAAAGGCTTGTACTGAGTAAATAGAGTCACATGAGCCCCGCTTTACAACATTTTCAGTTATTTGTAGTGTTTGATTTCTCATTATGAGTAGGTTTGAGAGGCTTGTTTATCATTGAGTTACTGGTACATGTTAAGGTTTCTGTTTGCTTGAGTACAAATAAACACGCACTAGCACACACACACATGGGAGGCTTGTTTAACTGTTAAGATTCTGTTTGCTTGAGTAAAAATACACACACACACACACACACACACACACACACACACACACACACACACACACACACACACACACACACACACACAAACACACAGTGACAAACATTAACTGGCATACATACATATACACATACTAACATAAAACATGTATAAACAAAAACATTAAGTACAAACCTTGCAACACAGGTACACATCATTTTCACAAGGGTAATATCCCATGACAATCACACGCCTGACAGAGCTGGTAGACCATGTCTGCCACACACACTCAGTATGCTGTTGTGGTCTATACAATTTCAGCTATGTTACACATGGACCCATACATGCGTAGGCTTTTCCTCAAAATCATGACGAGACTGATATCGGTGCAAACATGCAGGTGTTCATGACTCACTGTAGGCAAACAAAACGACAGTTTTTCTATGTTAAATATACACAGACTTAAACAGAACAGTATCACCTTTTCAGCACATGTATACTGTTCTCTTTACATCTCTTTGTGAGTAGACTGTGGGGTTTTAGCGACATACGTTTTCCACGAGCCAGCCCAAATACACTCCCGCACTCCCTAGGACTCCCTAAAATGTATGTCACGTTAACGTGAATGAGGACAAGTGACGACTATTGTCTGCTGAATGGTCTGTCCTGACTGTTGCTCATGTTGCTAGGAACAGAAGTGACGCATTTATACATTAACATACATGTCTTCATAGCCACCTCACATAGAGAAAGAGGTCTGATTTAAAAGTTTATATAGATGTGCTATTACCTGTCTCTTTAATCCAGTGTACAGTAACATGGAAAAGCTGTAGACTTGTTTGCCTACAGTGAGTCATAAACACCTGTCTGTCTGCACCAAAATTGGTTTCGTCACACACACAAACACTTTCACACACACACACAAACAAAAACAAAAACACACACACGCTAACACACACACATGCACTAGCACACACACGCACGCACACACACGTTAACACACACAAAACACCATACATAACACCCGCAAAAAAACACAAGGTTTGTACACCGACTCACGCCAGTGCAATATTATTGTAAGATTTTACTTCCGGGGTGTATACTGTTTATACATGTCTGACGGGAGAGCCCGTGAGAGGATAATTACTCTTATTCATTCAGTCCTCTCTGCGCCATCTGGTGCTTGAGGCGACAGAAGTGTACTGTTACTGTACAAGAATCACATGACTCTGACACATCTGACTTCCTCCCTTTGAGGAGGTAAAAACCAGAGATTATTTTTACAAAAGACTTAGATTCTCAGAAGCCTCTTTCTTTGTAGGTTTAGATTCTCAAGATTTCTCTAGAATTATATTCTCATGAGCACTGCTTTTTCAGGATTTTAGTCAACAGACAAACATAAATACATAAACAACCAAAGTTTTCTTTGGGACTGCAAGTGGCCGAGGGGATAGATCGCTTGGATAGTGGGGCTTAGTATTGATCAACTAACTTCACTGTGCCGGGGTTCGTTTCCCGATTGCGTCCAGTTGACATTCCATACACTACAGGGCTTTCACAGGAAAAGGTGAATGCGCTACCCGCCAGGGTTACCCCCTCCATAGGGGGTTAATAGCGCAGCTTAACCTGGGTTACATCGATTCCTGTGAAAGCGGGTGGAAGGTCATGAAGCAGCCCTTTTGACAAATTTTTTCTCGTTTTTTCTCTTTTTTTCCCTCGTTTTATTTTCTCTCATAAATTTAAAAAAAAATTACATCCACACACACATAGCCTCACACCGGTAAAAATGATTCTTAAAATCTGTGGGTGAGCATATAAGTCTATGGAAGACAACTCCCTTTTAATGGTTGACTGTGGTTGACTTTTTATTGATTATGTCCCATGTTATTTTAGTGTTTATGTTCCATGTGGGACATGCTATTTTTCATTTATTATTTTGACGGACAAATAAAAATGACGGACAATTTTCAAAGCCCTGGCCCATCAGGCCCATCAAGCTTAAGAAATGTGTTTCACACAACAGACTTACCTATATCTAATACTAATAATGTCTATGAGTCAATAGAAAACTCTTTTTCTGTCATACAAGGTAATCTTCTTACAGGCAGTGTAAAGATTCAGATTGTTGCTCAAATAGAATTTACTAGAGTAGACGGTGAAGTGATTGTATCGTATATATCTACAAGACAACACACAGTTAACACAAGAAGAGAATTAGAGAACGTGTTTAGAGACAGACTATTACCTGACTTCCTCCAAGCAATTGACAGTGCAAAAATGAAGGGGTCTGGTTGGCACGAAGGTCATGTGCATGAACTACAAATAAAGCAGTCAAGATATCATCCTATACTAGGTAAATCGTGGATACCACTGCCAACAGAGGTTGCAAACAAAAAGGCTGTAGTTAATATACAGAACAATGACAACTATTGTTTCATATGGTGTGTGCTTGCTAAACTACACTTTGTAAAAATAAAACCTGAACGTGTATCTAACTACACCAAATTTGTAAATGAACTCAACTTCAGTGGCATTGAGTTCCCTGTTAAAATAGAGGACATAGATTTGTTTGAAAAACTAAATCCTGGTATATCTGTAAATGTGTATGTGTGGGATAATGAGTCTGAGAACAAGTTACAACCAATTAGTGTATCACCAATTGCTCCAACATATGGTCAGTCAGAAGATAAACATGTTGACATGTTGCTAATCGGTGATGACAATAACTTTCACTACACAATTATCAGAAATATGTCACGTCTAATTCATGGGCATACAACAAAACACAAGGGCAAACAGGAAGTGTGTAAAAAATGTTTACAAAGATTTTCTTCTATTTCAGTGGCACATAATCACATCCTACATTGTAGGTCAGCTAATGACATACAAACTGTACTTAAGTATCCTGATCCTGGTAGTCAAGTATATTTTAAGAACTATGGGAATCAACAAAAGCTGCCGTTTGTAGTGTATGCTGATTTTGAATCATTAGTAGTACCATATGAGGGTCCTGTTCCAGAGTCATTACCAAAGACTATAAAACTCAGTGACCAAGTGGTGTGTTCTTTTAGATACATTATTGTTAGGTGAGACGGTCTTCATTCAGAGCCTGTTATCTACAGGGGTGAAAAAGCAGCATGTCTGTTTTTAACAGAAATGAGACATTTGTATAGTCAGGTAGTACAATATCTCACAACATGTCAGATGCATTTGGTAATGACAGAAGAAGACAAATTAAAATTTGATACAGCTGAGACGTGTTGGATTTGTGAACAACCTTTAGGATGTGATAAAGTTCGTGACCATGATCACATAACTGGACGTTACAGAGGTGCTGCACATAACAATTGTAACTTGTTATTAAAAACAGATCCTAAGACATATAAGTTACCAATCTTTTTTCACAATCTCAAAGGATATGATTCACACATTATCATGCAGGCTGTAGATGAGTCTTACAAAAAAATTAGTTGTATTGCCCAGACAACTGAGAAGTACTTGACTTTTAGATTAGATAAATTAGCATTTTATGACTCTATGCAACATTTGTCTTTAGGATTGGCTAGTCTGGCAGAAGGACTGACTGAGTATCCAATAACGAGTAAATATTTTGAACCAGACTTGATTAAGAAAGGTGTTTATCCGTACGAGTACATTGATCATTGGGTTGTGTTTGAGGAAACAAGACTGCCACCAAAAGAGAAATTTTATTCCACAATAACTGGTAAAGGTATTTCTGACTCTGAATATCAACACGCACTTGATGCATGGGGGAAGTTAGGATGTCAGACTATTGGTGACTACCATGACCAGTACTTGAAAGCTGACGTTTGCTTGCTAGCAGACGTATTTGAAAGTTAACATGAGAAGGGTTTGTTGCACTACAGTCTTGACCCGGCTTGTTACATAACTAGAACTGGCATGACATGGGATGCATTTTTGAAATCCAGTAAGATATCTATAGACCTGTTGTCTGATCGTACGATGGGTGAAATGGTGGAACGTGGATTGAGGGGAGGCATTAGTATTGCAGCAAATAATTACGCCAGAGCCAACAACAAATATATGGACAGTCATGGTGACCTTGGGTTTGACCCCTCAAGGTCAAGGTCATTCATTATGTACCTTGACGCTAACACTTTGTATGGCTGGGCAATGTGTGAGTTATTGCCCTTGAAAAACTTTTGTCTGTATGATTTGTCACAGTATGACATAACAGACATAACAAACAATATTATGAGTCATGACCGAAATGATGCGAAGGGTTGGATCTTTGAAGTCGACCTAGAGTACCCACACCATCTATATGATTACCACATGATTATCCCTTAGCAGTTGAGAAAATGAGTATGACCGGGAAAAAAGAAGACACTAAACTTGTGCCAAATTTAAATGACAAATTCAATTACGTTTGCCACTACCGCTTGTTACAGTTTTACATCAGACACGGGTTAGTACTAAAGAAAGTTCACAGAGGAATTCAATTTGATCAGAGTGCTTTCATGAAAGATTACATAATGAAGAACACAACATTGCGTGCCAGAGACGGCAACTCTGCATTTGACAAAGACTTCTTTAAACTTATGAACAATGCCTGTTTTGGTAAGACTATGGAAAATCCTCATCACCGCAAAGATGTGAGACTGGTCACAATGGAATCAGGTGCAATTAAACTTACATGTAAGCCACAGTACACGGGGTACAAAGAGTTTCATTCATCATAGTATGCAGTGTCACTCAAAAAAAAAAAAGATTGTTAAACTGGACAAGCCAGTATTCATTGGTATGGCAATTCTTGAGTTGTCAAAATTGCTGATGCTTGAATTCTACTATGATTACTTTAAAACAAAATCTCCTGAGTGCCGATTGTTATACACTGACACTGACTCTATGATCATTGACGTGTGTACTGAAGACTTTTATGAAGACATGAAAACAGAGTTACACATGTATGACACGTATGATTATCCTAAAGACCATCCACTGTTTAGTACACAAAATAAAAAAGTGCCTGGCAAGTTTAAGGATGAACTGAATGGTGTGCCAATAGTTGAGTATGTTGGTCTGAGATCAAAAATGTATTCTATACTGCACCAAAAGGGTAGTCAGTCAAAAGCCAAAGGAATTAAAAAAAAACAGCGATAAAAAAAAAGACATACGTCATGAACATTACAAGCAAGTGTTAGATGGTGCATTAATGCCTGATTATCCAAACAAGTCACTGAGATCGAACAAACATAATCTTGAAATGATTCAAACACATAAGAAGTCACTTGCAGTTGGGGACACGAAACGTGTTTTTCATAGTAAGGAAAAAGCTTATGCACCTGGACATTACAGACTTAAGTTATCTGAAGATATTTGTGATGAACTGGTTGATCAATTAATTGACGACTTAGTTACTGAAATGAGTAACGGTGTCTGGGGGAATAATCTGTAATTCTTCTCTGACAAATGCCCTCTGGGGTGCAGGGTCATACAGGTAATATATTGTTGCATCAGGACCGGGAATTATTTTTTTTATATTGTGTACAGACGTTGACCAGATGGGGTCTGTTGCCCTGCGTCTGTCGTCGTTCTCAGCCTCCCCTGGCTGATATAAATATCTCACCTGTTTAGTAAATAAACTTGTGTCTGGTGCTGGGGTTGGTCCTGATTTTGGCTCTGCAATTGTTTTCAATTTAATAGCATCAGCAGGCTTAGGATGGCCTTCATTGTTCATTGCTTTTATCACATGTGGTAATCTCTTAACCCACTCAGTGTTACGTGTGTCATGCATGAGTTCCTTAGAATACTGATAGCTGAAAAGTCTTTCTGATAACTGTTTGTTAAAGTTCTCTACAATTGCCTGTGATCTGTGCACACCTGGAATGCCTCGTCTGACCAGTACGCTGTGCTTAGCAAATAACTGATTAACTGCGCCCTTAAATTCAGATCCATCATCAACTTGCACTAGTCTGGGGTATCTTAAAGGGCCTCGACTATATATCTTTGATAATGCTGTAGCAACAGTGGTAGCTGTTTTGTCAGATATGGGTTCAGCGTCTTTATATATTGAAGCAATGTCAACGACAGTTAATGCGTATTTGTATCGTTTCTTTCTTATTGTATCGTGTTGTAGGAACAGGAGGTCCATTTGGTGCATGTCATTTGGTGATGTGTTTTCAAAATGAGGTCTATATATCTTTCTTGGAGCAGGAAGATATATCTGCCAAATTGCCTGTCTCTGTAACCATTGTTTGACTTGATTGAGTGTTATATCTCCGCCCACAGCGGCATGTAATTTCTGAATAGCAGTGTTACTTTTCCAGTACCCTAATGGGGAGTAATATATTTTTGATAGTTTATTTTCTACCCTGGGGTTCATTTCTTCTAGCAATATAAAGTCCAGTAAAATAAACAAATGTCATTCCTACTAGAACAAAGATTATCTCCCCGTTTCTTTGTTGTGTGCTTGGTTTGTAATAGTCACTTAGTTTCGGTTTTGGGATAGACATGTCTTCACCTGTGACTAAAAAATATTCCCTGATTGCGTCGTCTGTATTTGAAAACGTATGTTGAGCGTGGCTTTCAAGCTTCAATATTTCATTGATGAAATCAAGTTTCTCAATTCTTTGTTTTTCATACGCCTGTTCTGCCTGTGCTAATTTTTCTGACGCCTCATTATGACGCTTTAATTCTTCAGCACTCTCTTCTCTACCCATTTTAGAAAAGAGATAATTAGAGCCACTGAATGCGAGGGTGTTAACCATCGCACCTCCTATCATAATAGCTATTGTCGCCATATTTATTTTATTTACATAGAAACATTTTCGGGAATAATTCCTTGCTTAACAAGAAAATCTTTTGTCGCAATCGACGCTGTTACAACTACAATTAGCTTAGCACTGTCTTCAAAGTCTAATCTACTGAGGTCTGCTGATTTCATTTTGAGTAGATTTTTTCCTAGCATAGAATAAGCTACTGCTAGTCCGCTGATTACGGCAGAGTGATAGACAAGGTACATTATGTTCTTTGTGTCATTCATTTCTTAGGCAAGAAAAATTAAAATAATATTTTTATTTACTGCATATAAAATGGGTCAACGGCTTTGGGTGTTACTGGTAATGTGGCGACTTCTGTTTTTGTTTTTGGAGTGTCTGATTTTTTGGTCACTGTACGCGTCTGTGGTTTGTATTTTTTGTATAATTGATAACCTACGTAACCAAATCCGACAACAAATCCGGCAACTATATATTTTGTTGTTTGAGGTTCGGGGTCAGAGACAGGGTCAGACTTAGTTGTTTGTCTCTCACTTTGATGAGGGTGTGACGGACCTGGCTGTCCTGACGGTAGTGACACCAATGGTGTTATTGACGGAGGGTCAGTCACATGTACCTTTTGCAGTAGTTCTAACTTTCTTGGTTGTTCAATGCAGCTACTCTCTTTCCAGCCTCAACCCTGCCTGGACTTTTAGCCTTAGTCACAGTTTGAACCTGCATCAAAACAGGGTCGGGGTTGTGTTGTGTAGTCATCTTGTTCTCGTCCATTTGATCCATCTTTTTCTTTGTCTAGAAAATTTATTTTTGAAAAATCAATGTGACTCCCAGTAACTAGTAATGTTATGACAGGTGCAAAGTAATTTCCAAACTTGTAAAACATGACGCATGCTAATTTACCAATTGAACTTGAAACAATAGGATTGTTTTCAAGGTCGTGTGAAAGACTGTCACTATCCACAGGTAGAAAGTGACTCACTGCTTTTGTGTATAGACATACTAGAGATCGACTCAAATCACGAGTCATTAATGAAGCGATGTGGTTTTCATATTTAGAATAAAGTTTTATCAGCTCGTCAGCGGTTAGAGATTCTATGTATTCTGTCATGTATTGTTTTCTGAGATAAGTCTTTGATTTGCCTGAGACAATCACAGACAAAAGACGCTGTTTCTTAGAGTCTAAGTCTTTGTTCTCTACAGCATTGATATCATTTAATAGAAGGATTTCATCAGGGTTTATTTATATTGTTATTTAAAAAAAAAAAAAAAAAAAAAAAAAAATTAATTTACTAACCCATACCCTGTGGGCTGATCTGTCTTTAAAATGAGCTTTAGATGCTTAGTTGATTTCAGTTTATTTTTTACATCATCACGTTCATGTTTATTTGGTATGACATCATTTTCTCTGAGACAGTCTTCAAAGCTGTCACGACCCTTACAGTAAAACAAACAAATAAACTTTAACTGTTCTCGAAAATCTTTCAGTACAGCATTATATTTTTGAGTGAGAATCCATACACTGACGTTTGCATGTCTGCCACTGAAGGCAAGTTCTACTAATGTGTTTCTCTTCTTGATAATGTCTTTCTCTGCAGAACAGTCATCAACAATAAACAACGTTGGCTGTCCTTCAAATTGCTTGTAAAAAATACAGCAGGTAGTCATTCAGTTTTTTCTCAGGGTCAACTAAATAAATGTTGCTGTCAGTCCAAATGAATAAACGGTTGTGATAAGCTTTGTTGTGTTTAATAGTAGGACAGAATATTACAATGTTTTCAAAGTGGTGTATGTATCTTGTTTGTAATAGGTTAAGAACAAATTCAGTTTTCCCACACCCTGTGGCACCACAAAACAATCCACAGTGTGGGTCAAGGGTCATCAAGTTCATTTTAATACACAATATAATTTTAATATATGTGTCCACTCAGTCTACTGTCTTGTATATTGAGTTGTGCATCATATATCAGGTACAAATATATGTTTATGGCTGCAGCAGTTTCAACCTTCTTTTGTATCTGAATTGTTATTCCATCACTGCCGTTCTCAACAGTTCGACCTGACCCATGAAGGTAGTCGTCATCGTTCTACGAAAGGTCTAGCCACAGTGCATACTTGTTTGTAAGGTATTGACCAATCCTTACGTCATACAGATGTAGATCTTTGCACGCAATGTTTGCGGGTTTATCTCTAATCCTTCCACCCGCAAAATACTTTGTGATCTCATCGTAGTGTTGATAAGGTAACAAAAATGAAGCATACACTTGATTAGGACGGCCTTCGATTGTACAAGACAAATGTGTAATCTTTGGATTATAGAATTTTTCTGAATCTCTTTTGTATGGACTCACCGGTTCAACAAACAACATAAGTATACCTTTCAGTGACCTGGCAGGTGTGTTGAAGTTTATGTTACACATTGTGTCACTCTTGCCTTTATTGATTAAACTATGTCTAATCACTCGGTCATAATAATTTGGAAGTCTTGACTGGTACTGATTTTGAATGAGTCTGGCTAGTTCAGTATGTGTGACAATTTCATATTCCAAAGAAATGTTTGAGATCTTATATGTTGCACTGAGATCAGATGATTTTATAACTTTGGAGTAGTCATTGAAAGTTAGTTCAAAACTCAAACGGTCATTCAGTGCTCCTTGGTAATAAGGCAAATGAGCTGTGAGGATTTCAAACTCAAGTGGTATGTAAAATCTGGTTCCATATGTTTCGGCCATTATAACGTCCTTGGCTACCCCAGTAGTTACCTTATCTGCTGCATTGATTCGAAGTTTACCAACATTATCAGACTGTATGCCTTGGTAAATACGGTCTTCTCGTTTTTCTCTTGTGAGCCACAAATCTTTGTAACAGTAGAACACATCTGAGTCGTCAAGACTAAACACTTCCTGTCCTTCAAGTTTTACTTTAATAGTTCTAACAATTGCTCTGCCAAGATTGTCAACTAGTGTTCTGTTTACATCTGCATCTGATGATAGTTCAATATTAAATGCTAGGCGTGCAGTGCCAGGAACAATAACGTCACTGGGGCCTAGGTTTGGAAACTTGACTGTAAGAGTTTGGTTCTGGTCTATGGTACTTGGATTGTTTGTGATGACAATTGATTGTCAAATGCCCTTAACACCAAGAGGCTCACGTAGTTTTCTGTATGGGTCTAACTTTGACCCGTAAGACTGTGTCATTTTTATTATGCACAATAAAAAATAATAAATTAATAAAACAATGGCAGCTGGAGGATTTAATCATGAATATTTTGAAATGGATGGCATGTATGATTTTGGTAATACAACAGATATGACAGATATGATAGATATGACTGGTACAAGAAATGTTTACAGTTTACGTCACGAACTTTTAGAAACCAAAGTGAACTCGTATTATGATCATGTTGGTAATCGCCCAGACAACATAGACCCTAATCAGTTTGAACTTGGTGGCAAGGGTCATTTATATTTAAATATTGTTGACAAAGGAAAAGTACTATTGACTAACAAAAAAGACCCTAGTAGGTTTAGGGCTTTAAGTGCAATAAAAAATGAAGGTGGTGTTGGTGCCTTGCGTCAACTTGGAATTGGTGGGTCTCCTGTCACACCGCATCTTGTTAGTGTGCTTCACGACACGCAAACAAAGTTACCAACAGGACAACAAATTGAAATTGCACCAGTAACAAGCCTACCATAAATAGCAAACACTGTGATACAAGAAACCTCATTTACTGAAGGTCAATTAAATGATGCTATGAAAACAATAGAAGACCCACCTTTGTCAATGAGAGAGATTATGGGCTTGGATAAATCACTGCAGACGATAAGAGGTGAGATGGTAAATAATGTTGCCAAACTGGGTGAGCTTGATAAACACATAGAACGTGAAAAAGAGAAACTGGCTACAGCAGACAATGGGAATCTTGACACAGAAATGAAAGAAAGAATCCAACACAGACTAAATGATTTGCAGATAGAAAGATCTGGAAGGTTAGAAGTGATTAGTATTGGGAGACAAAAACTGAAAACGCAGGTCAACAGGATTAGAGAAACTATTCAGAAAATACTTCACGAAGACACTACTCTGGCTGAGAGACTTAAAACACTTTTCAGAGAACAGGGTATTACAATTGCCAGTTTAATTACAGCTCTTGGGTTTATTATCAGTACTGTTGTGTTGGCTGTCTCCGGGGGACCTGGGGTTGGTGGTTCCTTGCCTCCAGCACCACCAGGCCCACCGACTCCAACAGACCCAAAAGATTTACAGTCATGGGTAAAGAAACAACTGTCTCACATATCAGACTTGCTTAAGAAATTGGCTCTGAAAGCAGTGGATGCTTTGCCTGGCATAATTGGCACTGTTGTTAGTTGGCTTATCACTACTACAGCAAAGGTAGTTGGTTTTATGGCGGAGCATGTGTGGATCTTTCTGGTTACAGTAGGATGGTTGATGGTGGGTTATTTAATGAAACAGATAAAGAAGTAATACCCCTAATCCTGTTAGACCTATTACCAATGCAGTTCTTTCTGACTCATGTGTGTCAGGGGTTGACTGTACTGGTTGTATGAGTGCCGGTGTTGGGGCCGGGGCCGGGGCCAGGGGTGTTACCGTCTGTAATGATTTTAATGACTGTACGTGTGTGGTTGTGGCCCCCAAGTTTACAGATTGATTAAGACCGAGTTTTTGACCAACACCTGCAACAATGATTTCATTATTATAATTTGTTATTGTCCCCATTTGGAGTTGAAGATCAGATGGTATCATGTATAACCCGATGCCAACTACAAAGTCAACTTTTGATCTGGCATATCTGAGTACGTCTTGGTAGCGTTGTATGCTTGATGGGAGATCGACTGTTGAATTAATTGAATCTTCCAGGTTTGCGAGAAATTGTTTTTGTGCTTCAAATTTGCCACTTCCATTCAAAATATTTGATTTTGTTAGTGATTGTGCTCCTAGTATACACCAGACATATGTTCTGATAGACTCATTTACGCGCTCGACTCCTGCTTGAGTAAACCCGTCACTCCTGTCTAAAATAAATGTGGTCCATGCATTAGACTGCTTCTGCTCAATTGAGCCTAACCATACTTGTGATTTAGATGAGAATGAAGTGTAACCAGGGTAATAATCTTGAGGGTATTGTCTGTGACTCATAGCGTAATATAATGTACCAATGCCGTTGTGATCATCAAGTTTTTGTGTGAAGTCATACCGGGGGCTTATGTTAAATTCATTACAAATCCGTTCAAATGCTTTCATATCCATGGGGTTATTAAACCTGTTGAAACTGGATTCAGTGGGCAGTGGTGTATGAAGTTCTGACAGTATACGTCTAAGCTGGTAATAAACATGGAAACGATAGACAGACTTAATCAGTTTGTTTGAGTGATTCAAATGGTCTGTAAATGAAACACCACAGCCTGTAGTTGAACATAGTATAGCAAAGTTGAGTTGGTTTTGAAACATCTGTAGTGGACTTGAGGACCACTTTCTTGCAATAGGGTCATCTGTTATTGGAGGGTTTAGGTAATGATCAAAGGGGTTGGGTACTTTCACTTGAAACAAATCTTGTTCAGACAAAGCAATATCAAGTTGATTTAGTTGAATTATTTTCTGTTCATAAGTAGGTGCAACATTATATTTGGCATTCACATTAAATTGAAATGCGTTTGTAGTAATGCTTGTTGGTGATTTAAATTCCATCCTTCTTTTTTATGAGATATAAAAATGTTTATTACCTTAACAAATCTTGACACAAGCAAACCAGTGTGGTTAACTAATGGGATTGATAATCGTGATGGTAGCAAGGCTGTAGCTATCCATGAAATGTTTCATAGTGTAAAATGGTTTAATGTAACAGATGATATAAATTATTATGTAGCTCATGTATCTGGAACTGAGTTTGTTAGTTCTGAGGAAGCTAATGTTTTACGAGCTGGGTATTATGACTTTTGTACTTTAGCTGAATGGCTACAAAATGAATTTAAAATTAAAGCAAATTTAAATCCGGCTAACTTACTTGTTACATTGGAATTTCCGAAAGGTACTGAGTATTCATTAACATTAAGTCTTGTAAAATTACTTGGGTTTTTGGGTAATAATATTTATTTTCCAGATGAAGATTGGACAAGACCAGACGGGTGCCAACTACTAAAACCAAAAAAAAAAGAAAAAACAATTGGAAGATATCCTGTTCATTTGCCAGTACACACAGTGCTAAATGTTTATTTGAAAGAACTGAACACAACTGAGAATGTACACAATGGAAAGCCTTCAACTTTGTTGAGATGCTTACCAACTGGAACTGCACCCTATTGTGAAAGTGTGGTTGTTAGATTTCCTACACAGTTTAAGAAATTAGGTTCTAGTTTCTTTGAGTCACTGTGTATATCTGTAACTAATCAGGATGACAAACCAGTTGTTATGCATGATTTTAGTGTTGTGTTGGAAATTAAATAATTTTATTTTTGTTTATAAAAATGAGTGGTGGTCCAAAGCCGAGAATCATGCCAGTTGCATGTCCAGTAACAGAGTTGAAAGATTTGGCTGATGTACAGGATTTTGAGAAGGAGGGGGATGTTGGAGAAATATATGGTTTTGAACTTGATTCAAATGGCATGTACAAGAGGAAAGTAATTGTTGACATGAAAGACGGTGAAAGACAGATTCCTAAACTTGGTCAGCTGCGTGATGTTACTGTACCTACTCCACCTGTAAATAATGCGCCTTACAACTTAATACATGTGGGAAATAAGTGGGTAGTTTCACCTGTGCCTGTTCCATCACCAACAATTGACTGGGACATAACGTTGGAATTTATTAGTCCTTACGTATACACTGATGATGAAGGTGCCTTAGTGTTTAGGAAGGTTGTTAATTCTGGGCCGCTGATTGTAAGCCTTGTTCCAAGCTTTGCCCCAGATAACAATAGCAGAGATAAACTGAAAGTTGAAAATTATGAGAGACGGCGGTATCTTCTTACAACTAGAAAGGGTAGATCAGATACTTCTGTTGTGTTTATGCCAGCAAGCTTAGTCGTGGCTAGAGAAGCGACAATAGTATTTGAAATTATCATGAAATCTGTAACTTCTGCAAAAGAGGCAAATATTGCACAGGGAATAAAACTTACATGGGATGAAACAGTATCAGAATCATCAAAGGTCTTTATTGCTATTACAAAAAAATGTTGATGTTATTAATGTTTTGATTGATTGATTGATTGTACATTGCTTAACGTCCCGACAGCAACAAGGCTTTCTCAGGACGTGCCTGCATTGCTTGTGAAAAAAAAAAAAACTAAACAGAACATTGAATGTATGTCACCAGCCGGTCAAATACATTAAATAAACCTAACACATGAGGCCTACATAAAGCTAAGACCATTTAGCAACACACATCCAATATCAAGAGCTACAGGCAGTGCAGACAGTAGGGAGAGTTTTAAAAAGGCAAATACAGGTGAATGGACCTCGGGTAGACAGAAACACATGCCCCAGAATAGAGAGAAAAACTCACCCTGTGGGGCTGACCAGGGTGACCCTGAGAACTAAAAAGTACCTAACCCCACCCAAGTCCCCCAGGGCAGACCCGGGTGGGGGTATTAATGTTTCGAGCAGTATTCCCGCTGTCAAGGTGGTGGTCGACAAAACAACTTTTGTTCGTCTAAGTTACATAAACCTTGAACACATTGATCTTGTTGCATTTTATTATGCTAGCAAATTGTATACTTTTGAAGAGTTGCAAAATGTAATTGATGATTAAATAAAAAATATTTGTCAATAAAAAAAATGGTAAATTTCTATCCAATACTATTGACGCTTGAGCCGACTGAATCAATAGCGACGACTAAAACAACGCTTGCACCTGATCCACATGCAACAGCTGTGCCAATTGCATCAGATGAAACATTACAGGCAGACGCATTTCGTTTAGTGAATATTACAGAAGCAATTAAATATTTGGAAAGTGAAGAGGCTAGGTACTCCCGATGTAAAAGGAGGTATAAGTCAGTATTTAATTCTGTTCAAAACACTTCTATGGCTATTGGTGCAGTTTCAGCTGGTTGTTCTGTACGGGGTATTGTTCTGTTTGTCACAGGAATTGGAAGTTTGGCTGGAATAGCAGTTGAGGGTATTAGCGTTGCTACATGCCTGGCTTGCTTTGGTTTGGAGGCCTTGAACAAGAGGTTTCACACGAAATTACAGAAACATGAAGCATTGAGTACGCTTGCTGGTGCAAAGCTGAGCAGTATGAAACTTATTATCAGTAAGGCATTGAATGATAATGTTATTGATGATGAAGAATTTACGCGAGTCCAGGATGATTTAAATAATTACAAGAAACAGAAGTCTGAAATACAAAATAAAATGCGTAGTCAATCTCCTGTGAATGTTGAAGAACTGAAGGCTAGTTTTTTAGAGATGGGGAAACAGATCGGTGTTCAGGAAACCACAGAAAAACTACACAATCTTTTAAACAAATAAAAATCAGATTTGGTAATCAATCAATATTTTTGTCATATGCTTCGCAGAGAGATGACACGTCATTTACACCACTTGTGCCTGATTATTTAACCCCATCTGCACCACCGCCAGAGTACTACTGAGAAAAAAAAAGTTTTTTTATTGTCCTTGTATCTTGACAAATCTGTCTCAGTATCTTGGGACTTGAGTCAAGTTGTTGTAAGAACTTAGGGTAAGTACTTGTAAGAACTTAGGGTAAGTAATTAATAAGTTCTTATGGCAACACACCTAAAGGGTACCTCTGCAGGTTCCTAAAAGTTAGTTGCAACTTGTTAATAAGTATTAAGTTTCACTTGGCATCACTTGATCAGGTAAATGATTAGGTGTTTACAGAGACAATAGTTCTAGAGAGAGAACAATAGAGACCCGTAAGATAATCAGATCAATAAGTCCGCATCAGTCATGCTCATCACTTTTTTAAAATCAAAGGGTTGATTCAAAAATAACGGGGGGTGTAATGGGGGTAAAAAATATGATATTTAAAATGATGTAAATTAATGACTGATGCGGCTTTATTGAATTCATTGTCTTTCGGGTCTCTATTGTTCTCTCTCTCTCTCCCGTCATACACTGAAGCGCAGCCGGCGCAGTAACTTAATTTCGGAAAATGAGTGTGAAATATGAAGTTCACAGTCCTGAAACTACACCGTAGCAGAGAATTCACAAAGCACAAACAGTCTGCCAAGAATCATAACTGCAGAGTTAACTTTGCCAGCACAGTATCCAATTGAATGCAGAAATGCAGAGAAACTTACACGCGATGCGCACTGGTGACCCTCTCTCACAAAACCAGTCTTAACTCGCAGCGAGCCGATCGGCGCTACACGCAATAATGTGTGGTGGGGGTCAATCTGGGTCATTTTCACTTTTTTGCAGAAATGTATTCTACATACACCAAAGTATCGTATGGTTAAAAATTTTATCGTAAAAATGCCATTAAATAGGTTAAAAATGATTTTTAAAGTCTGAGCTTGGCCCCAATTATGCTTTTCTTGTGTGCAAAATGACCCATTTTTAACATAACAGAACACGTTGCATCCCCTACAGAACCCCATCATGTTATACACTGTTGGAAAGGCCTTTGTCCGCGCTTTCCCGGGCTTAGAGTGTGTTCTAAATTTACACATTGTGAAGCTCCCAAATAAGGAAAAAATGGGCGTACACAAATGTTCAATTTCGACCAATCAGAGAGTAGAACACCTAACGACATGGCAACGACTAAGTTAAACACATTTCCATTGGCCGAGCTAAGGAACTCCGATCTCTTCCACGGTCACTTTCTGTGTTTACAACCATGAAAGCCAGACTAGCGTACTTACTAAACTCTTGCAAATCCGGTAATTTACCGCCTGCAGTTCGGGAAGAATTAAGCGACCTGATCAGTGATTATTTCGTACCCGATTCTCATCACGACGATAGCTTTTCCAACAACGATTTTGAGTTTGAACCGGCTGATGGTGAGGACGAAAGAAAAGGAGAGATTAATGCCCCACTAGTCCACGTTGAGGAAGTTAGAGGTGATGGAGAGACCGGCTTGGACGTGGATGCTGCACCAGACGATGGGGGAATGTTTGCTCGTGCCCGTGTTCGATCGTGCAAGGCCAACGGACATGGGTGCAAGCAGATAAAGGTACCGTCGCCTGGACCAGAAGACACGCGACACGGCTGCATCACCGAGTTTTCACCAGAAGAAATCGTGGCTCTTCAACTCTCAGTTCAAGACATGGATCGAGGTATGTGCATGACTTTCTGAATGTAGATGTATGCTTATTATAGTGTGTGTGTGTGTGTGTGTGTGTGTGTGTGTGTGTGTGTGTGTGTGTGTGATGGTGTGTGTGTGTGATGGTGTGTGTATGTGTGTGTGTGTGTGTGTGTGATGGTGTGTGTATGTGTGTGTGTGTGTGTGTGTGTGTGTGTGTTTGTGTGTGTGTGTGTCCAATTGTCAACACAAGATGAATAGGCTAGTTATTCTATTAATGATAGTATAGAAATGCTGACATAAGTGGACAGTTTAAAAAGAGTGTATACTATTTTGTTCAGATGCAAAGGAGTGGATGATCCTTGGCATTCTGAGTTCGTGCATGCGGAATGGACCGAAGACAGAGTGTAGCAAGTGGAAAGTGCAGAAGGACCGCAAGAAGCCGCGATCCAGCTACTGCCTGCTCACACGTCCTGTCTGCAAGGATGCCTTCCTCTATTTCCTTGGGTATGTATATTACATTTAAGCACTGTACAGAATCATGTATACTTGTATTTTGTGTCCAATGAACGACGAGTGTATTTTCATTGACTTCATTATTGTTGGTTTCTGTTTTTAGTATCAGCCAAGACATGCTGACGCGCCTCTCGAAGCACTACCAGGAAGAGGGGCTGACGCCAACACGACGAAGTGCTGGGGGGCGAAAGAACAACAGCCGCAGCCTGACGATCGACGACACAGCCCGCGTGGTGCGCTTCATTAAAAACTTTGCAGAGGACCACGCCGTCACATTGCCTGGGCGAGTACTAGGATTTAAGAGGGAGGATATTCGCCTGCTGTCTTCATCATCACCAAAGAGTCATGTTTACCGACAGTATGAACAGCAGGGCGCTAGATGCGGTAAGCTTTCCCACAATATCTTTCTGCATTTTTTTATGGGATGCAGTTGTTGTTATACATGCATAAACTTTCTAACATTGCTTTCAAAGATATCATATTCATTATGATAACTTTTAATGCTTCTTTATTTGCTTCCTTTTTTCAGGGTATCGGGTTGTTGGGAAATCCACCTTTAGCAAGTTGTGGAGCGAGCTTTGTCCATTCATTGTTGTGGCAAAGCCCATGACCGACCTCTGCTGGAAGTGCCAGAAGAACAACACGAGGATCTACCGCAGTGCCAACATAACAATGGAGGAGAAGGATGAGTCCCTTCAAGAGCAACAGAGACATCTAAGCCAGGTGGGCCATCATGCTGTTCTCATGGGAATTGATCTGTACTCATTCTGGCTTATGGCTTGTTTTAAGCAATTTGTTACGAAAACCTGACAAGGACAGAATGTGAGGTTTTTACTTACATGATATTAATTAATTAATTAATTTTATATTATTATATGACATTTTTTATGCAGATGGAAGCTGAGCGCACACTCTACAAGGACATGAGCACCGATGCCAGGACCATCGCACAGCAGCATGGTCTCCAGCAGCTCCAGCCTACTCCGGCCAACTCCGGGGATTTCTCCATGCACTACAGCTTTGATTTCGCGCAGCAGATCCACTACCCCAGCGATGCTGCGCAACCGGGACCACTGTATTTCCTGACGCCACGGAAGTGCGGAATCTTCGGAGTTCACTGTGAGGGGCTGTCGCAGCAGGTGAATTTTCTGATCGACGAGTCTGTGAGCAGCAGCAAGGGGAGCAATGCCGTGATCAGCTATTTTCACTTCTTCTTCAACCAGTATGGCCTTGGGGAGAAGTCTGTCCACCTTCACTGCGACAACTGTTCCGGACAGAATAAGAACCGCAGGGTCTTGTTCTACTTCGCCTGGCGCGTGCAGATGGGACTTCACAGCGACGTCACCCTGAACTTCATGCCACCAGGCCACACTAAGTTTGCTCCAGACTGGTGTTTTGGTTTGCTGAAGAGGTGTTTTCGTCGTTCCCAAGTGTCCTGTCTGGATGACCTCCAGGATGTTGTGAGAGCGAGCACTGCAGTGTCACGCCTGAACATCCCGTAGCTTGTTGGCAGGGAAGATGCGACAGTGTTTGTGCCAACTTACGACTGGCAGTCCTTCCTCGCCCAAGCCTACAAGCCGCTGAATGGGATCAAGCCTGTTGGACACTTCAGGTTCAGTTGTCAGTATCATGGAAAGGTGTTATACAAGACGACCATCGCGGACGCTGAAGAGGAGAAGATGCTAGCTGTTCCTGGCCGTGTTACTCAACTTCCCCACATGCCAGCCATCATACCAGCTCCAGGACTTTCCAGAGACAGATAGCAGTACCTGTTTCAGCACATTTGGGAGTACGTCCGAGACGACAAGCTTGACCTTGTGTGCCCTCCGATTCGCGGCTGATTTCCAGTGTGCTGACTCCCTTGTGTCTGGCTACTGTGCTTGTGTGGTGTGCTGTGCTTGTGTGATGTGCTGTGCCTGAGCGGATAATTGGATACTAAAGGTGATGTATTTGGTGAAGTGGTGTGCTTCCTGCGAAACGTGAGTACTTTCCTTCTTTAAATTTCTTCTACAACCTGTAAGTATAGATTGTGTTGGTATTTTTTTAAGTTGTTGCATGATTACTAATGTGGAACTACTAATACTCAGTTTGTAGATTTGACCTTTTAGCTTTTGTGACTTCATTTTGCAGGGTAGAAGTAGTAAATAGCATTCATTTCAGTCTGGGACAACAGGCAGATGACTGCGACTTCTGTTTTGCATGTTTTAAGGATAATTTCTCTCTATTGTCCTTTCAGTTTGAATCAGTCATAAGTGGGTATAAATGACAAACAATGAAATAAAGTGATTGGCAAATTCATAAATTGGATGTAAATTGTATTTAGTCTTTCTAATGATGGTTTTTATTTTGCCTTGGGGATGGTGGTTTTCACATTCCTTGAACACGTCCGCAATCGAATTTTAGATAACATTTGCCACTAAATAAGAGTGCTACACAGCATTTTCATAAGGTTATGCCTAAATATATTATAGCAAAATACTTTTATGCTCAAACAGAATTAAAATTTTTTTATGCCTTGAGTTTGATGCCAAAATATGAATATGCATTTTTCCCCCAAATCTGTCATGTTTACATTAGGTATGGCACTTTTGGGGGCTATTTATCACAAGATCCTGACTAGCTAGCAACTTAATGTGAGGTTTTACACATGGTGATGGACTTACTGAACCACCATGTAAAATATCAGGTTGATTGGTTGACTTTGAACCCCCGTTGCTAAGGTAGGTGTGCAAGACATGCACACAGAAACTTTGCAGGCTGTTTTCTCAAAATGGCCACCGGTGCATTTAACAACTTTAAACCTTAATAACTTCTACAATTTTTGCACAAAAGCATTCATTCAAAACCCAAGAAATGGGGGCCCCCCAAGAAAAAGCTTGATGTTGCCAGCCTTCAGCGTGACGATGTGAAAGCTGCCTTTCAGACAGATTTACAGCGCAGGCTCAAAGACACAGCGGACCCAGTAGACTCCTCCGCTGAAACACTTTGGGAACAACTGAAAACTGCTATTGCAAAATCCTCTGCAGAAGTCTTGGGTTTCGCCAGAAAGAAGAACAAAGACTGGTTTGACGAAAACGATGTAGAGATCCAGGAACACCTAGCAAAAAAAAGAGCCGACCATCAGGCCCACCTAGCCCAGCCTTCCTGCCCTGTGAAGAAGTCTGCCTTCCGCCTCGTCTGCAGCAGTCTCCAGCGCAAGCTCAGAGATCTCCAGAATGAGTGGTGGACCAGACTTGCACAGAGGACTCAGCTTTGCGCTGACAATGGTGACTACAGGGGCTTCTACGAAGCACTGAAAGCAGTGTATGGCCCCAGGCACCTGGTACAAAGTCCCCTGCGAAGCGCGAATGGCCAGGCACTCCTCACAGATAATACCTCCATCTTGAACCGCTGGTCGGAATACTTTCAGAGCCTCTTCAGCGCTGAGCGCACTGTTCAAGAAGCAGTCGTCCTACAAATCCCACACCTCCCAGTAAAGGTTGAATTGGACGAACCGCCCACCGCTGAAGAGACCCTCACAGCCATCCACCAGCTCAAGAGTGGCAAAGCAGCAGGCATTGATGGAATACCGCCAGAGATCTGGAAACATGGAGGCACAGCACTGCACAACAAGCTCCATGACCTCTTTCTCTGCTGCTGGGAGGAAGGAACACTACCAAAAGATCTCCGTGATGCAGTCGTTATCACCCTGTACAAGAACAAAGGCGATAAGTCTGACTGTTCCAACTATCGGGGAAATTACCCTGCTGTCCATTGCTGGGAAAATCCTTGCAAGGCTGCTCCTGAATCGGCTGGTACCTGCCATCGCTGAAGACCAACTCCCAGAGGGCCAGTGTGGCTTCAGAGCAAACAGGAGCACCACCGATATGGTCTTTGTGCTGAGACAGCTACAGGAGAAGTGCCGCGAGCAGAACAAAGGGCTGTACGTAACATTTGTCGACCTAACAAAAGCGTTCGACACTGTGAGCAGGCAAGGCATGTGGCAGATCCTGGAGCGACTTGGCTGTCCCCCAAAGTTCCTCAACATGATTGTCCAGCTACACGAGGACCAGCAAGGCCAGGTCAGACTCAACAATGACCTCTCAGAACCATTCCCTATTCTCAACGGCGTAAAGCATGGCTGCGTGCTGGCACCGACCCTCTTCACCATCTTTTTTAGCATGATGTTGAAGCAGGCCACAGTGGACCTCGATGATGACGATGCAGTGTACATCAGGTATCGTCTCGATGGCAGCCTGTTCAACCTCAGACGACTGCAGGCCCACACGAAAACCCTAGACCAACTGATTCGTGAGCTGCTTTTTGCTGATGATGCTGCCCTCGTTGCACACACAGAGAGAGCCCTGCAGCGCATCACGTCTTGCTTCGCAGATGCTGCCCAGCTCTTTGGACTCGAGGTCAGTCTGAAAAAGACAGAGGTCCTCCATCAGCCGGCACCCAAGACAGTGTATCGCCCTCCTCACATCACCATTGGCGAGTCTGAACTAAAGTCAGTGCACCAGTTTACTTACCTTGGCTGCATTATCACGTCGGACGCCAAGCTGGACAAGGAGTTTGACAGCAGGCTGGCAAAAGCGAACAGCGCTTTCGGGCGACTTTTCAAGCGGGTGTGGCACAATCAACAGCTGAAAACAGGCACCAAGATCAGCGTGTACAGAGCTGTGGTCCTCACCACCCTGCTGTATGGTTCCGAGTCCTGGGCCCTCTACCGCAGCCAACTACGACTCCTCGAACGCTTCCACCAACGCTGCCTGCGTACCATCCTGGACATTCACTGGAGTGACTATGTCACCAACGTCGAGGTCCTTGAACAGGCTGAAACTGTGAGCATCGAGGCTTTGCTGCTGCGGACACAGCTCCGCTGGGCGGGGCATGTCTCCAGGATGGAGGATCATCGCCTACCAAAGATCACCCTGTTCGGCGAGCTTGCTACTGGACACCGTAACAGAGGGGCACCAAAGAAGAGATACAAAGACTGTCTCAAGAAGTCACTTAGTGCCTGCCAAATCGACCACCACCAGTGGTCTTCGCTTGCTGCGGACCGTGACACCTGGCACTCCACCATTTACAAGGCAGCTGTCTCTTTTGAGGACTCTCACAGAGCTAGCCTTAAGGACAAGCGGCTCAGGAGAAAAAACAGAGATGCCGCAGCTCAGAACCCTGGCCATACCTTCCCCTGCAGCCACTGCGGTCGAACCTGCCTGTCTCGGATTGGCCTCCGCAGCCACGAACAAGCCTGCAGACGTCGTGGGCAACTCCTATAAAATCTTCGTTCGCGAAGTCAAGCCAAGAGAGAGAGAGATTCATTCATATATCAAATTAATCAGCAAGCTCTGTTCATTTCAGAAATGTATAACTCAAACACCCAAAATGCAAGTTAAGACTGATTTCGTGAGAGAGTGTTACATAATGTTGTGTGTTTAGCAAGCGTTACGTTTTGGATCCTTGTTGTTGTGTTTAGAGTGCTTGTAAAGAGTGGAACGACGGACGCCGAGACGTCAGTCACAGGTGGGACCTAACGTGAGGTCATCCCTCCAGCTCCAGAGAGAGAGAGAGAGAGAGAGAGAGAGAGAGAGAGAGAGAGAGAGAGAGAGAGAGAGAGAGAGAGAGAGAGAGAGAGAGAGAGAGAGAAAGAGAGACTGACTGACTGGATGACTGACTGACTGAAACTTTATTTATCAAGGATTGAGATATTAGGCGCACAGGCCTTTCTTCCAATCTGTCCTTGCTACATCTACTGACATAATAACAGGCAAAGCTACATTACACTCACAAACAACATTAGATGGAATGCGAATTACAACAACACTACAAACAGCAACAATGATTTAGCAAAACACACAGGTACCCATACGAAGATATTTGCACGTGTCATAATATCCGTTTGCGGGAGCCCTCCACAGACACTCCCACCCGGTGGGGGGGGGGGGGGGGGCACGCCACAAGTATACTTTCACTCGAACGACATGCTAAGCACATCGTTCTCGAGAATAAACTGTGCACCGGCACTGTATCCCCTGACCAGGTCTATACCGGAAGCACCCCCACAAAAGGCACGTGAGCGCAAATGGTATGATAAAAAATAATAGTTGCATAAAAAGAAATTGGGGAGTAAAATATATTATGTTAGACAACACGAGATAATTAAATTTACGTTGCCTTGGATAAGTGCTTTTACAGTTTTGCTTTAAACGCAGCTAGGGAATTAACTTGTTGTAGATGCAGAGGAAGGGAATTCCACAGGAAACCACCTGAGTATGACAAACTGGATTTATACAAATCAATTCGGGGCCGTTTTATGCTCAGGTTGCTCTGAGAGGTGTTGTATCTCTTCTCAGTAATAGTAAAGAGTTCCGATAAGTAGCCGGGGGCCTTGCCGTTAAGAGCTTTGTGCACTAGTACGCACTTGTTAAATACTAAGTGTTTGTCAAGAGGAAGGAGTCCAGCTGCCTCGAGCCTCGCCTCAGTGGGTAGAGATGGGCTAGGAATAATTAGTTTGGCTGCTCTGCTGTATAGCGAATTTATTTTCTTGAAATAGACCTCGCAGCAGCCATCCCAAACTGTTGAGGCATAATCAATGTGGGGCTTGATGTATCCATTGAAAAATAGTTTACGCGTGTTCAGATTAATGACCGCTTTCTGTTTAGATAGTAAAAATAATTTCTTTGAAATTGTCTTTACGATGTGTATGAGATGAGGCTGCCAACTAAGTTGGTTATCTACAATTACCCCTAGTAAACGGTGCTGCCGTACTTGCTCTATGGGCACAGCTTCAAATGAAGGGTTTAGAGCCGCGGGTTGCAGCTGATGTTTCTGACGTGTTGTAACTAGCATGCTTTTTGTTTTAGTTGGATTGAATATCATTCTATTTCTACTGCACCATTCAGAGACTTCTTGTAGGCTCTGCTGGAGGCTGTTGGTTATGTCAGCTACAGATTTACCGGATGCATGTAGCGTTGAATCGTCAGCAAACATGTCACACTCAGCACAAGCACATGTGATGTGTAGTGGTAAATCATTAATAAATATACAGAATAGCAATGGGCCCAGAACCGAACCCTGAGGAACACCAAGCTCTACCTTACCCTCTGTGGAATAGTTGCCATTTACATAGACAGCTTGAGTTCTCGCAGAAAGATAAGAGTTAAAGAATGAAAGGGCTGACGGGCTGTTGTTGTTGAAATAAACATTAAGTTTCCTCAGCAAGATTTCATGATTTATCAGATCGAATGCTTTTTTCAGGTCCAAGAATACCGTGCCAGTCATTTTGTTATTGTTGATGTTATCTAGCCATGAATCAACCATACGTACTAATGCTGAGTGGCATGAGTGTTTAGGTCTAAACCCGGACTGGAACTTATTTAACAATGACCGTTCTTCGAGGTACTGGAGGAGATGCTTTTGAATATGCTTCTCAAGTGGCTTTGATAAAACAGACAGAAGAGAAATGGGACGAAGGTTATTTACATCAGTAGTATATTTGGTCTTGGGTATAGGAACAACTTTTGCTTTTTTAAACGCCACAGGAAAAGTATTGTACTGTATGCATAAGTTAAAAATGTAAGTGAGGGGTTCAACAATATAAGGCAGTGATATGTGGAGTATATAACCATTTATACCGTCCACACCAGCAGATGTCCTGTTCTTAAGGCACGTTATATAACGCTCGACTTCGTGAACAGCGATTAAGGGGATAACAAACATATCATCGGACGATAATCGTTCCTGGCAAAACATGGGCAGTTGATCCGATATTACATACGCTGACGGATCAGGGCTGTAGGAAGTAAGTAGCTGTTCTGGAGCTGAGAGAAAGCAATTGTTTATGCTTTCCGCAGAGAATTCATGTGGAATGATATGAGTCTGCCTGCGCGTGTTGCTTGTTAGAGTATTCAAAGCAGTCCATACAGAAGCAGGAGATTTTTCGTTCTCAAATATCTTCAACAAATGACCTTTGAGCTTCTCAAGTCGAACTAAGTACTTAACTTTGTTATGCAAACGTTTAAACTCAGGGAAGTTCTTTTCTCGTTTAGCGGTGTTTCGTGCCTCCATAGTTTGTTTGATTTCCTCCGTTATCCAGGAGGGAGGCTCGCGGCGTCGGACTCGCTTCCTTCTTAGTGGCGTGTGTTTATTCAGCACCCCGAGGAACAGATCAAGCCAAACAGTGAGCGCATTATCAGGGTCAGTGCAGTTATACACTTGATCAAATCCGGCATAGCTTAGATCATGTAAGAAAGCATTCATATTAAGCTTTTTAAACGATCTGTATGTTATGCACGAGTGCTGGTTACGACTTTGTTTTGCGGACAGATTGCACGACCATGTACAGGCGATGGGAAAGTAGTCACTGACGGCTATTGAAGAAACATTAGTTTCCGCTACTGCTGTTGGGTTATTAGTTTAATTAATGTGGTCGATGATGGTGGCTGCAGAGCGTGATACTCGCGTTGGAGATTTAATCATCTGCTTTAGCCCGAAAAGAGTGATCGCTGATTGCCATGTAGGCTTGGGTTTTAGCATATCGATGTTAAAGTCTCCCAGAATGAGAATATTTCTACCGGTGTCGTTCACTTTATCCATCACTTGTACAAAGTCGTCATACTAGTCAGCTGTAGCAGCTGGATTTCTGTACTTAAAGGCGACAAGGATGGGAGAGGAATGCGGTATTTTCACCTCCAGCCACACACACTCTAGCTCTCTGGACTCAAGGTCTTCACGTCTGCGTACCATATTTCGGATAGAGCTATGTACATAGACAGCTATTCCAGTGTGTCCAGGGTAGCCTGGGTCACGCCGGATTAGAGAAAAGTTAGGAATAAGTAAGCTAGCATCACTGATGTTTGGGCCCAGACGTGATTCCGTGAGACCAAAGAGATGGAAGTGCGATGGCTCATTTAAAAATAAACGACCTGACTTAAAAGACCTGTGCTGAAAGGCATTATCTGTGTCCTTTTAAATCTGTGACACAGTCAACAAGACGGCTTGTCATAACAAGCCATTATGTTGGGGGGAAATCTAAAATGCCCATGCAGAGCTGTTTTCAAAGGAGTTGCACTGAGCCATCTTTTGTTGACAAGTCACGATGACATGTCCCCCATCCTGTCTGCACTGAAAAGGGTTTGTCTTGTCATGTGTGAACTAGAATTTTATGTGTGGGAAAGAGCATGTGAGTTTTTTTTTCAGAAATTGACTCTGACAGTATTGTGAGACAATGAAGAGTAGTTCTCTAATTACTAGGTGGGTTCAAATGTCTTTAGTTTATTTTCACTGTGCACTATATATGGATCTGGTTTGTTTTGAGAGAAACGGCCATGTGGGTGTTAAGGACCTTAATTAGTTAATTAATTAGGCTCAACTTAAGACAATGGAAAAGCTTTATAGAGAAAGATAATAAGAGATTTTGAAAAGCATTGAAAAATTGATAATGCCGCATCGATCATGGTCGCCATTTAAAAAAAAAACAAACAAACAAAAAATAGGGTGATTTGGTAATGCTGAGAAGGTGAGGGGGGGGGGGGGGCAATGAGTTTATTATCTATAATGGCGAGATTCATAGATCGATGCGGCATTATTGATTTTTGATTCTTTGTATTCCTTATTATCTCTCTCTCGAGCAGAACTTGTCTTCAGTGGAAGGCACACAAACATCAGTGTATGGATTCTCACTCAAAAATATAATGCTGTACTGAAAGATTTTCGAAAGCACTAAAGTTTTTGTGTTTGTTTTACTGAAGGATCATGACAGCTTTGAAGACTGTCTCAGAGAAAACGATGTCATACCCGACAAACATGAACAAGACGAAATGAAAATCAAACTGAAATCGACTAAGCATTTCAAGCTTATTTTAAAGACAGATCAGCCTACTATTAGAAAATTAATTTAGTTTTTTTGTTTTGGTCATACAAATGATGGACGGACAAACCCTTGATATCACAGGCTGCTTCAAAGATCTTGAGCACCTTTATGACTTAAAAACACATGTTAAACGGCCGTTTGAGCCCGGCATAAAACTCTCAACACCGACAGTGATATACAGGGCATATAATGTGACTTTGGAATATGCTAATGATCTACCATGCTATGAGCACAAGACTGTTGATCTTAAGACACATACCTTTAGAGTTAATGATGCTAACTGTGACTGGTTTGAGGTACTGTGTGAACACATATTCAGACAACTATGTAAACTACATGATTATATTGAATGTGTTACAGTTTATAAAGTAATATTACACATACGGCATGATCAGCCCCAGAATCGTCAGCTATGTTGGTGGTAATATTTTTATATTATTATTTTGTCTGACAAATAAAAATGATGGACAACGCGATCGATGTTACAGACAGTTTCAGGTATATCCAGCACTTTGATCAGTTAAGAACAGATTTCAGACAGCCAGACATAACACCAATATCAACACCAGCGATGATATACGTGTCATATAAACTCACTTTAGAAATATTTGAGGAGCTACCATTTGTAGAGTACATGCCTGTTGATCTTACAACACATACCTTTGATGATGGCTAATTTGAGACAGTATATGAACAAATATTCAGACAACTATGCAAACTGAATCTGTTTATTGTATGCGTTACAGCCAATAAAGTGGTACTACACATAGAGTAATATTTTTCTATTTATCATTTTGTCGGACAAATAAAAATGGCAGACAATGCTCAAAGCCCTCCAAGCTTATGAAACGTGTTTCACACAACAGACTTGCCTATATCAAACACTAACAATGTCTATGAATCAATAGAAAACTCTTTTTTCTGTCATACGACATAATCTTCTTTCAGGTGAGTAAAGATTCAGGTTGTTGCTAACATAGAATTTAACAGGATAGATGGTGAAGTGATTGTATCGAATATATCAACAAGACAACACACAATTAATTCAAAAAGAGAACTAGAAAACTTGTTTAAAAACAAACTGTTGCCTGACTTCCTAGAAGCAATTGACAAAGCAAAATTGAAGGGTTCTGGTTGGTATGATGGATATGTACATGAACTACAACTGAGGCAGTCAAGGTATCATCCTATTTTAGGCAAATCATGGCTGCCACTACCAGCTGAGATTGCAAACAAAAAGGCTGTCATCAATATTCACAACAATGAAAATCTCTGTTTTATGTGTGTGTGCTTGCCAAACTGCATGTTATAAAAACAAAACCCGAGCGTGTAACTAACTGCACCAAATTTGTAAAGGAACTCAACTTCAGTAGCATACAATTTACTGTTAAGGTAGAGGAGATAGACTTGTTTGAAGAATTAAATCCTGGTATATCTGTGAATGGGTATGTATGGGATAATGTCTCTCCTAAAAAGTTACAGCCAATTAATGCATCACCATTTTCCCCCACCTACGGACAGGCAGAAGATAAGCATGTTGACATGTTATTAATAAGCCATAGTGATAACTTTCACTACACAATTATCAGAAATATATCACGACTAATTCATGGGCATACAACAAAACACAATGGGAAACAGGAATTTTATTTAAAAACAATTTACAAAGGTTTTCCTCCATTAAGTTGGCACATAATCATGTCCTGCACTGTATGTCAGCTGATGACATTCAAACAATACTTAGGTATCCAGACCCGGGTAGTCAGGTATATTTTAAGAACTATGGGAATCAGCAAAAGCTGCCGTTTTTTTTAGTGTATGCTGATTTTGAATCACTGGTTGTACCATATGAGGGTCCTGTTCCAGAATCATTACCAAAGACTGTAAAATTGAGTGACCAAGTGGTGTGTTCTTTTGGTTACATTCTTGTTAGGTCAGATGCTGAGTATACAGAACCTGTTATCTACAGAGGTGAAAATGCAGCAACTGAGATTTTAACAGAAAATAAAAAGACATCTGCATAGCCAGGTAGTACAGTATCTGGAAAACTGTCAGATGCCTTTGGTGATGGCAGAAGAAGACAAACTGAATTTTGATACAGTGGCGATGTGTTGGATTTGTGAACAACCCTTAGGAGGTGATAAAGTTCGTGATCATGACCACATCACTGGACGTTACAAATGTGCTCCTCATGGTGAATCTAACTTGAAATTAAAAATAGAACCCAAAACATATAAACTGCCTATCTTTTTCCACAATCTCAAAGGGTATGATTCACACATTATCATGCGTGCTGTAGATGAGTCTTATGAGAACATTAGTTATGCTATCCAGACCACAAAGGTGACTGCCAAGCGTGTAAAATGCAAAGAAGTACCGAACGATAAGAAACACGCTTAGAAAAGACGGGGACAACACAACTTATTAATATTTCGGGTAAATACCCTTTGTCAAAATAGACAAACAAACAGAGAAATCAGCCGCTACTTATCTTCTTTCATAGAAGGGATGTGGCAACTGAAGGAGATGACGTAAAAGAAAGGAAAAGGAAGAACAAAAGTGCGGAAAAAGTAAAAATGACGTCAACGAAAAAACTCTTAAGACAGAGACTTCGAGAGAAACAGAACACGAGAGACAAGAGTGTGTGTAAGCGCGCGAAAGGAGCGAGCAAAAGTGAAAGCATGTGTGTGAGTTCAGAGAGAGAGAGAGAGAGAGAGAGAGAGAGAGAGAGAGAGAGAGAGAGAGAGAGAGAGAGAGAGAGAGAGATAGAGAGAGAGAGAGAGAGAGAGAGAGAGAGAGAGAGAAAGAGAGAGAGAATGGGGAGTACCCTTGGGCACGAAGTAGGCTGAGTGTCTAATACACAAAGCCTGCTAAACAGCAACGCGAAGGCAAACTATATATCACCTTCAAGTTGAGGACTAACTCCGGGAAAAACGGGTGGACCCCGGGAAAAAAAAAAACCCATGCATTTAGCACGGTACACAACAAGTAAGAAGTCATTGAAACAAAGCAAATAATCAATTCAGTAAGAGAATATCGGTATAAGTGGAGAGTAAGTAGTTGTGAAACCGTCTTTAAGGGTAACTCAAAAAACGTATTTAAAAAAAAAAAGAAACGAGGGGGGAGGATTTGCGGGGGGGGGGGGGAAGAAATGAGAGAGAAAGAAAGAGAGAGAGAGAGAGAGAGAGAGAGAGAGAGAGAGAGAGAGAGAGAGAGAGAGAGAGAGAGAGAGAGAGAGAGAGAGAGAGAGAGAGAGAGAGAAAGGAAAGAAAAAGGACAAAGGGGGAGAGAGGGGTGTGGGGGGGGGGGGTTGAAGAGAGACAACCAGCCAGAGCCATCAGCCCCACCCAACAAGCCCACAGAAAAATGCACAGGCACGCAACAAGGCGACCACACACATCCCCAAGGGATACACACGATCGCCCCGCGCCACACCCGTGCGGGCCGGCGAACGGGCGCCGGACAGGCAAGGGTAAGGGATCCAACCGATCGTACGGCCGGCGCTGAGAAAGTCCCCATGGGATGTGTACAATTCAACCAGCGTCAGCCGCACCTAATTGGTGAGTAGTCAAACAAGAAGCGACACAGTAAGGTAAATATTCAGTGGGCAGATAAGAATGACACAGGCAAGGTAAAAAAATGTTAATCTTTCATATTCATCCCGAGTGGCGCCACAGTGCCCAGTTTATTAATCAGAAATTTTTCTCGGTCTTTCCTGGCCCAGACATTACTGGCTTGCATGAGCCAGAGGCCTTTAACCCGAATGTCCAAGACGGAGTGGTCAGCCTGATTGAAATGTCGTCCGACCGGTCTGTTGTATTGGTTCTTGACTGACTGAAGATGTTCTTTGAAACGGTCGTTGAGGGTTTTTTTCCGTCTCACCAACATAGAGGAGATCGCATTTCACACAGGAGATGACATAAATCACGTTGGTGGTTTGACACGTGAAGTATCTGTCTATGTTGAAATTGTAACGTGGACGATTCACCATGGTGGAAGGGCAAATAAAAGGACACATCTTGCAATTAGGAACATTGCAAGGTGTGGAGCCGGAGGGTCTGGTGGTATGACGAGGCTTGAGAGTAGAGCGAACAAGCATGTCCCGTAAATTAATATCCCTCTTGAAAGCTACCAACGGAGGTTCAGAAAAGATAGCAGCGGACTCTTTGCTGGATGACAAGAGACCCCAGTTAGAAAGAAGTATTGTACAGACCGGATTGGTGTGGGGATGGTAAATCATGGTCACGATAGGCCTGTCACTATCAGCGGTAATTTTAGTCTGCAGTGTATTCGCGTGACTAAGTTTTTGTACTGTTTGGAGAGATCCTTGAACAACCGTATGTGGGTAATGTATGTCGATGAAAAATCCAGCCATTTCTTTGGATTGAACATCAAAATCTGATTCTTCGGAACAGATTCTTTTCAGCTAAAGAAACTGAGAATATGGGATGCTGTTCTTAGTTTTAGGGTAGTCGAGGTAGGAATGTGAGTCGGTAGGTTTGTAATGTATTGAAGTTTTCAACATTCCGCAGTCAATACTGATGTTCACGTCCAGAAAGACGACTGAAGTAGCGGAGATAGTGTATGTGAACTTGATGGATGGGTGGAAGTTCTGCACGAAGTGAATGAAGTCTAAAAGTGCAGTTTGGGTCATGTGTTTAGCTCTTATACCGTCATCGATGTAGCGTTTATACATCTCAGGGACAGGCCCTGTGTATGTCTGAAGTATACGTTTTTTAAGGAAACCCATGAAGAGGCAAGCATAGCTGGGTCCCATTTTTGTGCCCATCGCTACGCCACTGCACTGAGCGAAGGTGACGCCATCAAAGGTGAAACTGTTAAGAGAGAAAACCAATTCAGCCAGACGTAGAAGTGTATGAGTAGGAGGTTGTTTATGATTTCTTTGGTCGAGGAAGTATGCAAGTGCATTGAGGCCGTCATTGTGCGGTATGACAGTATATAGGGAAGTAACATCAAGGGAGAACAACAGTTCAGGTTTGAAAAGTTGTTTTTGGTTGACTTGGTCTATGATCTCTAGAGCATGGTTGGTGTCTTTGCTGTAGGTAGATAGAGACTGGACAAAGGGTTGGAAGATGATGTCCACGTATTTGGAGATGTGTATTGTGGGACAGCTGCAAGCTGACACTATGGGGCGGCCGGGATTGTTGAGTTTGTGAATTTTGGGGAGAAGGTAAAAAGTTAGGTTGCTTAGGCCGCTTTTTTATGAGGAGATGAGCTGTTGAAGGAAGCTCTCCTTGAAGAATCATCTCTTTGACTGTCTTGGAGATGCGCTTTTGATCACCTTGGAGGGAGCTTTCGTCAAGGTGTTGGTAATGTTCCGGGTTCTCTAAATGTCTGTAGGCCTCTTTGATGTACAGATCTCTGTCGCATACAACGACGGCGCCAACTTTATCGGCTGGTTTGATGACGATGTCGCTTCTGTTACGAAGATTGTTGAGAGCGTCGAGTTCCGCTTTTGTGAGATTTGAGTGTGGAATTTCTTTAACTTGAGTTGTCCAACGTCAGACATGGTTTTCTTAATGTAGCATTCGAGTTCAGGAAGTTTACCATGAGGTGGTTCTCTGCGGACAGGAGTGTCAAAACGATCAACAAAGATGTCACCAAACTTCTGAATTCTCGGTAGATGGCCTAGGACAGCCATCCATCTAAGAGACCTATAGAATTTCTGCAGATCTCTGATGAGTTCGTATTTATTTATAGTAGGCTGTCTCGGAATAAACTTGAGACCTCTGGAGAGTACAGCTCGTTCATCGTGTGTCAGAGGTAAGTCTTCAGGAATGCACTGTACTAGATTCCTGTGAGGTGTAGTAGTACGGACGAAGGCGCACTGGAGGTGCGTAGGGGGTACAGCGTCAGACAAAGTACTAGAGGGGTGTTGTATCACAGTATGCAACATAGTGCAAGTGGCATCAACGGCATGTAAAACGGAAGTCGAAGGAGGGGTGCCTCTAACGTCCAATGTGGGTGCGCAGAACATTAGTTGTATTGCCCAGACAACTGAGAAGTACTTGACTTTTAGGCTAGACAACACATTAGTGTTTTATGACTCAATGCAACATTTGTCTTTAGGGCTTTCTAGTCTGGCAGAAGGTCTGACTGCATTTCCAATAACAAGTAAATATTTTGAGCCAGAGTTGATCAAGAAAGGAGTCTACCTCTATGAGTACATTGATCACTGGGTTGTGTTTGAGAAAAGGAGACTACCTCAAAAAGAGGCATTTTATTCTACACTAAATGGTAAAAGAATTTCTGACACTGAATACCAAAATGCTCTTGATGCTTGGGGTAAACTAGGGTGTGAAACGATTGGTGACTACCATGACCAGTACTTGAAAGCTGACGTTTGTTTGCTAGCAGACGTATTTGAAAGTTATCGTAAAAAGGGTTTGTTGCACTACGGTCTTGACCCGGCCAGCTACATAACTAGTCCTGACATGACATGGGATGCATTTTTGAAATCCAGTAAGATATCTATAAACCTGTTGTCTGATCGCAAGATGGGTGGAATGGCAGAACGTGGATTGAGGGGAGGTACTAGTATAGCCACAAACAACTATGCCAAAGCCAACAACAAATATCCTGATGACATTGACTTTGACCCCACAAGGTCAAGGTCATTCATTACGTACGTAGACGCTAACAATTTGTATGGCTTTGAGTTGTGTGAGTTATTGCCTTTGAAAACTTTCAACTGCATGATTTGTCACAGTGTGACATAACAGAGTTAACAAACTGTATTATGACTTATGGCTGAAATGATGCAAAAGGTTGCATCTTTCAAGTCGACCAGGAGAACCCGCACATCTACATGATAAACACAATGATTATCCATTAGCTGTTGAGAAAATGTCTTTGACGGAAAAAAAGAAGACACTAAACTTGTGCCAAATCTTAATGTCAAATTCAATTACGTTTGTCACTATCGCTTGCTGCAGTTTTACATCAGGCATGGGTTAGTACTAAAGAAAGTACAGAGAGGTATAAGCTTTGACCAGAGTGCTATTATTTGTTCAAGTGTAACATCACCTCCTACAGCTGCATGCAATTTTTTTAATTGCAGTTTTTCCTTTCCAGTAGCCAATTGGAGAGTAATATATTTTTGATAGCTCAGCCCCGGTGCCTGTCATTTTTTCTAGCAATACAAACTCCTGTAAAATATACAAATGTCATTCCTACTAGAACAAATATTATTTCCCCGTTTCTTTGTTCTGGGCTTGATTGGTAGTCTCTTGGCTTGACTTCGTGAAAGAAGATTTTATAGGTGTTGCCCACGAGGTCAGCAGGCCTGCTCGTGGCTGCGGAGGCCAATCCAGGACAGGTAGGTTTGACCGCAGTGGCTGCAGGGAAGGTCTGGCCAGGGTTATGAGTTGCAGCATCTCTGTTTTTTTCCCTGAGCCACTTGTCCTTAAGGCTAGCTCTGCGAGAGTCCTCAAAGGAGATGGCTGCTTTGTAAATGGTGGAGTGCCAGGTGTCACGGTTCGCAGCAAGTGAAGACCACTAGCGGTGGTCGATTAGGCAGGCACTAAGTGACTTCTTGAGACAGTCTTTGTATCTCTTCTTTGGTGCCCCTCTGTCTCAGTGTCCAGTGGCAAGCTCGACGAACAGGGTGATCTTGGGTAGGCGATGATCCTCCATCCTGGAGACATGACCCACCCAGCGGAGCTGCGTCCGCAGCAGCAAAGCCTCGATGCTCATAGTTTCTGCCTGTTCAAGAACCTCGACGTTGATGACATAGTCACTCCAGTGAATGCACAGGATGGTACGCAGGCAGCGCTGGTGAAAGCGTTTGAGGAGTCGTAGTTGGCTGCGACAGAGGGCCCAGGACTCGGAACCATACAGCAGTGTGGTGAGGACGACAGCTCTGTACACGCTGATCTTGGTGCCTGTTTTCAGCTGTTGACTGTGCCACACCCGCTTGAATAGTCGCCCAAAAGCGATGTTCGCTTTTGCCAGCCTGCTGTCAAGCTCCTTGTCCAGCTTGGGGTCCGACGTGATGAGGCAGCCAAGGTAAGTAAACTGGTGCACTGACTTTAGTCCAGACTCGCTCATGGTGATGTGGGGAGGGCGATGCTCTACCTTGGGTGCCGGCTGATGGAGGACCTCTGTCTTTTTCAGACTGACCTCAGTCCAATGAGCTGGGCAGCGTCTGTGAAGCAGGACGTGATGCGCTGCAGGGCTCTCTCTGTGTGTGCAACGAGGGCAGCGTCATCAGCAAAAAGCAGCTCACGAATCAGTTTGTCTAGGGTTTTGGTGTGGGCCTGCAGTCGTCTGAGGTTGAACAGGCTGCCATCGAGACGATACCTGATGTACACTGCGTCGTCATCGTCGAGGTCCACCATGGCCTGCTTCAACATCATGCCAAAAAAGATGGTGAATAGGGTCGGTGCCAGCACGCAGCCCTACTTTACACCGTTGAGATTAGGGAATGGTTCTGAGAGGTCATTGTTACGTCTGACCTGGCCTTGCTGGTCCTCCTGTAGCTGGAGGATCATACTGAGAACTTTGGGGGACAGCCAAGTCGCTCTCTGATCTGCCACATGCCTTGCCTGCTCACAGTGTCGAACAACGCTTTTGTTAGGTCGACAAACGTTACGTACAGCCCTTTGTTCTACTCGCGGCACTTCTCCTGAAGCTGTCTCAGCACAAAGACCATGTCGTGGTGCTCCTGTTGGCTCTGAAGCCACATTGGCCCTATGGGAGGTGGTCTTCAGCGATGGCAGCTACCAGCCGATTCAGGAGCAACCTTGCGAGAATTTTCCCGGCAATGAACAGCAGGGTAATTTCACGATAGTTGGAGCAGTCAGACTTCTCACCTTTGTACTTGTACAGGGTGATAACGACTGCATCACGGAGATCCTTTGGTAGTGTTCCTTCCTGCCAGCAGCATAGAAAGAGGTCGTGGAGCTTTTTGTGCAGAGCTGGGCCTCTATGTGTCCAGATCTCTGGGGGTATTCCATCAATGCCTGCTGGTTTGCCACTCTTGAACTCCTGGATGGCTGTAAGGGTCTCTTCAGCGGTGGGCGGTTCGTCCAAGTCAACCTTTACTGGTAGGTGTGGGATTTTGAGGATGACTGCATATTGAACAGTGCGCTCAGCGCTGAAGAGTTTCTGAAAGTATTCCGACCAGCGGTTCAAGATGGAGGTATTATCTATGAGCAATGTCTGTCCATAAGCGCTTCGCAGGGGACTTTGTACCAGGTGCCTGGGGCCATACACTGCTTTTATTGCTTCGTAGAAGCCCCTGTTGTCACCGTTGTCAGCGCAAAGCTGGGTCCTCTGTGCGAGTCTGGTCCACCACTCGTTCTGGAGATCTCTGAGCTTGCGCTGGAGACTGCTGCAGACGAGGCGGAAGGCTAACTTCTTCACAGAGCAGGAAGACTGTGCTAGGCGGGCCTGATGGGCGGCTCTTTTTTTTTTTTTTGCTAGGAGTTCCTGGATCTCTACATAGTTTTCGTCAAACCAGTCTTTGTTGCTCTTTCTAGCGAAACCCAAGACTTCTGCTGAGGATTCTGCGATAGCAGTTTTCAGTTGTTCCCAGAGTGTTTAAGGGGAGGAGTCTGCTGGGTCCGCTGTGTCTTTGAGCCTGCGCTATAAATCTGTCTGAAAGGCAGCTTTCACATCGTCACGCTGAAGGCTGGCAACATGAAACTTTTTCTTGTGGGGGGGGGGGGGGGGGGGGATTTCTTGGGTTTTGGCTTGAAGTGGAGCGTGAGTTTGCAGCGGACAAGGCGGTGGTCAGTGTGGAACTCTGTGCTGGGCATCACTCTGGTTAGGAGGGCATCGCTGCGGTCTCTCTGATGCACTAGGACATAGTCGATAAGGTGCCAGCGTTTGGCGCAAGGATGCATCCAGGTGGTCTTTCGACTGTCCTTTTGCTGAAAAGTAGTGTTGGTGTTGATCAGATGCTGCCCTGCACAGAAATCCAACAGTAGGCGGCCATCGTCATTGCAATTCCCGACGCCATGCTTGCCGAGGCCTCCTTTCCAGGCTTCAGAGTCCTGGCCCACTCTGGCGTTAAAATCGCCAAGGATGATGACTTTGTCGTCTGCAGGGGTGCTCTTTAGGAGGCTGCGCAGGTCAGTGTAGAACTTGTCCTTTTTCTGCAGGCTCTGCCAGGATTGTTGGGGAGTACACACTGAGAAAGGTGACATGTTGCTGGTGGCTCAGTGGGAGGCGCATGGACATGATGCGGTCTGTCTGACCCGTTGTTAGGTTTGCCAGCTTAGTCGCAATGGAGGTCTTGACCATGAAGCCCACGCCTGAGAGCCGTCTTTGTGATACAGGCCTGAATGACCAGTAGAGGGTGTAGCCAGCGCCAAGTTCTTGGAGGCTGACTTCGTCCGGAAGGCGTACTTCGCTGAGCGCGGCGATGTCGATGTTTAACCTCCGCAATTCATGGGCAAAGAGGGCGAAGCGACGTTCCGGGCGTCCGCTGTCTGCTGTGTCGCGTATGGTTCGGATGTTCCAGCATGCTACATTGAGTCCGGTCGTGGTCGTCATGAGAGTGGATCCATTATTCTTTCTTGTTTTCTGATGCCCGTTGACCGCGGCTAGCCAACTGGGGTTGCAAGAGGACGAGCTTGGGTTGGCCACCTTTTCTAGGCCCCTCTCTGTGTGGATCAAGCAGTTCTGTCCCTAGAGAAGGCTGCTTGGTCGTTCAGGGTGTGCGGAGTGACGTTGTCATCCCCAGGTCAACATCAGGCGACGAATATCCTGAACCGCCTGCATGCAGGTTTGAGACTGCGGCTTCCAGTGACACTTTCAC
>BTPG01000003.1:88758582-88943582 GCA_036245525.1 Semisulcospira habei
GAATGTGCAACTGAAGTGTCGCTTTTTACTGTATTGCCAGTTTTTAGTTCTCAGGGTCACCCTGGTCAGCCCCACAGGGTGGGGTTTTCTCTCTATTCTGGGGCATGCATGTGTTTCTGTCTACCCTTTGTCCATTCACCTGTATTTGCCTTTTTAAAACTCTCCCTACTGTCTGCACTGCCTGTAGCTCTTGATATTGGATGTGTGTTGCTAAATGGTCTTAGCGTTATGTCTTGGCCCCATGTGTTAGGTTTATTTAACTCATTCTACCCCAGACACACCACGGCAGGATAAGGATCCACCATGATAGTTCAAGGGTGATGCCAGAATAGCTTGGCGCCTACGGGCGCCAAGCTATTCTGGCATCTCCCTTGAACTATCATGGTCGATCTGTGCCCTGCACTGCAATGCAGTCTTGAGAGGACAGGGGCAAAATTTAAGGATTTTGGTGTTGGGGTAGAATGAGTTAACGTATTTGACCGGCAGGCGACATACATGGCAATGTTCTGTTTAGGTGTTTTTTTTTTTTTTTTTTTTTTTTTTTTTTTTTTTTTTTTTTTTTTCACAAGCAGTGCAGGCACGTCCTGAGAAAGCCTTGTGGCTGTCGGGACGTAAAGCAATGTACAATCAATCTGATTCAAAATGTTAGTTGGTTTACATGGTTGTATTGGACATGTTCTCAGCAACACCGTTTTGGTCACACCGGCTCAGGACTTACTGCACACAGGGTGAGTACATGCATAACGTTGCTGTTCTTGAAAACAAATCCGGATGTTTGATTCCTAAGTATCGCACCAAAACTAGTAAGGTAGACGACCTTCTCGTCTGTAGCCATTGCAAAGGGCTCTATCAAATAAAGCTGATCTCTGTACACTCAAAACGTTGCTGTCAGAAGCCAGGAAGGTTTCAGATCACTCGGCGAGGAGACGCGGCGCGCCGTGGTCGACTAATGCTTCCAATACCCTTAGACGTTGAATTTTCATTCTATCACAAGGTCTTGGCCAGCCAGAGAGATGATGAGATAAGCCGTCTCATCAGAACTGACCCCTTGCTTCTTGAGTATGGAAAGAGATTATTTGACCGCAAGGACATTGAAGAACACACGGCTGGACAAATCAGCTCCAGGATGCGGGAGTTAGGGAGACTATTAAAGATTATCAGAGTGAGGTCAGAAATGAAAATCGCAAGTTTAAATGCTGTGATCAATTCAGCTAGCTTTGATCATGTTGTCCTGGCTGTAAAAGAGCTAGCAGATTTTGATGAGGACACACATCAGTTCAAAAAAGGCAATCTCGTAATGCGCATAGGCCATGCTTTGAAAAAGTGTTCACAGATCAAACAGTCACAGGCATCCAAACAGCTTGGGCAGGGTTCAGACGACAGGTGGCGACAGGAGCTCTCTGATGCGCAGCGGTTTGACTCTGTCTTCAACGGGGACTGGTATGATTGTGTGTCCACTACAGCAGCCCAGTCGGTCGGGAAAATGACCATGAACAAACCCAAGCTGATCCCATCATGTGAAGATGTGAGGAAGGTCCAACAGCTTCTTGAGACAAGGATGGTTTCGGAAGATTATCCGACAGTGGTTAAAGCAACTCTTTGTGCTGTATCACTTTTCAACCAAAAACGAGGGAGAGAAGTTCAGAGAATGAAGGTGTCAGACTTCCAGAATGCTAAGATTGGATCGATCACCAATCAAGATATCTTGAAAGGTCTCACAGAGGTTGAGAAGAAAATGGTGAATCATTTTCAGCGAGTGGAAATCAGAGGCAAGTTTAATAGGAGTGTTCCCGTTTTGCTGACGAAGAAGATGATGACAACTGTGGACAGAATCCTTCAAATGAGGCAATCAGTGCTAGCTCTCGCTGATTCCCAGTACATCTTTGCCACACCTTCTGGTCAGAGGCCTTACAGAGACCATGATGTTCTGAAGGCCCATGCCCTAGAAGCAGGGGTGTCATACCCAGCCATGTTCACATTTACTCAGTTGCGGAAGCAGGTTGCAACTTTGGCTCAGTCAATGGCCATCTCGGAGTTAGACCAGGATCAGCTGGCAGATTTTCTTGGCCATGATATTCGGATACATCGCCATATCTACCGCCAACCTCAAGACGTCCTTCAAAAAGCAAAAGTGGCAAAGATTCTTCTGTCAGTTAACAATGGGATGACAGATTTTGAGAGTTGCATTAGAGCTGAGCTGGGCGATGATGAAGAGATTGACTTTGACAATGAAGACACATCAGAAACTGGCAGAGAGGTCTCGGGGGGAACAGCACCTGTGAATGAAGCAAGTAGCAAGTCAGCAACACAGGAATCGATGAGCATGACGGAGAAAAGACGTCCAGAGCCTGATGACAATCTAGATAGTTTTGATGAGGACAGTACTGCGTCGGCTCCTGTTCGAAAGAAAGCTAGATTTACAAGGAAACCATGGGGGGAAGCTGAAGAGAAAGCTGTTCAAACTCGTTTCAAGACACACCTCGTCATGAACAAACTTCCTGGAAAGTCCGAGATACAGTACGCAGTGGCAGAGGAGCCTGCACTTAGACATAGGCGCTGGACAAACATTAAGGATTACGTCCGCAACAGACTGAAAAAGTTACAAAAGAAATGAATTGATGTTCCCCGCCACTCGCGGCATTTTCGATTTCATACAGATTTATTACATGAGTGTTATTATTGGGGTGGTTTCAGCATGTATAGCCTGCTTTTTTTTTTTTATCTGATGGACGCCTGGATCATTTGTGACCCTCTCTCACAAAATCAGTCTTAAGAACTCGCATTTTGGATGTTTTGACATATATATATATTTATGAAAACTACAGTGTTTGCTGATTACTGTGATATATGACTGTATGCTGTAGTGCAAAAATTGTAAAAGCTGTTAGTGTTTAAAGTTGTTAAAACCTCCGGCGGCCATTTTGAGAAAACAGCCTGTGAAGTTTCTGTGTGCAGCATAATTGGGGCCAAGGGCAGACTTTTAAAATCATTTTTTTACCTATTTAATGTCATTTTTCATGATAAAGATTTTAACCATACGATACTTTGGTGTATGTAGAATACATTTCTCCCAAAAAGTGAAAATGCCCCAGATTGACCCCCACCACATATTATTGCGTGTAGTGCTGATTGGCTCGCTGCGAGTTAAGACTGGTTTCGTGAGAAAGGGTCACATTTTGTATACCTTTGGATTTGCAAAACGAAACAGCCGGCTGGGGACAAAAGACAATAATAAGATAAGAAAACCATTGACAATGTAAAGATTGATTACAAGAGTGTTTTTTTTTTTTTTTTTTTTTTTTTGGGGGGGGGGGCGATCATTTTGTAATATACTGCAGGCCATTTTAAAAACTCTGCAAATGAAAGAATGGTTGGTTGTACTGCATACCATTTTAAAAACTCTGCAAATGAAAGAATGGTTGGTTGTTTGTTGGAGACGAGAGACGTTAAATAAAGGCTGAAGTTTCAAGTGATTTCTTATGTTGTCACTTAATTAATTAATGTCAGTGTTCTGTTCTGTCATTTTAACTCATTCTACCCCAAGACCGGAATCCCCAAATGTTGAAGTCGTCTTCAGAAGACTGTGTTGCAATGCAGGACACAGATCCACCATGATAGTTCAAGGGTGATGCCAGAATAGCTTGGCGCCCATAGGCGCCAAGCTATTCTGGCATCACCCTTGAACTATCATGGTGGATCTTTATTTTGCTGTGGTGTGTCTGAGGTAGAATAAGTTAAGCCCAAATGTTGAAGTCGTCTTCAGAAGACTGCGTTGCAGTGCAGGACACAGATCCACCATGATGGTTCAAGGGTGATGCCAGAATAGCTTGGCGCCCACAGGCGCCAAGCTATTCTGGCATCACCCTTGAACTATCATGGTGGATCTTTATTTTGCTGTGGTGTGTCTGGGGTAGAATAAGTTAAGCCCAAATGTTGAAGTCGTCTTCAGATGACTGCGTTGCAGTGCAGGACACAGATCCACCACGATAGTTCAAGGGTGATGCCAGAATAGCTTGGCGCCCATAGGCGCCAAGCTATTCTGGCATCACCCTTGAACTATCGTGGTGGATCTTAAATTTTGCTGGGGTAGAATAAGTTAAGTGTTCGTTTCTTCGTCTGGGTCTTTTTCTATCTTTGATATTTTTCCACACGTTTTGACCCGCATCATAGTCATACTGAGGCTAATAGCTTCAAATTTGTTCACTGCCATAATTCTATGCAAGCTACATTACAGTACTTACAGATGAGGACATAGACCAATGGCTTTAGTTCAAGGGTGCTGCCACAATAGCTTGGCGCCTAGAGGCACCAAGCTATTCTGGCACTAACCCATGGACTATTTCAGTCACACTAGTTGCACACACTGGCGTATTCCGAATGATAAGGGTTAATATTCAAAATGCTCTGTTGCTGTTTGTCTGAAACTCCAGAGTACCCAAAAACACAAACAAAAAGTCGTTTAATTTCCAGAATACATTATGTTGATTCTCACATCAATGCCATGATAAACTCTTTTGCTTCAGAAGGACAAAACGCAGCAATGTTTAAAAGATTTCCTCTGTAAAAATCATAATCGAAAGGTTTCGGGCCAGTGTTTATTGAATTTTGCACCATACAATGTAAAGAATGTTAAAGCACACATACACATTAAGTTGGGGAAAAACAAAATAATGAGAAAAAGAAGTATTCCGTGAACTTGACCTTATTACAGACGCCTACTGTTGTGAAGACACCCATTTTGAGTGTAATGCCAGTCAGTTTTGTGTGAGAGAGACACCCACCCACTTTATTGGCAGAAACCCATTTTTTCGGCATCTAGTGCCTCTGTTTCTAGAAAATGTCTATTTTATTTTAAGTTATAGAGCTTAGTTATAAGGTGAGTTCTAATCATTCGCATCAATTCCAGAGCCCTAGAATAAATAGAAATATGGGAATCCATTTTCACATGAAATGGTAGGTAACCCACTGTGAGGCTTATGCGCGTCTGTGTGTGTGTGTGTGTGTGTGTGTGTGTGTGTGTGTGTGTGTGTGTGTGTGTGTGTGTGCGTGCGTGCGTGCGTATGTATGTGTGTGTGCGTGCGTGCGTATGTGTGTGTGTGTGTTTGTGTGTGTGTCTGTGTGTGTGTGTGTGTGTGTGTGTGTGTGTGTGTGTGTGTCCCCTGTTAATCATGTGAGATTGGAAAAACGGACCTGTGAAGGAGATATATATTTTCTATAATAAGGTCGTCGGTGGTGCTATCGAGGAAGTTACTGTGACTATTTATTTCTTCTGACTATTCATGAGTCACTTTTTGTTCCGATTGTAACAAGTGTAAATTTCCCAAAGTCTAAGCATTGTTTGTAGCTCTGATGCGTTTATTTTTTTAGGAACATTCAGCGTTCATATTTTTTAAGCTTATTATGCCGATCCATTTCCCTCCTCTCTAAGCCAACCTCTGATCAACACACACGTCGGCGCACACAAATAAAGACAAGCACACGGCGCTTCCCGCCAGTAGTACGCTCTGCGGGCTCGTGTAGCGACAGAAATCCATCTCCTTCTACTCTAGCCCACCCTCTGATCCACACACACCGGCACACAAATAAAGACGGACACATGGCGATTCCCCGCCATTCGTAAGCTCTTTGGTCTGGTGTAGCATATCTATTCTGCAGAAATTATTATATCATGAGCAGCGAAATGACGTCACTTCAAGCTTCACGTCATGGCATCATTAGTCCCACGACGCCGTGTCCATGGTGACAACTCGATGTTATAGGTCACTCGTTGCAGTACTAACATTTGACCTATCAGAGGCTTAACTTTGTAATTTTCTTGCCGATTTTCATGCCTAAGGCTTACCAGTCTGCATGACAAGTCCCCATTCCTCAACAAATTCCTCCATGCATGTTTAATGAGTCTCGATCTGATGCCTAAAAGTAGAAAGGAATTCCCCCTGCAACCAATGGCAAGCCGTAAAAACGGGTCACGTGTCTCATTTCCCGCCCTAAAAAAAAGAGCTAACATTTAGACCTCATGATACGATTTTTGTTGGTTTTGCTGGAATGGCTTTCTCGGCCAGACGTAAACGATATGGGGGGGGGGGGGGGGGGTCACGTACATCATTTTGTTCATTGAAACCTGCTATTTTTAGGCATATCTTCAGTTTTTGCCTAACACGGGTGGTGACGGTTAATTTTTACCTGCAATATAGGTGTACTTTAAGAACAAAAATCACACACAAAATGCATGTGAATTATTAATCACATTTCGATCTGTAGTCCATCAGATCACCATGAATCGAATGCAACCCTTTAATTTGACAAGAGTCTCTCCGTTCCTGTGTTCTATGCGGTTATTCAACCTACCCGATTTGCATGTTGACAACGTCGGTGAAGGCGGTCACTTTCTCGCCAAGTTTATTCTCATCCAAATGCGAGAAATTGTTCCAGGCTACATAAATGTGCAGACTGTCTTTATGTGCGTCCAGTTCATTCAATGCAAATTCTGAGAGTCCGTTTTTAACCAGTACAGGCGTCCTGAAGCATGTACCCCTAGAGCAGTAAACAGAATCAAGCTTGAAGTCATATTCGTACGCAGACCGAAAGCAGACGAAAAGTAAATACATAAACAATGTATTTTTTCCAAAGTTTTTTTCATAAAGATAAACGGTCTTTATATTTTTAATATATATATATATTTTTTTAAATTAACAAAAATTTGATGTGGGCACTTTTAAGCTTTCACGCAAAGAAAATTGCTGCAGCTTTTATTTTGTACGCTTCACGCAGAGCTATCAATGCGCGTGGCGCGATTTATTTGATCGGCCAGCTTGAAGCTTATTTGATTAGAATTTGAATCAAATTTTACAAGGTACAGATCTTCACATCATCATGGTATGTTGCAGTAAACGGCTGTTTTTGAAAAAAAATATGCGCCGGAGATCCTTACATCGGATGTTGGGATAGTTTTGATTTCAATCGGATGATCATTAGGACGTTAGAGGACATGATTAAACCGGTTTCACATTTTTTTCAAGTCCGGATTCTGTCGTGTTTTGTTTTCAAATTGGGGCTAAATATGGCTATTGAATACAATGCAGAATAGTGCTATCTATCAAGAAATTAAAATTTTTAATAATTTTTAACTAATTTGTAAAAGTCATTTCCGGAGACGTCGTATGAAATTCGCCCGTGGAAAGAATTGTTGCTTGTGTGTGTTAGCTGCTGCTAATTCTATACATGCGTATACCAAGGAGCTACCATTGATGCATAAAGCCACTGTTTCACTGTTATCAAAACTAGTGCGTTTGTATACACCCCCTCCCCCTCTCCCCCAACCCCCTTTATTTCTTCTTTAAAACAGATATCAATCAATGTGCATGGTGATACGCATGTGGCCAAATGCTACACATTTTCATCAGTTTTGCAAGGCAGAGTTCTTTTTCTGATCTTCATGTGTTGCAGTACAGGGCTGCATTTCGATTAGAAGTTTGTAGATCTACATTACTATTTCACGTTCTAATGGATCAGTTCAGGGGCAGCAGCGTGTGTCATTGTGGTACAGTGTGTACATTATTTTGTATACCCTACCACACATGCCCAGCTGTCATTTGCTCGCATACTATAGCAAAGCTTTACTGTGTTCAGGCATCAGCCTGCATTCAAGCTATATACTGTCACCACCTTTGAAAAAACATGGTTGATTATGTAATGTATTCTTCATGAGACAATATACAAATTTAAACAATTTCAGTCTCGGAATATAATGGCTTAAAAACCCTGTTGCAGTCGATAGTGCAAATGCTTCACTTTTTAAATGCACATTATATAAACATGTTTAAAAGTACAGTTCACATTTACCGTGATACTGACAGAAACATGTTAGGTCCTTGCAACTACACGTTTGGCTAATGAGCATACCAGACATCCCGCTTAATAACTGACATAGAGGGAATTCTATCCAGCAAGAGACCTGTATTCTCATGAACCCCAGTGCTGCAGAGGGTCAGTAAGATCTGTACCTCTTGCAGATGAACGTTTCAACTGTAGAACCTCTGTGATCTTGGAACCCTAATGTTACGATTGTGGTTGTGTTGTTCTGTTACTGCGCGCGTGTCGCTTAGCTTTCAGTACTAATGCACTGATCGCGTGTTTACCAAATAGAGCGGGCAAGGTCGTGACCTGTCTGGGCTACTTTTGTGTGACGTCTTGGCGCGCCGGGGATTTTTATAACATAGAGGTTGATGATGATGATGATGAAACGTTTTTATTCAGGATAAAAAGTTTTAGGCATAGCAATGCCTATCTTCCAAACTGTCCTGCTACTCTACACATATAAAAATACATCAGACGATACATCAAAAGATAAAACATATGTAAGTAAAAAGACCCATCCCCCTCCCCCCCCCACCACCACCACTCAGAGGGAGAAAAAAGAAAGAAAAAAAAAAAAAATAAAAAAAAAAAAATATATATATATATATATATATATATATATATATATATATATATATATATATATATATATATATATATATTATATATATATATATATATATATATATATATATATATATATATATATATAATTATATACACAGGTATGAACCTGACATGTCGAACTATTACATAATCTGTAGCAACAGTAGAAGAGTATTAGGTAATAGGAAACTTGTCACTAACTGTACTAACTATACGAATAGTAGCATAAGGGAGCCGAACATACTATTACTTCTGAAGTAAATATTTATGGAGGCGATGTTTGAAGACGCTAATCTTACAAATTGATTTCAGGTGTGGAGGTAACATATTCCACGCTTTAGCGCCTGAAAAAGACAGACTGGTTTTACAGATGTCTAATCTAATTTTTGGAAGGTGGATCAAACTATTTCTCGTGTTTGTCCTATTATTGTCGGAAAATAGAGTTTTTAGGTAGGGTGGGGCTTTTCCGTGCATGATCTTGTGCAGTAGAACACAGCGATTAAATTCAAACTGTTTCTTCAATGTTAGTAACTTGAGAGATTTTAATTTTTCATCAGTCGAAGTAGGACTGGGAAGTATTAATTTAATGCCCCGACGATACAAGGAATTAACTTTTTTCATGTGAACTTCGCTGCATCCATCCCAGACGGTAGAACTGTAGTCACAATGCGTTTTGATATGCGCATGGAAAAAGAGTTTACGGATATCAGTATTAACTATATGGCGTAGTTTTGATAACAGGAATAGATTTTTGGAGATTGTTTTGCATATTGAGTCAGTATGCGGCTCCCAGCTTAATTGGTTGTCCACTATAACGCCTAATAAGCGATGCCTAGTTACTTGTTCAACAAGCTGTCTATCTAAGGAAAGTGTTAAAGGTGGTAGGCCATGCTGGTGTTTCTGACGTGTAGTAACTAACATGCTCTTTGTCTTTGGAATACTAATAATCATGTGATTATCACTGCACCAGCCTGCTACTTCATCAAGACTTTGTTGGAGTACCTTATTAATGGTTGTGATATCTTTATCAGATGTGTGTATGGTCGTGTCATCTGCGAACAGATCGCAGTTTGCGTCTAAATGAGATATGCACAGTGGCAGATCATTAATAAAAAGATTAAATAATAAGGGCCCTAGAATAGACCCTTGTGGAACACCGCAAGTTACTAAACCATCAGAGGAATACTTGCCATTTAGCAGTACTTTCTGTGTTCTGTCTCTGAGATAGGAAGATATAAAGGAGACAGTATTTGAGTCAATGTGATAGAATGGTAGTTTTTTTAGTAGGATAGAGTGGTTGACAAGATCAAAAGCTTTTTTCAGGTCAAGAAAGATTGTACCTGATACTTTATTGTCATTTATGGCAGAGAGCCATTTATCAATTAAATGATTGAGGGCAGTTTGGCACGAATGTAGAGGTCGAAATCCTGATTGTGCTGCAGTTATCAGATGGTTTTGCTCCAGAAAGTTTAGAAGATGAGTATGTATATGTCTCTCGAGCGGTTTTGAAATACTGGATAATATGGAAATGGGCCTGTACTCGTTTAGGTTGCATAAATCTTTGCTTTTGGGAAGCGGTATTACCTTCGCTTTTTTCAGCTCGTCGGGAAAAACGTTATGTCTGATCGATAAATTATAAATAAAGGTCAGGGATTCGACGACGTAGGGCAGAGATAGTTTTAAAATCTGACTACTAATGCCATCTGGACCGCAAGACGATTTGGTCTTTAAACTGGAAATAGATTTGCCTACATCTAGGACAGTCATAAGCGGTACTAAAAATGGGCCGCAGGCTCTCTGTTGACTATGGTGACGTAGTTGATGAGAGCAAGTGTAGTTTACAGGGTTAGGTGTATTTGACTTCGCCAGAGTTTGAGCAACAGTTATGAAGTGAGCGTTGAATGCATCAGCAGTAAGATCGGGCGGAATATTAGGCGATCGTTTACTATTACCTTTGGTGAAATTGTTTATTACTTGCCAGACTGAACGGATGTCTTTGCCGTCGGCAATAATTTGTTCTGCATTTTGCCTCTGTGCTTTACGAACTAGAGATTTGACATGGTTTCGCTGCTTCTTGTATTCAGTAAATTTCTTGTCTCGTTTTAATTCATCTCTTACCTCCATTGCTTGTTTTATCTCATCAGAGAGCCATTTTGGCATAACAGGATATTTGACGCGTTTGATGCGCTTAGGCGCGTGTCTATCCAGAACGGCGAGAAACAGCTCGTACCAGCGTGACAGGGCATCGTTAGGGTTTTTGCAGTTTTTTATATCATAAAATGGTACTAAAGATAGTTCATATAAAAAAGCAGTTTGGTCGAATTTTTTAAAACATCTATACATTATGGTAGTGTGTCCTTTGATTGACTGTTTAGCTAACCTAACAGACAAGGTAAAACAAACAGGAAAGTGATCACTAATGGAAATATTAGGTACGCTAACATTTTTTACAACGCTGACATTTGTGCTATATACATGGTCTATCAGCGTTGAAGATGAGGAAGTCACTCTAGTAGGTGACTGGACAAGCTGTTTCAACCCTAAAAAATTCAACATGGATCTCCACGAAGTGTGTCCTTGCTTTTGCAAGTCTATGTTGAAGTCTCCCAAAATATGTACATCACCTTTGGACTCCTGAACCACATCCATCATTAACACAAACTCGTCCTGCCAGGAGGCTGAGGCCGCTGGGTTTCTATATACAAAACCTATAAGAACAGGCGAGGACTTGGCCGTTTTAACTTCTAACCACATGCACTCTATATTAGGGGATTCTAAATCACAACGCCTCTTTGCATAGTTGTTGATGGAATTGTGTATGTACACAGCTAGGCCAGTATGTCCGGGGGCAGATGCATCTCGCCTGAGAATGGAGTAATTGTATATAGCTATGGCATGGTCACTAATGTTAGCTGTTAGACGAGATTCCGTAAATCCAAAAATGTGAAATGGTGAGGACTGGTTTAGGAGAATAGTTATATCTGGTATTTTGTGACAAAGGTGATACACATTAAGATGACCGATATTTAAAGAATGAATGCTGTTGCCACCTATTGACATATTAAAGGCGAACGTATAGATAGTCAAGCAGAACAGAGCAAAAACAATAATAACAGCAAATACAAAAATAAACAAAAACAAAAACTAAAAAAACAATGTGTGGGCTGAAGAGAGAAAAAAAAATCGTATAGACACCTAGCGTGTAATTACACAACACAAAGTGTCTAAGTATCCAATTGGTACTAGAGGATTCCAATAGTCAAGAGCTGTAGGCGGTTCAAACCAACTAGCACACGCTCAAACAATCTTCACACGTGACTGCTGGCGGTGACTAGCGCAATCACAGCAGACAACACGCGGTCAAAACAATCCGTCAAGGTTGAAGATAGTAGCCAGATATTTACAGAATATTCCAGTGTGAATGTACCTTTGAGTTTTAGTTATTTACTGTGTTTTGATTGGCTGTGTTGTACGATTTTGCTTGATTTTTCTGGAAAACATACCACTATAAAAGAGTCGTGCTAGGAAGCACCTGCGTACATTGTTCAGTTGTAAAAGTGCGATGTAACAGCGTCGTACATTGTTCAGTTGTAAAATTGCGATGTAACAGCGTCGGTACATTGTTCAGTTGTATAATTGCAGTGTATTGACATTGCGAGAGAGCGCTACGAAAAATATCGTGCTTTATTGACAGTGACCGAGTTATGCAGTGAATGGTGATGTTCATTGTATGAGAGACGCATAGAGAGAGAAGATGTGGGGCTACAACCACTCCCATTTCGTAATCAATTAATTATTCTAATTAACTAGCCATTCAGACACCCCCCCCCCCCCCCGCCAACCAATACCACAGATGCTTCAATTGTCTAGCTTTATTAATTCCATTCCAAGAATCATTCAAGCAACGATTTTTGATCAGCTGCCAACCCACGATTATTAAGCCAGATCCCCCACCCCACATAAATAATTAATGCTGCCACTGACTGCTTTAAACAAAGGCTAATTATTCAATCGAAATTTACAGTTTTTACCTTTGTCAATGCAAACGAATTGACGATCAGCTGTTTTCAGGAAATAACTACTTGCGTCATTGTGGAAATTCCCGTTAGGTATAATTGCCACATCACAACACCCCACCCAAAAGTAAGTGACGTCAATGTTGCTATTAGCAACTGACCTCACGTGCCTAGCTCGTGACCCTAGTCTCGTGACAAGTATTACGTCGTTGAGACATTCCTAGGGCGTGAAGACAAACATTCTCGTTCTTTTCATTACTTTGTGTTGGAGTGCGGTTGTCTTTTCAGAGTGACGGACACTAACTTATCCAGTGATAACACTAAATCTTGTAAAATATACTACGTTGTGATCGGTAAGTGACTGTTAATTGAACGCTGACTAACGTAAGTTACAAATGACTGGTAGTTTGACGGTAATTTGTCTGTTAAACTTGTAATATTTAGAAACAAGTAAAGGCTTCACAATTAGTCTACAGTGCGCTATTGTTAACCAGATCGGTCTAGTTTAATTTGCCCAGGCTACGCTAACTAACATTCGTTCATTAAAAAAAATGAATTAGACTCAGGAAGAGGTGTTGATCCTACAATCACATGGTGAATACCATGAAAAAATGACTGCTGTGTTGACAAAAGCTCCGGAATTTTGGCTTGAAAAACCGGAAAAAGAAATAGCCGATTTTTGGAAAACACCTAACGCTGGTCTGTAACCTTGTTTTTGTTTGTTTGTTTGTTTGTTCAAAGATTCCAATGCGTCTTAACGACCCTGTTTGAATCACATCCGAGACATTTTATCACTTCCATTTTGTTAACTGACTTAAGTCCGTGTGATATATCACCGAGCAGGCCGCACTAACAAGGAAAATGAAAACGTGTAACTATAAGTCCGTGAGAGTGATATATCACCGAGCAGGCCGCAAACAAGAAAAATGAAAACATGTAACTGTAAGTGTAAGTCTGAGTAAAAAATCACTGAGGAGATCAAAAACATTACAAATGAAAATGTGTGACTGTAATTTCATATGTGATCTATTACCTAGTAGATCTTAGAGTGAGAAATCAGAGGACATACCACAAAAAGGCTGTAAGTCTGAGAGTGAGAAATCATCGGACATGTTACACGTAAAGTGGCTTTAAGACTAAGAGTGAGAAAATCAACAGGCAGGTCATAAATGATGGAGTGAGATTTTGTCTGATGTGTGTCAATTACCAATCAGCAAGTCGGATCAGAAGCTCATGTTTGTATGTTTGTTTGTTTGTCTCATCCTAAATGTTATGGACCAAGTGTGAGGTGTTTTCGCTGCGGTTCATGTAAGTGAAACTAACTTTACATAGGTGTTAATAACGAGTCTGACATGTTAAGGTTTGCGGTAAGCCCATCTACAGAACACGTTAAATCTGTTGAGTAATGGTAGGTTTGTAAACAACTAAGAAATGAGAGTAGAACACAGAGTTAAATGACTCTTAATACAAAGTATTTAATATTCTGTTTACGCCCTGGCCGTTAACACCGTCAGCGCGGTTTCTAAGCTAGATTGTACGTAGCAACCACCGCTGGCGGTAAATAGCGTGGCGAAGACTGCAGACAGTGTCATTTGAGTACAGCGAGGAGACCAATACGTCACTAGCTGCAATGCGGAAGTTACCGATCTACTCATATTTTATATTTAGCGGCCTGTAGCGTCTGTAGCGACCAAAAACAGAGACAAAACACAGAGTTAAATTACTCTTAATACAAAGTGTTCAATCTTCTGGTTACACCCTGGCCGTTAACACCGTTAACGCGGTTTCTAACGTAAACAATGACATAGGGCCTTAGTAACGTGATGAAGTGCGCAGTGTCAATTGGAGTACACAGTCGCCGTGTCTATATCATGTCATACAACTGAAATGCGGTGAAGTTTTCTGCGGACTGGAGTCTACAATATTCAAGCATGCTGAATAAAGATTTTGTGTCTGTCTGTCTGTGTGTGAGTGCTTGTGTGTGTGTTTGTAGGTATGTGTGAGTGCGTGTGTGTGAGTGCATGTGTGTATGCATCTGTGTGTGTATGCGTGTGTCTGTCAGTGTGTGAGTGCATGTATGTATGTGTGTGAGTGTTTGTGTGTGTGAGTGCATGCGTGTACATGCGCGTATGTATGTATGTGTGTGAGTGTGTGTGTGTATGAGTGTGTTTGTCTGTCAGTGTGTGACTGCATGTATGTTTGCGTGTGAGTGTTTGTGTGTGTATGTGTGTGCATGCGAGTATGTATGCGTATGTATGTATGTGTGTGTGTGTGTATATGTGCATGTATGTGTGTGTGAGTGCATGCATGTATGCGTATGTATGTATGTGCATGCTTGTATGTATGTGTGTGAGTGTTTGTGTGTGTGTGTATGCGTGTGTATATGTGTATGTATCTGTGTATGCGTCTGTGCATGTATTTATGCATGTATGTTTATATATATATATATTTATTTAGTGTTAGAGATATGACAATGGATATTTCAAGAACATTTATACCATTGACTCTATGTCAATACCCCAAAACACAGTTATTTAATAATAACCACACACATACACACACAGGAAAAAAAACCATTGTTATATACACTTAATAAAAAAAATGAAAGTTGCCTACATATACCTGATAACAATTTTCAAAGTCACCTATAACTGCCAAAAAAATTGTTGTTTCTTTACCCACGCCTGTAGATCTTTTGGGTCAGTCGGAGCTGGGGCTGGAGGTGCCGGTGGAGCTGGACTACCACTGCCTGTTACAGCTAACACTACAGTACTAATAATAAATCCAAGAGCAGTAATTAAACTTGCAATAGTGATACCCTGCTCTCTGAAAAGTGTTTTCAATCTTTCAGCCAAAGTTGTGTCTTTATGAAGTATTTTTGGAATAGTTTCTCTAATCCTGTTGACCTGTGTTTTCAGTTTTTCTTTCACTATTTTAATCACTTCTAGCCGTGCGGATCTTTCTATCTGCAAATCATTTAATCTGTGTTGTATTCTTTCTTTCATTTTGGTGTCATAATTCTCATCATCAGCTTTAGCTAGTTTTTATTTTTCTCTTTCTATGTGATTATCAAGCTCCCCTAGTTTGGCTACATTATTCACAAGCTCACCTCTGATTGACTGCAGTGTTTTATCCAACCCCACTAACTCCTGCAAGTTTAAAGGAGAGTCACCCATTGTTTTCATAGCCTCATTTATTTGCCCTTCTGTAAATGAAGTTTCTTGTATTACTGTGTTTGCTAATTCTGGCAGTCTTGTTACTTCAGTCATTTCAATTCTTGTCCAGTTGGCAACCTTGTTTGCACATCATCAAGAGCACTAGCAAGACGAGGTGGTAACTGTTTATCTCCAATACCAAGTTGACGCAAGGCGCCAACACCACCTTCACTTTTGATTGTACTTAAAGCTCTAAACTTGCCGGGGTCTCTTTTGTTATTCAATTGTACTTTTCCTTTGTCAACAGTGTTTAAATATAAATGACCTTTTTCATATTCAAACTGATTAGGATCTATTTCATCTGGGCGGTCACCAACACTATCATAAATCGAGTTTACTTTGTCTTTTAACAGTTCATGATACATACTAGAAGTATTTCCCATTCCAGTTACATCTGTTGCACTAGTATCATAGTCATTCATGTCATCCATTTCAAAATCTTCATGGTTAAATCATCCCGCTGCCATTGTTTTTATTAATTATTTTTTTTTATTTTTGCATAATAAAATGACACAGATTACAAACAAGATACATCTATCATTTCGAAAACATTGTGATATTTTGTCCTACGATCAAACACAACAAAGCTTATCACAACCATTTATTCATTTGGATTGACAGCAACATATATTTAGTAGACCCTGAGAAAAAGCTGAATGACTACCTGCAGTATTTTTACAAACAATTTGAAGGACAGACAACTTTGTTTATTATTGATGATTGCTCTGCAGAGAAAGACATTGTTAAGAAGAGAAACACAATGGCAGAACTTGCTTTTAGTGGCAGACATGCAAATATCAGTGTATGGATTCTCACTCAAAAATATAAAGCTGTACTGAAAGATTTCGGAGAACAACTAAAGTTCATTTGTTCGTTTTACTGTAAGGATCGTGGCAGCTTTGAAGACTGCCTCAGAGAAAACGATGACATACCCAATAAACATGAATGAGATGATATAAAAAAACAAACTGAAATCAACTAAGCATCTAAAGCTTATTTTAAAGACAGGTCAACCCACAGGGTATGGGTTAGTGAATTAATTTAGCCTTTTGTTTTGTCCATAAAAATGGCAGCTGGACAAACCATGCAAACAGAGCAAACTATTGATGTCATTGACTGCTTCAGAGATGTTCTACACTTTACTGACTTAATAACATCTCCCAAACAGCCTGACATAAGACTCTCAGTACCAGCGGTGATATATTTGTCATATAATGTAACTTTGGATTATGTTGATGAACATTCAGTCATGGAGTGTATGACTGTAGATAGTAGAACAAATACCTTTAAAGTTAATGATGCAAGCTGCAGCTGGATTGGTACTCTGGGTTATAACATATTTAAACACTATGTAAACTAAATGTTCATATTGAATGTCTTACAGTTAATAAAATGGTATTACACATACATAAAGAGCAGTAATGTTTTTCTATTTATTATTTTGTCCGACAAATAAAAATGACGGAAAATGCCCACAGCTCATCAGGCTTAAGAAACGTGTTTCACACAACAGACTTGCCTATATCCAACACTTACAGTGTCTATGAATCAATAGAAAGGTCTTTTTCTGTCATACAAGATAATCTTCTTTCAGGTAGTGTAAAGATTCAGATTGTTGCAAAAATAGAATTTACCAGGGTAGATGGTGAAGTGATTGTATCATATATCTCGACAAGACAACACACAGTTAATTCAAGAAGGGAATTGGAAAAAGTGTTTAGAGAAAGTCTGTTGCCTGACTTCCTTGAAGCAATCGACAGAGCAAAAATGCAGGGGTCTGTTTGGCATGAAGGTCGTGTACATGAACTGCAACTAAAGCAGTCAAGGTATCATCCTATTTTAGGCAAATCATGGTTGCCACTGCCAACTGAGGTTGTAAATAAAAAGGCTCTAGTCAATATTCAGAACAATGATAATTTCTGTTTTATGTGGTGTAAAAACAAGACCTGAACGTGTATCTAACTATACCAAATTTGAAAACGAACTCAACTTCAGTGGTATAGATTTTCCTGTTAAGGTAGAGGACATAGACTTGTTTGAAAAACTAAATCCTGGTATATCTGTAAATGTGTATGTATGGGATAATGAGTCTGAGAACAAATTAGAATCAATTAGAGTATCACCACTTGCCCCCACCTATGGTCAGCCAGAAGATAAGCATGTTGACCTTTTATTAATAAGTTCCGGTGATAACTTTCACTACACAATTATTAGGAGTATGTCACGTCTAATTCATGGGCATATAACAAAACACAAGTGTAAACAGGAATTTGTAAAAAGTGTTACAGAGGTTTTCCTCTCTTGAAGTAGCACACAAACATGTTAAACATTGTAGGTCACCTGATGACATTCAAACAGTACTTAGGTATCCAGATCCTGGTAGCAAGGTTTATTTTAAAAACCATGGGAATCAGCAAAAGCTGCAGTTTGTAGTGTATGCTGATTTTGAATCACTGGTTGTACCATATGAGGGTCCTGTTCCAGAATCATTACCAAAGACAGTAAAATTGAGTGATCAAATCGTGTGTTCTTTCGGATACATTCTTGTTAGGTCAGATGGTCAGCATACAGAACCTGTTATTTACAGAGGTGAAAATGCAGCAGCTGAGTTTTTAACAGAAATGAGACAACTGTATAGCCTGGTAGTACAGTATTTGGAAAACTGTCATATACCTTTGGTGATGGCAGAAGAGGATGAACTGAATTTTAATACAGCGGAGACATGTTGGATTTGTGAACAAGCTCTGGGAGGTTGTATTCAACTTCTGAAGGGCGGTCTGTGGCGCAGTGGTTAAGGCGCCTGCCACCAATGCTAAAGGTGCGAGGTTCGATTACGGGTTCCGGCGTCGGATTTTTCTCCTCTAGTAAGTGTCACCGTTAATTCGGGCGGACCGTCGGGGGTTCTTTCTCCGGGTACTCCGGCTCTTCCTCCCCCTCCACTTTGGTATCTGTTTCAGCCCACTTAACTCTTACCAGTTCGCTCTATTTGAGGCCAGTGAACAAAATGACTTTTACCCTCACACATGACCAAGAAAAAATGCTGCTGAAAGCTCTTCTAGTTGTCAAAAGTTGGCTTATTATACATCATATTAAAGTGCATTGAGTCAGCTTTCAGTCAGGATAAGTAAAAAGTCTGTACTTAACGTAGTTTAGAAGTTGTTGTTTATTTAGCGACGAAGAAAAAATAGTGTCCGGTTTCCAAAAACAGTTTTCACGAAAGTCACTAAGAAGAAAAATTGTTTGTTTCTTGCCCCTTTGTTTACAATGTGAATCCAGTGTGTGGACAAATCATTTCTACACATTTTTGTGACGTTTCAAGAAAATGTGTTTGAATTTCTAAGAGTTACGCAACATAATCTACACCGGTCAAGGGCAGGAAAATGTGGGCGTGTCAACACCTGGCATGACTGAGACAACAAACATGTGCTTCTCTGAAAATCTCTGACTTGCTGAAAATATCACTGAGGCAATACACAGCAAGTAATAAAACTTGTTTATGTACTTCATAAAGTTTCACGATTCTGAACCAGACAATAGGTAAACAAAGACTCACATGGATAGCACATGGTCAAACCAAAATAGAAAGTGTCACAATGACCTGCGATGGTTTTCGTTTTTTCCACATCGCTGGTGCTAGAATCATTTTCAGTGGCCTGGTTGCTGGAAGATTCCCCTTCAGTGAGATACTCTTCACTTTCGGACTCAGATGAACTCATTTTGATGGAATATTCGCAGAGAGAAATCGCAAGCAGTGAAAATAACGCAGTAGGGAAAGCAAGATGGCGGACATAGTGACTCGATCGATAACAAAGGTCACGAACAAACTCAAAATTAATATTTTTTTCATTCTATCATATGAAAGTGACTTTCTAATGTCAATAAGTTATGACAATAATACTGAGAGTAAAAATTAATTGGTTTTAATTCAGTAAACACGATGGAATTTTCCATGGGCGTGGCTTCGTATGTATACATGCGATGGCCAAGGGAGCGAACTGGTAAGAGTTAATCAAATTTCAAATACAAACGACTTTGAATTTCCAAAAACTACAGTAGCTCGCTTGAGCTTGCCCTTAGCACCACGTGAATGTTCTGTGTTTATGTATAGTGTGTGAGTGAATGCACGTGTTTCACGTGAGCGTGCTTGTTGGGTTCAGTTCGCGGCGGCGCTTTGAGCCGATTTCAATTGGGATAAAGCGCCTATTTAATGCGCTTATTATTATTATTATTATAAAGTTAGCGACCATGACCACATAACTGGACGTTACAGAGGTGCTGCACATAGTGATTGCAACATGAAACTAAAAATTGATCCCAAGGCATATAAGTTGCCTATCTTTTTCCACAGTCTCTAGGGGTATGATTCACATATTATCATGCAGGCTTTGGACGAGTCTTACAAAAAAAATTAGTTGCATTGCTCAGACAACTGAGAAATACTTGACTTTTAGGTTGGAGAAATTAGCATTTTATGACTCTATGCATCATTTGTCTTTAGGGCTTGCTAGTCTGGCAGAAGAACTGACTAAGTATCCAATAACAAGTAAATATTTTGAGCCAAACTTGATTAACTAAGGTGTGTATCCGTATGAGTACATCAGTGAGTGGGTTGTGTTTGAGGAAAGGAGACTACCTCCAAAAGAGAAATTTTATTCTACATTAATTGGCAAAGGTATTTCTGACTCTGATTACAAGCATGCCCTCGATGCATGGGGAAAACTAGGGTGTGAAACGATTGGTGACTACCATGACCAGTACTTAAAAGCTGACGTTTGTTTGCTAGCAGACGCATTTGAAAGTTACCGTGAAAAGGGTTTGTTACACTACAGACTTGACCCTGCTTGCTACATAACTAGTCCTGGCATGACATGGGATGCATTTTTGAAATCCAGTAAGATATCTATAGACCTGTTGTCTGATTGTACGATGGGTGAAATTGTGGAACATGGATTGAGAGGAGGCATAAGTATAGCAGCAAACAAATATGCCAAAACCAACAACAAATATCTTGACTTTGACCCTCAAGGTCAAGGTCATCATTACATACCTTGATGCCAATAATCTTTACGGATTTGCGATGTGTGAATTACTACCCTTGAAAAATTTAGAGATAAGTAATTGTACTTTACTTAACCACCGGATTCTCAGGAGTCAAACTGATGCCCTAAAACTATTTATTTTTAATCTCATACACTCACTACTCTCTCAGCGCTATCATAATTTCCACCTCACTGGCACCAAAACCGTATTTTGAAATAAACACTAGCTCATGAGAATCATCATCTGTATTGTCGAGTAAAATAATGACCCAATTACCCATTGTCTTAAGTTGACCCCATTAATTAACTAATTATGGTCATTAATGTCTACACTATCGTTTCTCTCAAATCAAACCAAAACCTGATAGTGCACTCGGTTAAAAAGACTAATGTCATTTTACACACCCCAATAATTAGAAAATTACTCTCCATTGTCTCTCAATACTGTCAGATTCGATTTCCGAAAAAATCACAAGCTCTGTCCCACACACATATCATTCCAGTTGACGCATGACAAGACTGACAAACCCTTTTAATGTGCTGGGGACATGCTTTCATGGCGCCCATTCACAGGCCACGCTTGAAAAGATCTTTAGAAAATTGCACAGCAGGCCATGTGTGAATAGGGCTTCACCAACATAAAGGCTTGTACTGAGTAAATAGAGTCACATGAGCCCCGTTTTGCAACATTTTCAGTTATTTGTAGTGTTTGATTTCTCATTATGAGTAGGTTTGAGAGGCTTGTTTAACATTGAGTTACTGGTTCATTTTAAGGTTTTGTTTGCTTGATGAGTACGCCTTATACACAAATACGCACACACTCACACATACATACACATTGACACACACTAATAACACCACGTTATAAATGCACACACACACACACACACACACACACACACACACAAGCAAACACACACACACATACACGCATACACAAACACACACACACACATGCACACGCATGCACGCACGTACATACTAACATAAACACACATTCACAAAACAAGCAGAGAGGATTCAATTATTGTGACTTGAATGCAAACAGGTACACGCCTTTTTTAATCAGCCCATGCATGGACAAAAGCCTTTCTCGAGCATAATAGCTTGTTATGATAAAGCTATATTGACTGCGTTTTTGACTTAAACAGGACTGTGAGTTAAATTTCTGAGCATTACACCACGTTGCATACACACACACACACACACACACACACACACACACACACACACTGACACACTGACACACTGACACACACTGACACACACACATACACACACACACATACACACACACATACACAAACACATGAATAAACATACACGTACACACACACAAACACATGAATACACACACACAAACACTCACATATACACACACACACAGACACACACACACCATCACATGAATACATACATACATACACACACACACAGTCAACTGCTAACCGGTATGACAGAGCTGACGTCATGACTGCTCAGCCGGATAAATTAGAAGTTCCATGAATACATTATAAGATCTCATCTGGTTTTATCTGAGCTTGAAAAATATTTCTGTCTTTTCAGAACGTGAAATTTCTTTTTTTAGCGCTCCAACACGAAGACTTGTAGAACAGGTTCTGTGAGGTGTCTCGGTTTTCTGCGTACTGCAGTGTCTGTAGCGTACACACAGACACACACACACACACACACACACACACACACACACACACACACACACACACACACACGCATGCACACAAACACATGAATAAACACACACATACACGCATACACAAACACGTATACACACACACACACACACGCACACACAAACCAAACAAACAAACATACACACACACACACACACACACAAACCAAAAACAAACACACACACACACACACACACACACGCACGCACATACGGACACTTACAGACACTCATGTAAGTGTAATTCACCTTTAACATGATCTGCCAGGTGATGTCACAGTTGAACGCCGCACACCGCTATTGAATAGAGGGGACTCATTTCTCTCTTTTCAATTCATACACAAGCCGCAACGGGACTCTGCTTTTGAAAAGCTCTCAGCCGTCAAAGCTCTTTCATAGCTACAGCCTTTTAAATCACTAAGTGATGTCAAAGATCAACATGGGGACACCATGATTTGAAAGGAGGGGGATTTGTACAAGTGGGCTTAATGTACTCATTATTGGTTTCTGAGGAATTAGAAAATCAACTGGTGGTTATACTCTACACTATACAAGCAGTGAAAAAACAGCTAGATAAGAAACTATCAAGTTGCCTCACTTACCTTATAAGATCTTATTAATTACTTGCCATAACAACTTATTAATTACTTCTCCTAATTACTTATAAGTTATTAATAACAACTTGACTCTAGTCACATATACTAAATCTTTTTTACTAAGATACAAGGGCAACAAAAAAAAAAAAAATTTTTCTTAATTGTATTCTAACAGTGGAGCTAGATGCATATGACAGAGATGATAATAGCTCTTAAAGAACAGGCATGTCTTGTCTGGGGTAAACTAAAAAACTATTGACTACATAGCTGACTGGTGTAAACGTATGAAGTTACTGTTCAGTGTAACTTCCTAGAAAAACATGATTTTGCTTGATAACAAAAAGCAAAATTACCTACAAGATTGTTTTTTGTTTTAATTGTTTTAATTACAATATAAATGAACCAAGACGAATTACTTCTTCTAAATGATATCAATGTTGTAGAAAACAAAGACTTAGACTCGAAAAAACAGCGTCTTTTATCTGTAGTTGTTTTGGGGAAGTCAAAGGCTTATCTCGGAATACAATACATGACAGAAGATATTGAATCTCTAACCTCTGACGAACTATTTAAACTTCATGCGAAATATGAAAACCACATTGCTTCACTAATGACTCGTGATTTGAGTCGATCTCTTGTATGCCTATACTCAAAGGCAGTGAGTCACTTTCTACCTGTGGATAGTGACAGCCTATCACATGACCTTGAAAGCAATCCTATTGTTTCAAGTTCAATTGGCAAATTAGCATGCATCATGTTTTACATGTTTGGCAATTACCTTGCACCTGTCGTAACATTGCTTGTTACCGAGAGTCATATTGATTTTTCAAAAATAAATTTTACTGCAGAAGAAAATGGACGAAACCCAGACGACTCCACAACAGAACCCCGACCCTGTTTTGACACAGGTACCAACGGTGACTAAGGCTAAAAGTCCAGGCAGGGTTGAGGCTGGAAAAAGATTGGCTGAATGGAACAGGCAAAAATAATTACAGCTTCAAGCACAAACAGAAAAGACTCATGTAACTGATCCACCGTCAGGACCGTCAGCACCATCAGGACCTGTGTCAATACCGTCACTCCCTCATCAAAGTGAGAGACAAACAACCCAGTCTAACCCTGACCCCGAACCTCAAACACCAAAATATATAGTTGCCGGATTTGTTGTCGGATTTGGTTATGTAGGTTATCAATTATACAAAAAATACAAACCACAGACTCGTACAGTGACCAAAAAATCAGACACTCCAAAAACAAAACCAGAAGTCGTCACATTACTAGTAACATCCAAAGCCGTTGACCCATTTTATATGGAGTAAATAAAATATTATTTTAATTTTTGTTGCCTTAGAAAATGAGCGACACAAAGAACTTGATGAACCTTGTCTATCACTCTGCCGTGATAAGTGGACTAGCAGTAGCTTATTCTATCCTGGGAAAAATCTACTCAAAATGAAATCAGCAGACCTCAGTAGATTAGATTTCGAAGACAGCACTAAGCTAATTGTAGTTGTTACAGCATCAATTGCAACAAAAGACTTTCTTGTCAAGCAAGGAATTATTCCAGAAAATATATCTATGTAAATAAAAATAATATGGCGACTTTAGCAGTAATAATTGGAGGCACGATGGTCAACGCCCTGGCATTCAGTGGCTCAAATTATCTCTTTTCAAAAGTAGGCAGAGAGGAATCTGCAGAAGAAATGAAGAGTCACAATGCGGCGTCTGAAAAACTGCCACAAGCTCAACAAGATTATGAGAAGCAAAGAATAGAAAAACTTGATTTTATCAATGAAAAACTCAGACTTGAAGGTCACGCACAACATACGTTTTCAAAAACAGACGACGCAATTCGTGAGTATTTTTAAGTCACTGGTAATGACTTGTCTATCCCAAAACCAAAACTTAGTGATTACTACAAACCAAGCACACAACAAAGAAACGGGGAGATAATCTTTGTTCTAGTGGGAATGACATTTGTTTATTTTACTGGACTTTATATTGCCAGAAGAAATGAACGTAGAAAATAAACTATCGAAAATATATTACTCCCCAATTGGATATTGGAAAGAACAAACAGCTATTCAAAAATTACATGCTGCTATGGGCGGAGATATATCACTAAATCAAGTCAAACAATGGTTACAGAGGCAGGCAATTTGGCAAATATATCTCCCTGCGCCAAGAAAAATATCTAGACCTCATTTTGAAAACACTACCCCCAATGACACACATCAAATGGACCTCCTGTTCCTACCACATGATACAATAAGAAAGAAATGATACAAATACGCACTGACTGTCGTAGACATAGCTTCAAGGTACAATGACGCTGAACCCATATCTGACAAAACTGCTACCACAGTTGCTACAGCATTAACAAAAATATATAGTCGAGGCCCTTTAAGATACCCCAGACTTGTTCAAGTTGATGACGGATCAGAATTCAAAGGTGCTGTTAATCAGTTATTTGCGAAGCATGGCGTACTAGTCAGACGAGGCATTCCAGGTGTGCACAGATCACAGGCAATTGTAGAGAACTTTAACAAACAGTTATCAGATAGACTTTTCAGTTACCAGTATTCTAAGGAACTCATGCATGACACCCGGAACACAGAGTGGGTTAAGATATTACCACATGTGATAAAAGCAATGAATAATGAGGGACAAGGCTTGCGCCCAAAACCTGCTGATGCTATTAAATTGAAAACAATTACAGAGCCAAAAACAACAACACCGTCACCACCTCCGGACACAAGTTTATTTACTAAACAAGTAAGATATTTATATCAACCTGGAGAATCAGAAAACGATGTGAAACGCAGAGCGACCGACCCCATCTGGTCAACGTCTGTACACAACATAAAAAAAATAGTCCCCAGTCCTGATGCAACAATATATTACCTGTACGAGCCTGCACCCCAGAGGGCATTTGTCAGAGAAGAATTACAGATTATTCCCCCAGACACCGTTACTCATTTCAGTAACTAACTCATCAATTAATTCATCAACCAGTTCATCCGCTATTTCTTCAGATAACTTGAGCCTGTAATGTCCAGGTGCATAAGCTTTTTCCTTACTGTGAAATACACTCGTTTTGTGTCCCCAACTGCAAGTGACTTCTTATGTGTTTGAATCATTTCAAGATTATGTTTGTTTGATCTCAGTGACTTGTTTGGATAATCAGGCATTAATGCACCATCTAATACTTGCTTATAATGTTCATTACGAATGTCTTTATTTTTTATCGCTGATTTTTTTTTATTCCTTTGGCTTTCGACTGACTACCTTTTTGGTGCAGTATAGAATACATTTTTGATCTCAGTCCAACGTACTCAACTATTGGTACACCATTCAGTTCATCCTTAAACTTACCAGGCACTTTCTTGTTTTGTGTGCTAAACAGTGGGTGATCTTTAGGGTAGTCAGACGTGTCATACATGTGTAATTCTTTTTTCATGTCTTCATAAAAGTCTTCAGTACACACATCAATGATCATAGAGTCAGTGTCAGTGTATAGCAGACGACACTCAGGATACTTTGGTTTAAAGTAATCATAATAAAATTCAAGCATCAACAGTTTTGACAACTCAAGAATTGCCATACCAATGAATACTGGCTTGTCCAGTTTGACAATCTTTTTTTTTTTGAGTGACACTGCATACAATGATGAATGAAACTCTTTGTACCCTGTGTACTGTGGCTTACCTGTAAGTTTAATTGCACCTGATTCAGTTGTAACAAGTCTCACATCTTTGCGGTGATGAGGATTTTCCATAGTCTTCCCAAAACAGGCATTGTTCATAAGCTTAAAGAAGTCTTTGTCAAATGCAGTGTTGCCGTCTCTGGCACGCAATGTTCTGTTCTTCTTTATGTCTCTTGGCTTGACTTCGCGAACGAAGATTCTATAGGGCTTGCCCACGTCGTCTGCAGGCATTTTCGTGGCTGCAGAGGCCAATCCGGGACAGGCAGGTTCGACCGCAGTGGCTGCAGGGGAAGGTCTGGTCAGGGTTCTGAGTTACTACAACTCTGTTTTTTCTTCTAAGCCGCTTGTCCTTAAGGTTAGCTCTGTGAGAGTCCTCAAAGGAGACGGCTGCCTTGTGAATGGTGGAGCGCCAGGTGTCACGGTCTGCAGCAAGCGAAGACCACTGGCGGTGGTCGATTTGGCAGGCACTAAGCGACTTCTTGAGACCGTCTCTTTGGTGCCCCTCTGTCTCGGTGTCCAGTGGCGAGCTCGCCGAACAGAGTGATCTTGGGTAGGCGATGATCCTCCATCCTGGAGACGTGCCCCGCCCAGCGAAGCTGTGTCAGCAGCAGCAAAGCCTCGATGCTCACAGTTTCCGCCTGTTCAAGGACCTCGACGTTGGTGACACAGTCACTCCAGTGAATGCTGAGGATGGTACGCAGGCAGCGCTGGTGAAAGCGTTCGAGAAGTAGTAGTTGGCTGCGGTAGAGGGCCCAGGACTCGGAACCGTACAGCAGGGTGGTGAGGACGACAGCTGATCTTGGTGCCTTTTTTCAGCTGTTGATTGTGCCACACCCGCTTGAATAGTCGCCCGAAAGCACTGTTCGCTTTTGCCAGCCTGTTGTCCAGCTCCTTGTCCAGCTTGGCATCTGTAATCTTTCATGAAAGCACTCTGATCAAATTGAATGCCTCTATGTACTTTCTTTAGTACTAACCCATGTCTGATGTAAAACTGTAACAAGCGATAGTGACACACGTAATTGAATTTCTCACTCAGATTCGGGACAATTTTAGTGTCTTCTTTTTTCCCTGTCATACTCATTTTCTCAACAGCTAAGGGATAATCATTATGGTAATCATGTAGATGGTGTGCGTACTCCAGGTCTACTTCAAAGATCCAACCCGTTGCGTCATTTCGGTCAAGATTCATAATATTGTTTGTTAACCCTGACTCTGTTACATCATACTATGACAAATCATACAGACAAAAGTTTTTCAAGGGCAATAACTTACACATCGCGTATAGATACAAATTGTTAGCGTCCAAGTACGTAATGCATGACCTTGACCCCGATCGGTCAAAGCCCTGGTCAAGGTCGTCCAGATATTTGTTTTTGGCTCTGGCATAGTTGTTTGCTGCCATACTAATACCTCCCCTCAATCCACGTTCCACCATTTCAACCATCGTATGATCAGACAACAGGTCTATAAATATCTTACTGGATTTTAAAAATGCATCCCATGTCATGCCAGGACTAGTTATGTAACAAGCTGGGTCAAGACTGTAGTGTAACAAACTCTTTTCAAGGTAACTTTCAAATACGTCTGCTAGCAAACAAACATCAGCTTTCAAATACTGGTCATGGTAGTCACCAATTGTCTGACACCCTAATTTATCCCACGCATCAAGAGCATGTTGATACTCAGAGTCAGAAATACCTTTACCATTAAGTGTAGAATAAAATTTCTCTTTTGGCGGCAGTCTTGTTTCCTCAAACACAACCCACTCACTGATGTACTCGTACGGATAAACACCTTTCTTAATCAAGTCTGGCTCAAAATATTTACTTGTTATTGGATACTCAGTCAGTCATTCTGCCAAACTGGCAAGACCTAAAGACAAATGTTGCATGGAGCCTCCTTCCCGTGTGCTTCCAGAGGGAGTGGCATTGCTATCATCTACAGTGACTGTCTTTCCGCTCACCTCTCCTTCTCTCAGTCTCTACCTTTTGCTCATCCCTCCTTTTAATCTGTCGAGGCCGTAGCAACACTCCCTGGCCAGTCCCTCATCTTCTCATGTATCTATCGCCCCCCTCCAAGCTCTCAAAACAAACTCACAAACTCCATGTTCCTCACCGAGTTCGAACTCCTCCTCGACCACTACAGCACACGACCCGGAAAGCACATCCTTCTAGGCGACTTTAACTTCCACTTTGACAAACCCGACCACCCTGACACAAAACGCCTTTGCACGTCACTTTCAAACCACAATCTTACACAACACATCACTAAACCCACCCACCGACTCGGCCACACCCTCGACTGGATCATCACCCGCACCTCCGATCAACTCTTTCTCGACTCTGACACCTCCTCTGTGCTTCCCTCTGACCACCTCGCTATTCTCGTCTCCCTCAATCTACCTCCCCCGAAAAAACCAAGCTCATCGTCTCTTCTCGCAAACTAAAATCTGTCAACCGCGAGAGCTTCTTCGACGAAGCTGTCGACCTTCTCTTGGACCCCGCCCCCTCTCCCGATCTTGCATCCCATTTCGATTCCTCCCTTCGAAAACTTCTAGACACCCATGCCCCTGTCACTACCTGCTCCATGCCCAACCGACTCCCCTCCCTCTGGCTCACTGACGACATAGCTGAAGCCAAGTGCGAGCGCCGACAAGCGGAACGCCGCTGGCGGTCATCTGACCTCACCGTTCACAGACAGATCTTCCAAACAACTAGATCCAAAGTCTGCAAAATGATCTCCGAATCTAAACACAAATACCTTCAAAACCAAATCCTGAAATCCACTTCTTCCAAAACCCTCTACGCCACCATGAACACACTCCTAGGCACTTCTAAAGACTCTCCTCTCCCCAACACACACAGCAAAGAAGAACTCCCGTCTGCTTTTTCTACCTATTTTTCGGACAAAATCCAAACTCTGCGCGACACACTCGACACCCTGCCTTCTCCGCCTTGCCCTCCCGACCCCCCCCCCCTTTTCCGGCACTCCCCTCTCGTCCTTCCGCCCCGTCTCTCAGGATGAAGTACTCAAGAACATAAAGTCCCTGCCCTTCAAAACCTGCGAGCTAGACCCCCTCCCAGCTTCTCTCTACCGTGACGGCCTTCCAAAACTTCTGCCCTTCATTACCGACATCATCAACGCATCTCTAGAAACACTCCGTCCCCGATATCTTCAAGTCCGCCATCGTCCGTCCTCTCCTAAAAAAACACAACCTCGACCCAAACGAACTCAAGAACTATCGCCCAGTCTCCAATCTCTCTTTCCGGTCCAAGCTTCTTGAGAAGGTTGTTCTCAACCAGCTCAACCTCCACCTCACCGACAACAACCTCCTCAGTCCATTCCAGTCTGCCTATCGCAAACATCACAGCACTGAAACAGCCCTTCTACATATCTTAAACGATCTGCTTCTCTCCACCGACTCGGGCAACATCTCTCTTCTTACACTACTCGATCTCTCTGCCGCCTTTGACACTATAGACCACTCTATCCTCCTCCACCGACTCCACCACTCCTTTGGCATCACTGATTCTGCTCACTCCTGGTTTCTCTCCTACCTCTACGACAGACAGCAGTCCGTCACCATCAACGGCGTCTCTTCCAACCCAGTCACGCTCTCCTTCGGAGTCCCACAGGGGTCCGTCCTGGGCCCGGTCCTTTTCACACTCTACACCTCTCCTCTGTCCAACATCATCCAGTCTCACCGCATACACCACCACCTCTACGCTGACGACTCACAACTGCTAGACAAAGACAAACTCGACAACACTCAGTCACTACTGACTCGCACGGCTGACTGCTACGAAGACGTGAAAAACTGGATGACAGCAAAAAAGCTAAAACTGAACGACGACAAAATGGAAGACATGCTGGTAGGCACTTGCCAGAAACTCTCCCAGCTGCCTCCCTCTCTCCACCTTCAACTCGATAGCACCCCCATCTCCCTCTCTGACTCGGCCAAGAACCTCGGCGTTATCCTCGATTTCTCTCTGTCCATGACCAGCTTCGTTTCCGCCACGGCCCAGGCATGTTATTTCCACCTCCGCCGCATCAGTCAGATCAGAAAATACCTCACTACCAAAGCTGCCACCAAACTTGCTGTCTCTCTCATCTTATGTCGCATCGACTACTGCAACTCTCTCCTTTCCGGCCTCCCTCACTCCACCATTTTCACTCTCCAAAGCGTTCAGAACAATGCTGCCCACCTCGTCCTCAGAAAGAATAAATCCGACCACGTCACACCCCTGCTCAAACTCCTTCACTGGCTCCCCATCCCCCAACGCATCCAATACAAAATTCTGTCTCTCTGCTACAAATCCCTGAACAACTGCGCTCCTGCCTATCTCTCCAACTTACTTCACCCCTACACATCTTCCCGCTCCCTCCGCTCTGCCTCTGACCCTCTCCGCCTCCACATCCCTCGCACCAAACTTAACACTTTCCGCCCCCGCTCCTTCTCCGTCTATGGTCCATCCAACTGGAACACTCTCCCACTCTCTCTCCGTCAGAAACACTCTCTCTCCTCCTTCCAGTCCGCCCTCAAAACTCACCTCTTTCAACAGTTTTAGCACTATATCACCACACTCCCCACCCCAAGCTGACCGTCGTAATGTATTCCACTGTTTGTGGTAGGCAAGTCATTGTCTAAAGCGTGCGCATGCGTGCGCGAGTTGTGAGTGCGCGCTTAGAGTTATAATTATTATAAGATAAGCGCATTATAAATACCATAATTATTATTATTATTATTATAAAATGCTAATTTATCTAATCTAAAAGTCAAGTACTTTTCAGTTGTCTGTGCAATACAATTTATGTTTTTGTAAGACTCATCCACAGCCTGCATGATAATGTGTGAATCATATCCCTTGAGATTGTGGAAAAAGATTGGTAACTTATATGTCTTAGGATCTATTTTTAATAACAAGTTACAATTGTTATGTGCAGCACCTCCGTAGCATCCAGTTATGTGATCATGGTCCCGAACTTTATCACCCTGGAGGGGTTGTTCACAAATCCAACACGTCACAGCTGTATCAAATTTCAGTTTGTCTTCTTCTGTCATCACTAAAGGCATCTGACCTGTTGTGAGATATTGAACTATCTGACTATACAGATGTCTCATTTCTGTTAAAAACAAACATGCTGCATTTTCTCCCCTGTAGATAACAGGTTCTGAATGCTGTCCGTCTGACCTAACAATAATATATCCAAAAGAACACACCACTTGATCACTCAACTTTACAGTCTTTGGTAATGATTCTGGAACAGGACCCTCATATGGTACTACCAGTGATTCAAAATCAACATACACTACAAACGGCAGCTTTTGTTGATTCCCATAGTTTTTGAAATATACTTGACTACCAGGATCAGGGTACTTAAGTACAGTTTGTATGTCATCAGCTGACCTACAATGTAAAACATGTTTATGTGCTACTGCAAACTGTAAACATCTATTACACACTTCCTGTTTCCTACCATATTTTGATACATGATTATAAATTAGACGTGATATACTCCTGATAATTGTGTAGTGGAAGTTATTTTCATCACCGATTAGCAACATGTCAACATGTCTATCTTCTGGCTGACCATATGTTGGAGCAAGTGGTGATACTCTAATGGGTTGTAACTTGTCAACAGATTCATTATCCCACACAAACACATTTACAGATATACCGGGATTTAGTTTTTCAAACAAGTCTATGTCCTCTATTTTAACAGGGAACTCAATGCCACTGAAGTTGAGTTCATTCACTTTGGTATAGTTAGATTCAAGTTCAGGTTTTGATTTTACAAAGTGAAGTTTAGCAAGCACACACCACATGAAACAATGGTTGTCATTGTTCTGTATATTGACTACTGCCTTTATGTTTGCAACCTCTGTTGGCAGTGGCAACCATGATTTACCTAATATAGGATGATACCTTGACTGTTTCAATTGTACTTCATGTACATGACCTTCGTGCCAACCAGACCCCTTCATTTTCGCACTGTCAATTGCTTGGAGGAAGTCAGGTAATAGTCTGTCTCTAAACACGTTTTCTTATTCCCTTCTTGTGTTAACTGTGAGTTGTCTTGTTGATATGTACAATACAATCACTTCACCGTCTACTCTAGTAAATTCTATTTTAGCAACAATCTGAATCTTTACACTGCCTGTAGCAAGATTATCTTGTATGACAGAAAAAGAGTTTTCTATTGATTCATAGACATTATTAGTATTGGATATAGGCAAGTCTGTTGTATGAAACACATTACGTAGGCTTGATGAGCCTGATGGGTTTTGAGCATTGTCCGTCATTTTTATTTGTCCGACAAAATAATAAATGAAAAAATATTACCGCTGGCTCACCTTGTGTAATACCACTTTATTAACTTTAACACTGTTAATATAAACATTTAGTTTATGTAGTTGATTAAATATGCTATAACAAAGTTCCTCTAACCAACCATAGTTGGTATCATTAACTTTAAAAGTAGGTGTCTTTAAATCAACTGTCATGCACTCCACATCTGGAAGCTCATCAACATAATCCAAAGTCACACTATATGTAGCATATATTTCCGATGGTGCTGAAAGGCTTATGTAAGTCTGTTTGGGTGATGTTATTAAATCAGTAAAGTGCACAACATCTTTAAAGCAGTGTGAGATATCAATCACTTGTATGATTTGTCCTTCTGTCATTTTTAGCTGGACAAAAAAATGTATAAATTAATTTACTAACCCATACCCTGTCGGCTGATCTGTCTTTAAAATGAGCTTTAGATGCTTAGTTGATTTCAGTTTATTTTTCACATCATCCCGTTCATGCTTATTTAATATGACATCGTTCTCTCTGAGGCAGTCTTCAAAGCTGTCACGATCCTTACAATAAAACAAACAGATAAACTTTAACTGTTCTCGAAAATCTTTCAGTACAGCATTATATTTCTGAGTGAGAATCCATACACTAACATTTGCATGTCTGCCACTGAAAGCAAGCTCTGCTAATGTGTTTCTCTTTTTGACAATGTCTTTCTCTGCAGAACAGTCATCAACAATAAACAACGTTGGCTGTCATTCAAATTGCTTGTAAAAATATTGTAGGTAGTCATTCAGTTTTTTCTCAGGGTCGACTAAGCAGATGTTGCTGTCAGTCCAAATGAATAAACGGTTGTGATAAGATTTGTTGTGTTTGATTGTAGGACAAAATATTACAATGTTTTCAAAATGATGGATGTATCTTGTTTGTAAGAGATTAAGTACAATTTCAGTTTTACCACACCCAGTGGCACCACAAAACAATCCACAGTGTGGGTCGAGTGTCATCAAGCTCCGGTTCATTTTAATACACAATATAATTTTAATATATGTGTCCACTCAGTCTGCTTTCTACAATATTGAGTACTGTGTCATATATCAGGTACAAATATATATTTATTGCTGCAGCAGTTTCAACCTTCTTTTGTATCTGAATTGTTATTCCATCACTGCCGTTCTCAACTCTTCGACCTGACCCATGAAGATAATCATCATCTGTACTACGAAGATCTAACCAAAGAGCATATTTATTTGTAAGGTATTGTCCAATCCTAACGTCATACAGATGTAGATCTTTACACGCAATGTTTGCAGGTTTATCTCTAATCCTTCCACCCGCAAAATACTTTGTGATTTCATCATAGTGTTGATAAGGTAACAAACCTGAAGCGTACACTTGATTAGGATGGCCTTCGATTGTACAAGACAAATGTGTAATCTTTGGATTGTAGAATTTTTCTGAATCCCGTTTGTATGGAGCCGCGGGTTCAACAAACAACATGAGTATACCTTTTAGTGACCTGGCAGGTGTGTTCAAGTTTATATTCCACATTGGGTCGCTCTTGTCTTTGGGTATTAAACTATGTCTAATCACCCTGTCATAATAAATCGGCAGTTTTGTCTTGTACTGATTTTGAATGAGAGTAGCTAAATAATCATGTGTGACAATTTCATATTCCAAAGAAATGTTAGAAATCTTATATGATGCACTGAGATCAGATGATTTTATAATTTTGGAGTAGTCATTGAAATTAGTTCAAAGCTCAGACGGTCATTCAGTTCTCCTTGGTAATAAGGTAAATGTGCTGTTAGGATTTCAAACTCAAGTGGAATGTAAAATCTGGTTCCATATGTTTCGGCCATTATAACGTCCTTGGCATCTGTGGTTGTCTTTTCTCCGGCATCGATTCGAAGTTTAGTAATATTATCAGACTGTATGCCTTGGTAAATACGATCTTCTCGTTCTTCTCTTGTAAGCAAAAGATCTTTGTAACAGTAAAACACATCAGCATCGTCAAGACTAAACACTTCCTGTCCTTCAAGTTTTACTTTAATAGTTCTAACAATTGCTCTGCCAAGATTGTTAACTAGTGTTCTGTTTACGTCTGCGTCCGATGAAAGTTCAATATTAAATGCAAGTCGTGCAGTGCCAGGAACAATAACGTCACTGGGACCTAAATTTGGAAACTTGACAGGAAGTGTTTGGTTCTGGTCTATGCTACTTGGATTGTTCGTAATGACGATTGATTGTCTAATGACCTTAACACCAAGAGGCTCACGTAGTTTTCTGTATGGGTCTAACTTTGATCCGTAAGACTGTGTCATTTTTATTATGCACAATAAAAAATAATAAATTAATAAAACAATGGCAGCGGGAGGATTTGGTCATGAAGATTTTGAAATGGATGACATGAATGTCTCAGATACTAGTACCACAGATATGTCTGGAATGGTAACTAGTAGTAGTATGTATCACAAACTGTTAAAAGACTAAGTAAACTCATTTTATGACAGTGTTGGTGCGCGTCCAGATGTAATAGATCCTAATCAGTTTGAATATAAAAAAGGCCACTTATTTGTAAATACTGACAGAGGGAAAGTGTATCTAACACATAAAAATAGTCCTGCTAAGTTTAGAGCTTTAAGTACAATTAAAACTGATGTAGGTGGTGAGGCAACACTGCAGCATTACCTTGGTGTTGGTACTATTAAGAAGTTAACACCGCTTGCACCTAGACTTGTTAGTGCCCTTCACGACATGCAAACAAAGTTGCCAACAGGGCAACAAATTGAAATGGCACCAGTAACAAGCCTACCAGAAATAGCAAACACAGTAATACAAGAAACTTTATTTACTGAAGGACAAATAAATGATGCTATGAAAACAATAGATGATCCACCTTTGTCAATGCGGGAGATTATGGCCTTGAATAAATCACTGCAGACGATAAGAGGTGAGATGGTAAATAATGTTGCCAAACTAGGTGAGCTTGATGAACACATAGAACATGAAAAAGAAAAACTGGCTACCACAGACAATGGGAATCTTGACACTGAAATGAAAGAAAGAATCCAACACAGATTAAATGATTTGCAGATAGAAAGATCAGGGCGGTTAGAAGTGATTAGTATTGGGAGGGAAAAACTGAAAACACAAGTCAACAGGATTAGAGAAACTATTCAGAAAATACTTCACGAAGACACAACTCTGGCTGAGAGATTGAAAACACTTTTCAGAGAACAGGGTATCACAATTGCTAGTTTAATTACAGCTCTTGGATTTATTATCAGTACTGTTGTGTTAGCTGTCTCCGGGGTTGGTGGTGGTGGGGGTCCAGCACCGCCAGCACCACCAGCACCTCGGACAGACCCAAAAGATTTGCAGTCATGGGTAAAGAAACAGCTGTCTCACATATCAGAATTGCTTAACAAATTGGCTCTGAAAGCAATGGATTCATTACCTGGTATAATAGGCACTGTTGTCAGTTGGATGATTAGTACTGCAGCTAAGGTAGTAGGGTTTATGGCAGAGTATGTGTGGGTCTTTTTGGTGACAGTAGGAGGGTTAATGGTGGGTTATTTAATGAAACAGATAAAGAAGTAAAACCCTTAACCCTGTTAGACCTATTACCAATGCAGTTCTCTCTGACTCGTGTGTCAAGGGTTGGTGTTGGTGTTGACTGTACTGGTTGTATGGGTGCCAGTGTTGGGGCCGGGGCCGGGGGTGTTAACGTCTGTAATGATTTTAATGACTGCACATGCGTGGTTGTTGCCCCCAAGTTCACAGATTGATTGAGTCCTAATATTTTACCAACACCTGCAACAATAATTTAATTATTATAATTTGTTATTGTCCCCATTATGAGTTGAAGATCAGACGGCAACATGTATAACCCGATGCCTACTACAAAGTCAACTTTTGATCTAGCATATCTGAGAACGTCTTGGTAGCGTTGTATGCTAGATGGGAGATCAACCACTGAATTAATTGAATCTTCAAGATTTGCAAGAAATTGTTTTTGTGCTTCAAACTTTCCACTTCCATTTAAAATATTCGATTTTGTTAGTGATTGTGCTCCTAGGATACACCAGACATATGTTCTGATAGACTCATTTACGCGCTCGACTCCTGCTTGAGTAAACCCGTCACTCTTGTCTAAAATAAATGTGGTCCAAGCGTTAGACTGTTTCTGTTCTATTGAGCCTAACCAGACTTGTGATTTTGATGAGAATGAAGTGTACCCAGGGTAATAGTCTTGAGGGTATTGTCTGTGACTCATAGCATAATACAATGTACCCATGCCATTGTGATCATCAAGTTTTAGTGTAAAGTCATACCTGGGACTGATGTTAAATTCATTACAGATGCGTTCAAACGCTTTCATATCTATGGGGTTGTTAAACCTGTTAAAACTGGATTCAGATGGTAGTGGGGTATGTAGTTCTGACAGTATACGTCTAAGCTGGTAGTACGTGTGGAAACGATACACAGACCTAATAAGTTTGTTTGAGTGATTCAAGTGGTATGTAAATGAAACACCACAGCCTGTAGTTGAACACAGTATGGCAAAGTTAAGTTGGTTTTGAGACATCTGTAGTGGAATTGAAGACCACTTTCTTGCAGTAGTATCGTCTGTTATTGGATGGTTTAGGTAATTATCAAAGGGGTTGGGTACTTTCACTTGAAATAAATCTTGTTCATTTACAGCTATGTCTAGTTGATTTAGTTGAATTATTTTCTGTTCATAAGTAGGTGCAACATTGTATTTAGCATCCACATTAAATTGAAATGCGTTTGTTGTGGTAATGGTTGGTGATTTAAATTCCATCCTTCTTTTTATATGAGATAATAAAAATGTTTATTACCTTAACAAATCTTGACACAAGCAAACCAGTGTGGTTAACTAATGGGATTGATAATCGAGATGGTAGCAAGGCTGTAGCTATCCATGAAATGTTCTACACAGTAAAGTGGTTTAATGTAACAGATGATATAAATTATTTTATATGTTAGTGATGATTCCTCTCCTATTGAGAACCATAAAATAACATCTGGGTATTATGACTTTTGTACATTAGCTGAATGGTTTCAAAGTAAAATAAAAATTAAAGCAACTTTAAATCCAGCTAACTTACTTGTTACATTAGAATTTTCTTCTGAGAGTAGGACAACATTTTCAGATGATCTTCTATTATTACTTGGTTTAATAAATGAAACTGAAGCTAAATCAAGGCTTTGGAAAATAGAGATGATTGATGGAAAAATAATTGGAAAATATCCTGTTCATTTGTCAGTACATACAGTACTAAATGTTCATTTTGAAAGAACTAAACACAACTGAAAATGAACACAATGGAAAGCCATCAACTTTGTTAAGAAGTGTGCCAACTGGAACTGCTCCCTATTGTGAAAGTGTGGTTGCTAGATTTCCTAATTTATAGTTTAAAAAATTAGGTTCTAGTTTCTTTGAGTCACTGTGTATATCTGTAACTAATCAAGATAACAAACCAGTTGTAATGCATGATTTTAGTGTTGTGTTGGAAATTAAATAATTTTATTTTTGTTTATAAAAATGAGTGCTGGTCCAAAGCCAAGAATCATACCATTTGCATGTCCAGTAACAGAGTTGAAAGATTTGGCAGACGTACAGGATTTTTAGAAGGAAGGGAAAATTGGAGAACTATATGGTTTTGAACTTGATTTGACTGGTATGTACAAGAGGAAAGTAATTGTCGACATGAAAGAAGGTGAAAAACAGATTCCTAAACTTGGTCAGCTGCGTGATGTTACTGTACCAGTACCAGTAAATAACGTGCCTTACAACTTAATACATGTAGGTAATAAGTGGGTAGTTTCACCTGTGCCGCCTGCGCCTACACCAGCACCCACAATTGACTGGGACATAAAGTTTGAATTTATTAGTCCTTATGTATACACTGATGAAGGTGTCTTAGTTTTTAGAAAAGTTGTTAACTCTGGGCCGCTGATTGTAAGCCTTGTTCCAAGCTTTGCCCCAGACAACAATAGCAGAGATAAACTGAAAGTTGAAAATTATGAGAAACGGAGGTATCTTCTTACAAGTAGGAAGGGCAGATCTGATACTTCTGTTGTGTTTGCACCAGAAAACTTTCTGATTGCAAGAGAAGCGACAATAGTATTTGAAATTATCATGAAATCTGTAACTACTGCGGAAGAGGCAAATATTGCACAGGGAATAAAACTTACATGGGATGAAACAGTATCAGAATCAACAAAGGTCTTTATTGCTATTAGAACAAGTCTGGATGTTTTTGAAATTTCGAGCAGTGTTCTAGATGTCAAGATATTAGTCAACAAAACAACTTTTGTTCAACTAAGTTACATAAACCTTGAACACAATGATCTTGTTTCATTTTATTATGCCAGCAAATTGTATACTTTTGACGAGTTGCAAAATGTAATCATTGATTAAATAAAAATTATTTGTCAATAAAAAAAATGGCAAAATTCTATCCAATACTACTGATGCTTGAGCCGACTGAATCAATTGTGATGACTACAACAACGCTTGCGCCTGATCCGCATGCGACAGCTGTGCCAATTGCATCAGATAAAACATTACAGGCAGACGCATTTCGTTTAATAAATATTACAGAAGCAATTAAATATTTGGAAAGTGAAGAGGCGAGGTACTCCAGATGTAAGAGACAGTATAAGACCGTTTTCAATTCTGTTCAAAACACTTCTATGGCTGTTGGTGCAGTTTCAGCTGGTTGTTCTGTGGGGGTATTGTTCTGTTTGCCACAGGAATTGGAAGTTTAATAGGAATTGCAGTTAAGGGTGTTAGCGTTGCTACATGCCTGGCTTGTTTTGGTTTGGAGGCCATAAACAAAAGATTTCATACGAAATTACAGAAACATGAAGCATTGAGTACGCTGGCTGGTGCAAAGCTGAGCAGTATGAAACTTATTATCAGTAAGGCATTGAATGATAATTTTATTGATGACGATGAATTTAAGCGAGTCCAGGATGATTTAAATAACTACAAACAAAAAGTCTGAAATCCAGAATAAAATGCGTAGTCAATCTCCTGTAAATGTTGAAGAACTAAAAGCTAGTTTTTTAGAGATGGGAAAACAGATTGGAGTTCAGGAAACCACAGAAAAACTACACAATCTTTTAAGGAAATAAAATTCAGATTTGGTAATCAATCAATATTTTTGTCATATGCTTCTCAGAGAGATGACACGTCATTTACACCACTTGTATCTGATTATTTAGCCCCATCAGCACCACCACCAGAGTATTATTGAGAAAAAAGTTTTTTTATTGTCCTTGTATCTTGACAAATCTGACGGAGTAAGTTGTGTCTTAAGTCAAGTTGTTGTAAGAACTTATAAGAACTTACAGTAAGAAATTAATAAGTTCTTATGGTAAGTAATTAATAAGTTCTTATGATAAGTAACTTAAAGGTTACCTCTGCAGGTTCCTAAAGGTTAGTTGTAACTTGTTAAGAAGTATAAAGTTCTACTTGAGAAAATCGACTCTGACAGGAGTGTGTGTAAAATGACATTATTATATTTATTTGAGTGCACTATCAGGTTTTGGTTTGATTTGAGAGAAACGGTAGTGTAGACGTTAATGACCGTAATTAGTTAATTAATGGGGTCAACTTAAGACAATGGGTAATTGGGTCATTATTTTACATGACAATAGAGATAATGATTCTCATGAGCTAGTGTTTGTTTCAAAATACGGTTTTGGTGCCAGTGAGGTGGAAATTATGATAGCGCTGAGGGAGTAGTGAGTGTATGAGATTAAAAATTAATAGTTTTAGGGCATCAGTTTGACTCCTGAGAATCCAGTGGTTAAGTAAAGTACAATTACTTATCTCTCCTTTTGTCTACATGATTTGTCACAATGTGATATAACAAAATTAACAAATGAAATTATGAATTATGATCGGAATCACAAAAAGGGTTGGATCTTTGAAGTCGATCTGGAGTACCCACACCACCTACATGATTACCAAAATGATTATCCATTAGCAGTTGAGAAAATGAGTATGACGGGTAAAAAAGAAGACACCAAACTTGTGCCAAATTTGAATGACAAATTCAATTACGTTTGCCACTATCTCTTGTTACAGTTTTACATCAGACATGGGTTAGTACTAAAGAAAGTTTACAGAGGTATTCAATTTGACCAAAGTGCTTTCATGAAAGATTACATAATGAAAAACACAACATTGCGTGGAAGAGATGGCAACACTGCATTTGACAAAGACTTCTTTAAGCTTATGAACAATGCCTGTTTTGGTAAGACAATGGAAAATCCTCATCACCGCAAAGATGTGAGACTGGTCACAACTGAATCAGGTGCTATTAAGCTTACAGGCAAGTCACAATACACAGGGTATAAAGAGTTTCATCCATCATTGTATGCAGTGACACTCAAAAAAAAAAAAAAAAAGATTGTTAAACTGAACAAGCCAGTATTCATTGGTATGGCAATTCTTAAGTTATCAAAATTGCTGATGCTTGAATTCTACTATGATTACTTTAAACCAAAGTATCCTGAGTGCCGTCTGTTATACACTGACACTGACTCTATGATCATAGACGTGCCTACTGAAGACTTTTATGAAGACATGAAAACAGAGTTGCATATGTATGACACGTCTGACTACCCTAAGGATCACCCGCTGTTTAGCACACAAAACAAAAAAGTGCCTGGGAAATTTAAAGATGAACTAAATGGAGTGCCTATAGTTGAGTACGTTGGACTGAGATCAAAAATGTATTCCGTATTGCACCAGAAGGGCAGTCAGTCGAAAGCCAAAGGTATAAAAAAAACAGCGATAAAAAATAAAGACATTCGACAGGAACATTACAAGCAAGTATTAGATGGAGAACTGATGCCTGATTATCCAAACAAGACACTGAGGTCAAATAGACACAATATTGAAATGATCCAAACACATAAAAAGTCACTTGCAGTTGGAAACACAAAACGAGTGTTTCACACTAAGGAAAAGGCTTATGCACCTGGGCATTACAGGCTCAAGTTATCTGAAGAAATAGCTGATGAACTGGTTGATGAACTAATCGATGAATTAGTTGATAAAATGGTTAAAAATGTGTAACAGTGTCTGGGGGAATAATATGTAATTCTTCTCTGACAAATGCCCTCTGAGGCACAGGCTCATACAGATAATAAATCAATGCATTAGTGCCAGGGACTAATTTTTTTATATTGTGAACGGACGTAGACCATATTGGATCAGTTGCCCTATGTCTGACATCATTCTCGGCCTCACCAGGTTGATACAAATATCTCACCTGTTTTGTAAACACGCTTGTGTCTGGAACTTTTGTTATTATTTCTGACCCTGACGGTATTGTTTTCAATTTAATAGCATCAACAGGTTTAGGGTGACCTTCATTATTCATTGCCTTTATCACAGATGGTAATCTCTTAACCCACTCAGTGTTACGTGCGTCATGCATGAGTTCCTTAGAATACTGATAGCTGAAAATTCTCTCTGATAATTGTTTGTTAAAGTTCTCAACAATAGCCTGTGATCTATGCACGCCTGGTATGCCTCGGCGCACTAGCACACTATGCTTTGCAAATAACTGATTAACAGCGCCTTTAAATTCAGATCCGTCATCGACTTGCATAAGCCTGGGAAATTTTAAAGGAACATGACTATAATATATCTTTGTTAACGCAGTGGCCACTGTTACAGCATTTTTGTCAGTTATGGGTTCGACATCCTTATACCTTGAAGCTATGTCGACAACAGTTAATGCATACTTGTATCCTTTCTTTCCTATTGTATCATGTGGTAGGAACAGGAGATCCATTTGATGGGTGTTGTAACGCACGCAGACTTGCCCACAGTCGCACGTACAGACTCTCACGCAACAGACGCATACACCGCCACTGATTCAGACGGGCGCATTCATGCGGTAAAACAAACACACAGGTTCCCTTTCTAAAGTGACTTTATACAATATAAATATACCAAAAAACCACTCACACTATCAAGCTATATACATCACATACACATCACAATATCTTTGCCAGGCTAGGATTTAGTTTCACACTGTCTCCAACCTGTTTGATGTTATTGCCTGGCTACGTTGGTCCTTCTCACATTTAGGCGTGAAAGTCCTTCGTCGTATGCTTCTTCTTGCCATCCTGTATCTTTGGCACGGACGTCCTCGTTGTCGTACGGTAGCGCAGTTCTCGCTTTGACTCGGGTGTCTTGGTCTCAGTGAAGAGCTGGAGGGATGACCTCACGTTAGGTCCCACCTGTGACTCGACGTCTCGGCGTCCGTCATTCCACTCTTTACAAGAACTCTGAATATGACAACAAAAGTCCCAACGTGACACTTGCTAAACACACAACATATTGGATCAATGAGAAACGTCACGTAACCTGGCTGATACAAATAACTCACACGTTCATTCACACACACACATGTGCTTCATAAACTGTCTACTTCCGTAACACCCCCATATCTCTGTTACTATCTTGAAACAGACTATAGCCTAACACTCTTGCTATACCCTACTCTATAGACTGGAAAAGACTATGCTTAACCATCCATGTACTACCTTCATAGCAACTTAAGCTACATCCCTTTAGATATCTATCTCGGTAAATAACTGTATACAAAAACACCGGTTACTTCCCCGAATTCTAAACATACATAACTAAACCAAACTGGAACACCGCTATACAACCACCTTACTCTTACCAACGCATACTGTCTTTAACTAACAACTATCAATACTACATTTATAGAAACATGCCTGAAATCTAGGCTTCAGAGTCTTGGAATACGGGCTAGGTATCTCAAACACAACCGTTCCATACGACAAGACAGCCTGTACTACCGATCTAGACCTCTGACAGACACAGCTTCCACCTAGAACTCACTAAACAGAACTCATTTAAAATCCCGTGCTAGCCATGTCTTACAGATTCCACGTGGAGCCTAATGCCACCCGGACTATCGGCACAAACAAACCGTTAACAAAACCCGTACCGTACTAAACCTACGGTGTGAGCACTATGCACGAGCATAGAGCTTCATCACAGGTGTCATTATGGATAGTGTTTACAAAATGAGGTCTTGTTATTTTTCTTGGAGCAGAAAGATATATTTGCCAAATAGCCTGTTTTTTTAGCCACTGTTTTATTTGGTCGAGTGTAATATCTCCACCAACAGCGGCATGTAATTTTTCTATTGCAGTATTCCCTTTCCAGTAACCAATAGGGGAGTAATATATTTTTGATAGTTCAGCTCCGACGGTGGTCATTTCTTTCTAGCAATAAAAACTCCTGTAAAATATACTAATGTCATTCCTACTAGAACAAATATTATTTCTCCATTTCTTTGTTCTGGGCTTGGTTGGTAGTAGTCGCTAAGTTTTGGTTGCGGGATGGTCATGTCTTCGCCAGTTACAAGAAAATATTCTTTGATCGCGTCATCGACATTTGAAAATGTATGCTGTGCGTGACCTTCAAGCCTGAGTTTTTCATTAATAAAAATCAAGTTTTTCTATTCTTTGCTTTTCGTAATCTTGTTGCACTTGTGCCAGTTTTTCAGATGCCTCATTGTGACGCTTCATTTCTTCTGCTGATACCTCTCTTCCAATTTTTCAAAAAAGATAGTTTGATCCACTACATGCAAGTGCATTAACAACTGCACCACCAATCATAATAGCTATTGTTGCCATATTTTTTATTTACTTAGAAACATTTTCTGGAATAATTCCTTGCTTGACGAGAAAGTCTTTTGTAGCAATTGACGCTGTTACAACTGCAACTAGCTTAGCACTGTCTTCGAAGGCTAATCTACTCAAGTCTGCAGATTTTATTTTGAGAAGACTTTTTCCCAGCATAGAATAAGCAACTGTTAGCCCGCTTATTACAGCAGAGTGATAGACAAGGTTCATTATGTTCTTTGTGTCGCTCGTTTTCTTATTCCACAAAAATTAAAATAATACATTTATTTACTGCATGTAAAATGGGTCCACGGCTTTGGGTGTTGCTGGTAATGTGGAGACTTCTTCTTTTGTTTTTGGAGTGTTTGATTTTTTGGACACTGTTCGAGTCTGTGGTTTGTATTTTTTGTATAATTGGTAACCTACGTAACTAAATCCGAAAACAAATCCAGCAACTATATATTTTGTTGTTTCAGGTTTAGACTCGGTTGTTTGTCTATCACTTTGTTGGGGGTGTGGGGGTGTTGGTTCTGATGGTAGTGACACCGGTGCTGTTGACGGTGGGTCAGTTACATGAGACTTTTCTGTTAATGCCTGAAACTGTAATTTTTTTGTCTGTTATATTCAGTTAATCTTTTTTCCAGCCTCTATTCGACCTGGACTTTTAACCTTAGTCACCGTTTGAACTTGTATTAAGACAGGACTCTGATGTGGAGTCGTCTGGGTCTCGTCCATTTTCTTCTAATTTAAAATTTATTTTACAAATCAATATGACTCCCAGTTACAAGCAAGGTTACCACAGGCTCAAGGTAATTTCCAAACTTGTAAAACATGAGGCATGCTAATTTGCCGATTGAACTTGAAACAATGGGGTTGCTTTTGAGATCATGTGATAAACTGTCACTATCAACAGGCAGGAAGTGACTCACAGCTTTTGTATATAGGCAGACAAGAGATCGACTCAAATGACGGGTGATTAGTGAAGCAATGTGATTTTCATATTTTGTATGTAGTTTGATTAGCTCGTCAGCGGTAAGAGATTCTGTCTTCTGTCATGTATTGTTTACCAAGAAAAGTTTTTGATTTTCCAGAAACAACAGCAGAGAGAAAGCGTTCTTTTTTAGAGTCTAAATTTTTGTTCTCTACAGCACAGATATCGCTTAGAAGAAGTAATTCGTCTTGGTTCATTTTAAAACGTAATATAATAATTTTGTTTAAAGCAGTCAATGGCAGCATTAATTATTTATGTGGGGTGGGGGATCTGGATTAATAATCGTGGGTTGGCAGCTGATCAAAAATCGTTGCTTGAATGATTCTTGGAATGGAATTAATAAATCTAGACAATTTAAGCATCGGTGGTAAGTGCAGGAGTTCGTTTGTCTAATTACCGATCTAATTAGAATAATCAATTGTTTATTAAATGGGTGTGGCTGTAGCCCCACATCTTCTCTCTCTCTCATTGTGTCAAAGTTGGACATTTTGCTGAGAAGATATTTTATCAATGTTGGTGCAATTGTGAACGCATTTCGTGGAGATCGCATCACTGTAATAAAATATTATTGGAACTGTTACTCCAGTATTGTCTACATCCTTAAGCCACGTGTAACGGATTGCAGCTGAATGAGGTTTATTTAAAAGAACCTTACGTGGTGTGATATCATACTACGACCACGATTCTACCAAGTAAGATTTTGGCACCTCCGACGGGACCTTCTTCAGTTGGTTCAGTGGAAAGGGTAGCAGGAGAAACATCCAGCAGTGAAAAGCAGAGATGGCGACATCAGAAATGGAGACATTCCTGAAAATTGGAAATGAATGTGGACGCGAAGGAGCTGAACTCCTCGAGTTTGTAAAGGAGAGAGAGAAGGAGAGATTGGAGAGAGAAGAAAAAGAAACGAGAGAGAGAAGAAAAGGAGAGACTGGAGAGAGAGGAGAGAGAGGAAAAGAGACGAGAGAGAGAAGAAAAAGAGAGATGGGAGAGAGAAGAAAGAGTTAAGGAACGTGAAACCAGGAAACTCGAAATTCAAGCAGAAGAAGCAGAGAAACAGCGAGAGAGGCAGAGAAACAATGAGAAGAGGAGAGAGAAGAGGCAGAGAAGCAGCGACAACATGAAATTCACTTAAAGCAGATGGAGATAGAGGCACAGAGACAGAGGGTTTCTGCAGCAACAGCCTTAGCCAGCAGAGAGCAAACAGCCTGTGCGCCAAAGCTTCCACCTTTCATTGAAAACTCAGATAAGATGGACGCTTACCTAGAGTGATTCGAGCGCTTCGCAAGCAGTAATAACTGGAGAGAAGAAACTTGGTCTATCAAACTGAATGCACTTCTAACTGGCAAAGCACTTGGATTTTACACCCGCCTGCCGAGAGAAGAAGCCGAAGATTATACACAATTGAAAACCGACCTGTTGAGACATTACGACTTCACTGAAGAGGTTTACAGGCGACTATTTGGGAACTGCAAGCCTGAAGAAGGAGAAACACCCGGCCTATTCATTGAAAGAATCAGAAGCTACCTGGATAGAGCTGGCTGGCCTAAACAGATAGTACCAAGACCTGCGTGACCTCATCATCAAAGAACAGGTCCTCAACGCATGTTCTAAGGACCTGGCCACCCACCTCAGAGAGCAAAAAGACCAGTCCCTGAAGGCCATAGCAGACTTCGCTCAAAGATACCTTGACGCCCATAACATGAAGTTCGGGTCAAGTAAACCGCAGCGTGTGTCTGCACCAGCAGAGGAAATCCACAATGTCAGAGATACTCCGAGATACAAGCCGATGGAAAAAATGACATGTGTTCTCTGTGGAAAGAAAGGTCACAAAGCGATACGGTGTCCTTCTAAAGATGTTCCTCCAGGCAACAACATCAGAAGATCCAACCAAGATCGCGGGATAGCAGGAAGAAGTAGTACTACGTCTCAACACAGAGCCGCCGCTGTACTAGCAAATGATGTAACGTCATCCAGTGACTTTGAGTCTGGAGAAAGGCGAGTGACACCGGAGCTGATTGAAACTTTCAAAAAGAATGAACGCATCCCAGTAGGAGATGGGGCTACATTCTTACCAGTCTCAAACATCGCGCTGCCTGAGAATGAAGTGCCGAATATGCCGGTGTTGTCAGGATTCATCGGCAAAGCATCAGTGAGAGTGTTGAGAGACACTGGTTGTAGTTGCGTCATTGTGAGGGAGGACCTAGTAGCTGAAGTCCAGAAGCTACAGGAGTGGACCACCCTCATTTTGGCTGACGGAACTGTAAGAATCATCCCCCTTGCCAAAGTCAGTATCGACACCCCATACTTGACAGGAGAGGTGAAGGCGTTGTGCATGAAGACCCCGGTCTACGACCTTATCATTGGAAAAGTTGTTGGTGCCAGAAACGCAGACGATCCAGATCCGAAGTGGAGACCTGAAACATGTTCTGTTACCACAGGAAGTCAAGCAAAAAAGAGTCACCAAACCATCCCCCTAAAAGTGGCAGACAGCACGGAAGCAGCCGTGGTGAATAGGGACAGGCTGGTGGAGTTACAGAAAAGCGACCCAACGCTTGACAAGTTCCAAAGTCAGGCCGAGCCCATAACACGAAGAGGAAAAGAGATAACATTCGAGACCAGAAAATATATCCTGTATCGAGTATTCGACAGCAACGGAGACAAACCTGTGCGTCAGGTAGTAGTTCTTGAACCATTGAGAATGCAGGTAATGAAATTGGCACATGATTCCATATTGGGAGGACATTTGGGAATCAACAAGACGCTCGATAGGATCCGAGCCGTCTTCTACTGGCCTGATATGGGAGGCCGCGTTCCCCGATTCTGCAGGTCATGCGACATATGCCAGAAGACAATATCCAAGGGAAACGTGCCCAAGGCTCCGCTAGAGAAAATGCCATTGATCGATATGCCCTCCAAGCTGTAGATCTTGTGGGGCCAATATCTCCTCCGAGTGAAGATGGTCATCGATACATTTTGACCCTGGTGGACTACACTACACGTTATCCTGAGGAACATGCGTGTCTGACACAGTGGTTGATATCAAAGACTACGGAGTTGAAGTCGACAACAGAACGAATACTGACAGTGTGAATTCACTAACGGAGTATACCGAGAGAAGTCGTCAGTGTAATCCGCAACACGTTGAATCAGTGCTTCTGACTGTTGACACCGAAAAACTAGATGACGAGATCCTGTTTGACTTTGGCGAACTCCACCACCAGGAGGGCGTGGAGGATGTACAGTATGGACGACACTTGGTCCAGGTAAAACAGGAGAAGCAGAGAGTCCAAATTATGGAGTTCGGGCATCGATTTCTTCCTGACTCTAAGACTGCAGACACTGTCCAGCGTGAGATTGGTCCGACATCGAACGAGCCATTTCGTGACGAGCCGTGTCGTCTGCTTCGTAGCACGAGAGAAGGAATGAGGACGAATGTTGGGGATACACTGGACTTGGGAGTCATCATAGATTCCAGATCGCCAGTGGTCAACGCGACGAAACGGGAAAATCTAATTGGTTGTGTTTGGACTTTCATACTTTCTGTGAGCCGACAGTGTTCGACCCTGGACCAGTAACCTTAGAGATAGACAAGGTGGGGCTACAGCCACGCCCATTTCGTAATGAATTAATTATTCTAATCAACTAGCCATTTAGACAAGCCCACGCCACCAAAAACAACCAATACCTGTATTACCTAGCCATTTTAGTTCCACCCCAGGAATCATTCAAGCAACAATTTTTGATCAGCTACCAACCCACGATTATTAAGCCAGATCCCCCACCACACCTAAATAATTAATGCTGTCATTGGCTTCTTTAAATAAAGGTTAAGGCCACAGGTCAAGGGTCAAGGTCACCAAGATAAAGGTCACCAAGGTCAAGATCACCAAGGTCAAGGTCACCAAGGTCAAGGTCATGGGTCAAGATCACGAAGTTCAAGGTCACCAATGTCAAGGTCACGGGCCAGGGTCAACAAGGTCAAGGTCACCAAGGTCAAGGTAATCAAGTTCAGGGGTCAAAGTCCTTGGTGACCTTGACCCTTGACCTGTGACCTTAACCTTTATTTAAAGAAGTTAATTGCCATAAGTTCTTTGAAATGACTTAAAACAAGTTCTTATAAGTGTCTTAAAATAAGATTTCATAAGTTCTTGACCCAAGTCAACAACTTACTCAGACAGATTTTCCAAGTTACAAGGACAAGAAGAAACTTTTTTCCTCATTAGTAGTCAGGTGGTGGAGCTGATGGCGTCAAATGGGCAGACGAGAAAGGCATGACATCTCTTTGCGAAGAGTATGATAAAAATAATGGATTACCAAAACCTATTGTTACTTGCTTATAAGTCCTTGAACCTTTTTGATAGTTTCTTCTATGCCTATCTTTTTCCCTTCCTATAAAAAAGATTAATTTAGTTCTTCAACATTCACGGGTTGACTACGCATCTTATTCTGTATTTCAGATTTCTGTTGTTTGTAATTGGCCAAATCATCCTGCACTCTTTTAAATTCATGATCGTCAATTTTATTATCGTCTAAAGCCTTACTGATAATAAGTTTCATACTGACAGCTTAGCTGCTGCAAGCGTACTCAATGCTTCATGCTTCTGCAACTTTGTATAAAATCTTTTGTTAAGGGCTTCCATACCAAAGCATGCCAGGCTTGTGGCAAGGCCAACACCTTCAATAGCAATTCCTATGACATTTCCAACTCTCGTTGCAAACAGAGCTATACCTCCTATAGATAATCCAGCTGAAACCACACCCATGGCCATTGATGTGTTGTGTACAGAATTGAAAACCATTTTATATCGTCTTTTGCACCGGGAGTATTTTGCTTTTTCTCCTTCCAAATACTTCAACGCTTCTGTAATATTCATTAAATGGAATGAGTCTGCCTGTAATCTTTCATCATGCACAATAGGTTCAAGTGGTATTTGTGGATACAGTGTTGGCATTTTTATTGCAAATATTTTTTTTAATCTTCTAAATTATTTTGCAACTCTTCAAAGGTATACAATTTGCTAGCGTAATAAAATGAAACAAGATCTATGTGTTCCAGGTTTATGAAACTTAGACGAACAAAAATCTGTTATCGATCACTACCTTAACAGCAGGGACACTACTCAAACCGTCAAAATCTGTGTTGTTTTTTCTAATAGCAATAACAACATTTGTTGACTCTGCTACTGAGCTATCCCACGTAAGTTTGATTCCCTGTGTGATATCTGCTTCTTTCACAGCTTCCACAGATCTCATGAGAATTTCAAAAACTATTGTCACTTCTCTATCCATGGTAAAATTTGCTGGTACAAACAAAATAGAAGTATCTGTTCTACCCTTTCTATTTGTAAGAAAATACCTTCGTTTTCCATACTCTTGCAGTATTAGTTTTTCTCTGCTATTGGTTTCTGCGAAATAGCTTGGCACAAAACTTACAAGCATTGGCTCAGAGTTAACAACTTTTCTAAATACTAAGGCACCTTCATCAGTAAAATAAACATAAGGACTGATAAAAAACAAACTTTACGTCCCATACAATGGGGATAGGTGCAAGCGGAACAGGGGTAGGAATAATTACCCACTTATTAGCCACATGTTTTAAGCTGTAGAGCACATTATTTACAGGAGTAGGTACAGTAACATCACGAAGCTGACTAAGTTTAGGAAACGGTCTCTCAGCACCATCTTTTACATCATCAATTACCTTTCGGTTGTACAATCCAACGGAAACAAGTTCAAGGCCATACACCTCTCCTATCTCACCTTCTTTATCAAAATCTTGCACGTCAGCCAAATCTTTTAACTCTATTGACGGACATGCAACTGGTATAATTTTTGTCTTTGGGCTGCCACTCATTTTTTATTCAGCAAAAATAAAATTTATTTAACTTCCAACACAACACTAAAATCATGCATTATAACTGGTTTACATCCTGATTAGTTACAGATAAACACAGTGATTCAAAGAAACTGGCACCTAATTTTTAAAACTGTAAATTAGGAAATCTAATAACTTCACTCTCACAATAATGAGCAGCTCCAGTCGGTAAGCATCTCAACAAAGTAGAAGGCTTTCCATTGTGAACATTTTCAGTCGTGTTCAGTTCTTTTAAATGAACATTTAGCACTGTGTGTACTGACAAATGAACAGGATATTTTCCATTTATTTCATCTTTAACTGTTGTAGGCAACAAACCACCAATATTAGCACTTCCAAAACCCATTACCTAATTTTCATCCTTGGACGTTATATGTCTGCCTATTAAACCAAGCAAATATGCAAGTTCACTTGAAATTATAGGCTGACTACCTACAGGAAATTCTAATGTAACACGTAAGTTAGCCTGATTTAAAGTTGCTTTAATTTTTAATTTAGTTTGAAACCATTCAGCTAAAGTACAAAAGTCATAATACCCAGATGGTATAAAGTGTGTTTTAGTGCCCAAGCCACTATTGCTAGGGGCGCTATAACTTACATGAAAATTTGTAACATCTGTTACATTAAACCACTTTACAGTGTAGAACATTTCATGGATAGCTACAGCCTTGCTACCATCACGAATATCAATCCCATTAGTTAACCTCACTGGTTTACTTGTGTCAAGATTTGTTAAGGTAATAAACATTTTTTATAATCACATAAAAAAGTACAATGGAATTTAAATCACCAACAATTGCCACTGTAAATGCATTTCAATTTAACGTGGATGTCAAGTACAATGTCGCACCAACTTATGATCAGAAAATAATTCAGCTAAATGAGCTCGATATAGCTTTGTCCGAAGGAGATTTATTTCAAGTAAAAGTACCAAATCCGTATGATCATTAACTAAACCCTCCAATAACAGATGATGCAACTGCAAGAAAGTGGTCCTCAAGTCCACTACAGATGTTTCAAAACCAGCTTAACTTTGCTATACTATGCTCAACTACTGGCTGTGGTGTTTCTTTTACAGACCATTTAAATCACCCATACAAACTGATTAAGACTGTCTATCATTTCCACACGTATTACCGGCTTAGAAGAATACTGTCAGAACTCCATACCCCACTGCCTACTGAATCCAGTTTTAACCCATTTAACAATCCCATGGATTTGAAAGCATTTGAACGCATCTGTAATGAATTTAACATCAGTACAAAGTATGACTTTACACAAAAACTTGATGATCACATTGTATTATGCTATGAGTCACAGACAATACCCTCAAGATTACTGGCCTCCCTACTCTTCATTCTCATCAAAATCTGAAGTGTGGTTAGGTTCAATTGAACAGAAACAGTCTAATGCCTGGACCAAATTTGTCTTAGACAGGAGTGACGGGTTTACACAAGCAGGAGTCGAACGCATTAATGAGTCTATCAGGACGTTTGTGTGGTGTATACTAGGAGCACAAGCTCAAACAAAGTCAAATATTGTAAACGGGAGTGGCAAATTTGAAGAACAAAAACAGTTTCTAGCAAACCTTGAAGATTCAATTAATTGAGAAGTAGATCTCCCATCAAGCATACAACACTACCAAGACGTTCTAAGATAGGCCAGATCGAAAGTTGACTTTGTAGTTAGCATCGGGCTATACATGTTACCATCTGACCTTCAACTCCAAATGGGGACAATAACAAATTATAATAATGAAATAAATGTTGCTGGGCGTGACCAAAAATTAGGACTCAATCAATCTGTAAACTTGAGCCCAACAACCACTCACCTACAACCATTAAAATCATTAATAACGCCAGTAACGCCAGTAACATCATCATCACCTGTACAGACAGTAATGCCAGTAATGTCAGTAACAGCCCCAGCATCGGCACCGACACCTGCACCGGTACAGCCAGTAACACCAGTAAACATACATGAGTCAGAGAGAACTGCATTAGTAATTGGCCTTACTGGATTAGGAATATTACTTCTTTACCTGTTTCATTAAATATCCTATAATTAGCCCTCCTACTGTCACCAAAAAGACCCATATATGCTCTGCCATAAACCCTACTACCTTTGCTGCAGTACTTATCAGCCAACTGACAACGCTCCCTATTATGCCAGGCAAAGCATCCATTGCTTTTACAGCCAATTTCTGAAGCAAGTCTGATATATGAGACAGCTGTTTGTTTACCCACGACTGTAAATCTTTTGGGTCTGATGGAACTGGAGGTGCTGGAGGGGCTTGGGTGCTACCAACTGGTCCACCCGTTACAGCTAACACTACAGTACTGATAATAAATCCAAGAGCAGTAATTAAACTTGCAATAGTGATACCCTGCTATCTGAAAAGTGTTTTTAATCTCTCAGCCAAAGTTGTGTCTTCATGAAGTATTTTCTGAATAGTTTCTCTAATCCTGTTGACCTGTGTTTTCATTTTTTCTTTTCCAATTTCAATTACTTCTAGCCGTGCTGATCTTTCTATTTGCAAATCATTTAATCTGTGTTGTATTCTTTCTTTCATTTCTGTGTCATAATTCTCATCCTCAGCTTTAGCTAATTTTTCTTTTTCTCTTTCAATGTGATTATCAAGCTCGCCTAGTTTGTCTACATTATTCACAAGCTCACCTCTTATTGACTGCAGTGTTTTATCCAAGCCCACTAACTCCCGCATTGTCAAAGGAGAATCACCCATTGTATTTAATGCCTCATTTATTTGCCCTTCTGTAAATGAAGTTTCTTGTATTACTGTGTTTGCTAATTCTGGTTACTTCAGTCATTTCAATTTCTTGTCCAGTTGGCAACATTTTCTGCACATCATGAAGAGCACTAGCAAGACGAGGTGGCAAATGTTTATCTCCAATACCAAGTTGACGCAAGGCGCCAAAACCACCTTCATGTTTGATTGTACTTAAAGCTCTAAACTTACCAGGGTCTCTTTTGTTAGTCAATTGTACTTTTCCTTTGTCAACAGTGTTTAAATATAAATGACCTTTTTCATATTCAAACTGATTAGGATCTATTTCATTTGGGCGGTCACCAACACTATCATAAAATGAGTTCACTTTGTCTTTTAACAGTTCGTGATACATACTAGAAGTATTTCCCATTCCAGTTACATCTGTTGCACTAGTATCATAGTCATTGATGTCAACCATTTCAAAATCTTCATGGTTAAATCCTCCCGCTGCCATTGTTTTATTAATTAGTTTTTTTTTTATTGTGCATAATAAAAATGGCACAGTCCTACGGATCAAAGTTAGACCCATACAGAAAACTATGTGAGCCTCTTGGTGTTAAGGGCATTAGACAATCAATTGTTGTCACAAACAATCCTAGCACCATAGATCAAAACCAAACTCTTACTGTAAAGTTTCCTAACCTAGGCCCCAATGACGTTATTGCTCCTGGTACTGCTCGTCTTGCATTTAATATTGAACTTTCATCAGACACAGATGATGAAAGAACACTAGTTGACAACCTAGGCAGAGCAATTATTAAGACTATTAAAGTTAAACTTGAAGGACAGGAAGTGTTCAGTCTTGACGATGCTGATGTATTCTACTGTTACAAAGATCTGTGGCTCACAAGTGAAGAAAGAGAAGACCGTGTTTATCAAGGTATACAGTCCGATAATGTTGCCAAACTCAGAATCAATGCATCAGATAAATCAACAACAGAAGCCAAGGACGTTATTCTGGCAGAAACATATGGAAATAGATTTTGCATTCCACTTGAATTTGAAATCCTAACAGCACATTTGCCTTATTACCAAGGAGCACTAAATGACCGTCTGAGTTTTGAACTAATCTTTAATGACTACTCCAAAGTTATCAAATCAACGGATCTCAATGCATCATACAAGATCTCTAATATTTCCTTGGAATATGAAATTGTCACACATGCTCATTTAGCTACTCTAATTCAAAAGCAGTACCAGTCAATACTGCCAATTTATTATGATCGTGTTATAAGACACAGTTTGATTCATAAAGATAAAAGCGATCCAATTTGGAACATCAACTTGAACATACCTGCTAGGTCACTGAAAGGCATTCTTATGCTGTTTGTTAAACCGGGAAGTCCATACCAAAGGGATTCAGAAACATTTTACAATCCAAAGATTACTCATTTGTCTTGTACTATCGAAGGTCATCCTAATCAAGTGTATGCTTCGGGTATGCTACCTTACCAGCACTATGACGAGATCACAAAATATTTTGCAGGTGGAAGGCTTAGAGAAAAACCTACAAACATGGCATGCAAAGATCTACATCTGTATGATGTAAGAATTGCTCAATACCTGACAGACAAGTATGCACTGTGGCTAGACCTGCGAAGTACAGATGACGACTACATGGGTCAGGTCGTACTGTTGGAAATGGCAGTGACGGAATTACAATCCAAATTTTAAAAAAAAGGTTGAAAAAGCCGAAGCAATAAACATATATTTGTATCTGATTTATGATGCACAACTGAACATTCAAGAAAGCAGACTGAGTGGACACATATATTAAAATTATAATTAGTATTAAAATGAACTTGATGACACTTGACCCACACTGTGGTTTGTTTTGCGGTGCCACAGGCTGTGGAAAAACTGAATTTGTTCTTAATCTCTTACAAACAAGATACATCTATCATTTCGAAAACATTGTGATATTTTGTCCTACTATCAAACACAACAAAGCTTATCACAACCGTTCATTCATTTGGTCTGATCACAACATTTATTTAGTCGACCCTGAGAAAAAACTGAACGACTACCTGCAGTATTTTTACAAACAACTTGAAGGACAGCCAACATTGTATATTGTTGATGACTGCTCTGCAGAGAAGGATATTGTTAAGAAGTGAAACACACTGGCAGAACTTGCCTTCAGTGGCAGGCATACAAACATCAGTGTTTGGATTCTCACTCAAAAATACAGTGGAGTCCGCTTAACACGAATTTCTGGGGACACGGGAAATCACTTCGTGTTAAACGTATTTCGTGTTAACCAATATGGCCTCAAAATTGATGACGGCCCTCCCGGCAAGGAAAAAGTGTATAAGAGATGCGTTGATGAATGAGTACCAGGTTAAAAGTGCACATTATCATACTAAATATGCATACCTTACCTTCAGCTCGCTAGAAAAACACAAGGATACGTGTACAGCTCACGTATTTAATGTAAAATCCATCAGGTAAAATCCATAGTAAAGTAAAAGCAACACGGGCTGAAGTACGATCTCGCATCGGTAAAAGCAACATGGTCAAAGTCATTTAATAAACACGATGATGGAAGTCTGTCTTGCATTATTGACAGCCCATGTAGAGAGACAATCGTGGATCTCTGTAATCTTGTTTTTTCACTTCAAGCGTAATCGACTTCTGTTCTACCTTGGGGTAGCCACGATCGGTGGTTAATTGAAATGAGGGAGTGTTGGGTGGTATTGGTACACGAATGATGCATGAATACAGTTCAGAAACTCTAGCCAATGAGAAGACGGATTACAACAACTCAAGGCTATTCAGCCAATCACAGGCTAGAGTTCATTCTGATCTGTATCATGTGTACTACAGCACGAGAGTGACATGTGCAGTGCCCCTTTCATGAACTGGTTTTTGGTGTTTGAGACTATAAACTGTGTTCGTGTTAAACAGGTGGATAATAGTGAAAATGCTCTGATTGGGAACTGAAAACAGCTTCGTGTTAAGCGAAATTTCGTGTTAAGCATTTCGTGTTATCAGTGAAATTTTAATACAGAATAAGAAGGCCTTGGCCGGGAATGCAAAATTGGTTCGTGTTAACCGGAAATTTGTGTTAAGCGAGTTTGTGTTAACTGGACTCCACTGTATAATGCTGTACTGAAAGATTTTCGTGAGCAGTTAAAGTTTATCTGTTTGTTTTACTGTAAAGATCGTGACAGCTTTGAAGACTGTCTCAGAGAGAATGATGTCATACCCAATAAACATGAACGAGACTGTGTGAAAAAAAAAAACTGAAATCGACTAAGCATCTAACGCTTATTTTAAACACAGATCAGCTCACAGGGTATGGATTAGTGAATTAATTTAGCCTTATGGTTTGTCTTTAAAAAATGACAGACAGACAAACCATTGATATCACAGACTGCTTCAAAGATGTTAAGTGCATTTTTGACTTTAAAACGCATGTTAAAAAGCCATTTGAGCTCGGTATAAAACTCTCAACACCAACACTGATAAGCATGGTATATAATGTGACTTTGGGGTATTCTGAATGTTTTCCATGTTATGAGTACGAGACTGTTGATCTTAAGACACATACCTTTAGACTTAATGATGCTAACTGCGACTGGTTTGAGGCACTGTGTCAACACATATTCAGACAACTATGTAAACTACATGATTATATTGAAGAAGTTACAGTCAATAAAGTGGTATTACACCTACAGCGCAAGCAGTAATTATTTTATTTTTTATTTTGTCAATCAAATAAAAATGACGGGTAAAATGATTGACTTTACAGAGTGCTTCAGATATATCCAACACTTTGATCAGTTAAGAACAGATTTCAAACAACCAGACATAATGCCAATACCATCGCCATCAATTATATATGTGTCATATAATATGACTTTAGAAATATTTGAAGAGTTAACATTTGTAGAGTACATGCCTGTTGATTTTAAGACACATACCTTTGAAGTTGATGATCGGTGGTTTGAAACAGTGTGTGAACAAATATTCAGACAACTATGCCAACTGAATCTGTTTATTGTAGGTGTTACAGTCAATAAAGTGGTATTACACCTTGTGTAATTTTTTCTATTTATTATTTTGTCGGACAAATAAAAATGATGGACAATGCCCAAAGCTTGTCCGGCTTAAGAAACATGTTTCACACAACAGACTTGCCTATATCCAACACTTACAGTGTCTATGAATCGATAGAAAGTTTTTTTTCTGTCATACAAAATAATCTTCTTTCTGGTAGTGTAAAGATTCAGATTGTTGCTAAAATAGAATTTACCAGGGTAGATGGTGAAGTGATTGTTTCATATATCTCAACAAGACAACACACAGTTAATTCGAGAAGGGAATTGGAAAAAGTGTTTAGAGAAAGACTGTTGCCTGACTTTTTATAAGCAATTGACAGAGCAAAAATGCAGGGGTCTGGTTGGCATGAAGGTCGTGTACATGAACTGCAACTGAAGCAGTCAAGATACCATCCTATTTTAGGCAAATCATGGATACCACTGCCGAAAGAGGTTTTAAACAAAAAGGCTGTTGTTAATATTCAGAACAATGATAATTTCTGTTTTATGTGGTGTGTTCTTGCCAAACTACACTTTACAAAAAACAAGACCTGAACGTGTATCTAACTGTACCAAATTTGAAAACGAACTCAGCTTCAGTGGTATAGATTTTCCCGTTAAGGTAGAGGACATAGATTTGTTTGAAAAACTAAATCCTGGTATATCTGTAAATGTGTATGTATGGGATAATGAGTCTGAAAACAAATTAGAACCAATTAGAGTATCACCACTTGCCCCCACCTATAGTCAGCCAGAAGATAAGCATGTTGACCTTTTATTAATAAGTTCCGAGTATAACTTTCACTACACAATTATTAGGAGTATGTCACGTCTAATTCATGGGCATACAACAAAACACAAGTGTAAACAGGAATTTTGTAAAAGGTGTTTACAGAGGTTTTCCTCTATTGAAGTAGCACACAAACATGTTAAACATTGTAGGTAACCTGATGACATTCAAACAGTACTTGGGTATCCAGATCCTGGTAGCAAGGTTTATTTTAAAAACCATGGGAATCAACAAAAGCTGCCGTTTGTAGTGTATGCTGATTTTGAATCACTGGTTGTTCCATATGATGGTCCTGTTCCAGAATCATTACCAAAGACAATAAAGTTGAGTAACCAAGTGGTGTGTTCTTTTGGATACATTCTTGTCAGGTCAGACGGTCAGCATACAGAACCTGTTATCTACAGAGGTGAAAATGTAGCAGCTGAGTTTTTAACAGAAATGAGACAACTGTATAGTCAAGTAGTACAGTATTTGGAAAACTGTCAGATGCCTTTGTTGATGACAGAAGAAGACAAACTAAATTTTGATGCAGCAGTGATGTGTTGGTTTTGTGAACAAGCCCTTGATGGTGATAAAGTTCGCGATCATGACCACATAACTGGACGTTACAGAGGTGCTGCACATGGTGATTGCAACTTGAAACTAAAAATTGATCCCAAGGCATATAAGTTGCCTATCTTTTTCCACAATCTCAACGGGTATGATTCACATATTATCATGCAGTCTGTGGACGAGTATTACAAAAACAATTAGTTGCATTGCCCAGACTAATGAGAAATACTTGACTTTTAGGTTGGATAAATTAGCATTTTATGACTTTATGCAACATTTGTCTTTAGGGCTTGCTAGTCTGGCAGACGGACTGACATCGTTTCCAATAACAAGTAAATATTTTGAGCCAGACTTGATCAAGAAAGGAGTGTATCCATATGAGTACATCAGTGACTGGGTTGTGTTTGAGGAAAGGAGACTGCCACGAAAAGAGAAATTTTATTCTACACTAAATGGTAAAGGTATTTCTGACTCTGATTATCAACATGCACTTGATGCGTGGGATAAATTAGGGTGTCAAACAATTGGTGACTACCACTATCAGTACTTAAAGGCTGACGTTTGTTTGCTAGCAGACGTATTTGAAAGTTACCGTGAAAAGGGTTTGTTGCACTACAGTCTTGACCTTGCTTGCTACATAACTAGTCCTGGCATGACATGGGATGCATTTTTGAAATCCAGCAAGATATTTATAGACCTGTTGTCTGATCGTATAATGGGTGAAATGGTGGAACGTGGTTTGAGTGGAGGTATTAGTATAGCCGCAAACAACTATGCCAAAGCCAACAACAAATATCATGACGACTTTGACCCCTCAAGGTCAAGGTCATTCATTACATACTTGGACGCTAATAACCTTTATGGATTTGCAATGTGTGAGTTATTGCCCTTGAAAAACGTATGTCTACATGATTTGTCACAGTGTGATATAAAAAATTAACAAATGAAATTATGAATTATGATCGGGATCACAAAAAGGGTTGGATCTTTGAAGTTGACCTGGAGTACCCACACCATCTACATGATTACCACAATGATTATCCATTAGCAGTTGAGAAAATGAGTTTGACGGGGAAAAAAGAAGACACTAAACTTGTGCCAAATTTGAATGACAAATTCAATTACATATGTCAATATTGATTGCTGCAATTTTACATCAGGCATGGGTTAGTACTAAAGAAAGTTCACAGAGGTATTTAATTTGATCAGAGTGCTTTCATGAAAGATTACATAATGAAAAACACAACATTGCATGCCAGAGACGGCAACACTGCATTTGACAAAGACTTCTTTAAGCTTATGAACAATGCTTGTTTTGGTAAGACGATGGAAAATCCTCATCACCGCAAAGATGTGAGAATGGTCACAACTGAATTGGGTGCAATTAATCTTACAGGCAAGCCACAATACACAGGGTACAAAGAGTTTTATTCATCATTGTATGCAGTGTCACTCAAAAAAAAAGATTGTCAAACTGGACAAGCCAGTATTCATTGGTATGGCATTATTTGAGTTGTCAAAACTGCTGATGCTTGAATTTTACTATGATTACTTCAAACCAAAATATCCTGAGTGTCGTCTGCTTTACACTGACACTGACTCTATGATCATTGATGTGCCTACTGAAGACTTTTATGAAGACATGTATATGTATGACACGTCTGATTATCCTAAAGATCACCCGCTGTTTAGCACACAGAATAAGAAAGTGCCTGGGAAATTTAAAGTTTGAACTCAATGGAGTGCCTATTATTGAGTATGTTGGACTGAGATCAAAAATGTATTCTATACTGCACCAATAAGGCAGTCAGTCCAAAGCCAAAGGTATCAAGAAAACAGCGATAAAAAATAAAGACATTCGCCATGAACATTACAAGCAAGTATTAGATGGAGAACTGATGCCTGATTATCCAAACAAGACACTGAGGTCAAATAGACACAATATTGAAATGATCCAAACACATAAAAAGTCACTTGCAGTTGGGGACACAAAACGAGTGTTTCATACCAAGGAAAAGGCTTATGCACCTGGGCATTATGCACTTACGTTATCTGAAGAAATAGCCAATGAACTGGTTGATGAATTAATCGATCAATTAGTTGATAAAATGGTTAACCTTTTCCCACTGTAGTCTGCCAGCTAGATTTTTCCCTGCTACCGTAGTAATTTTGACACATTTCATTGGCCTTGTCTGTTGTAAAAATCTTATCATACCCCAACATATTTGGTATCAGTGAAAAAAGCAATTCAAGGTGAACTCGTAGACACTATGCTGAAGAAAATATTTTGTAATGTTAAGATTTTACAGGTGTATAACGAAGATGGGGTAAGAAGCCAAAAATCAAAAACAGTTTCACACTGGGTTCTGAAACTCAACATGCTGTTAGTGTATTAGTTAGCCAGAGTGTGAAAATAACAACTCACCTAGCATTCCAGAGACATACTCTAGTGTGTCACCAGTAAATAATCCAGAAAGAAAGGCACAACAGAAACGTTTCTTCACACATAAAAGTTTTTACACCAAAATCTGCCATTTTTTTTTTTTTTTTTTTTTTTTTTTTTGCACATGGGGACGTTTTGTATTAGAGCTTCTGATTCGTTGGTTTCAGCCCATACAAACAAGAAAAGTCACTCTACAAGTAAAGAAATGAGTGCTTGACATATTATAGTAGATTGCTTCCCTTAGACCATACTGCCGGTATTGGCAATGGGAAACTAGGCCAGCGCACATATGTGTGCGTCCCGTCGGCAACGGAGCTTTGCGTGGGGCATACATATGTGTGTTCCGTCGTCAAAAGGTTAAAAATGCGTAACAGTGTCTGGGGGAATAATCTGTAATTCTTCTCTAACAAATGCCCTCTGAGGTGCAGGCTCATACAGATAATAAATCGATGTATTAGCACCAGGAACTATTTTGTTTATATTGTGGACAGATGTAGACCATATTGGATCAGTTGCCCTACGTCTGACATCATTCTCGGCCTCGCCAGGTTGATACAAATATCTCACCTGTTTTGTAAACAAGCTTGTGTCGGGGGGTGTTGTTTTTATTTCTGACCCTGACGGTATTGTTTTTAATTTAATAGCATCAACAGGTTTAGGGTGACCTTCATTATTCATTGCTTTTATCACAGATGGTAATCTCTTAACCCACTCAGTGTTACATGCATCATGCATGAGTTCCTTAGAATACTTATAGCTGAAAAGTCTCTCCGATAATTGCTTGTTAAAGTTTTCAACAATAGCCTGTGATCTATGCATGCCCGGTATGCCTCGCCGCACTAGCACTCCATGCTTTGCAAATAACTGGTTAACAGCGCCTTTAAATTCAGATCCGTCATCGACTTGCACTAGCCTGGGAAATTTTAAAGGACCACGACTATATATTTGTGTTAACGCAGTGGCTACCGTGGTAGCATTCTTGTCAGTTATGGGTTCAGCATCCTTGTACCTTGAAGGTATATCGACAACAGTTAATGCATATTTGTATCGTTTCTTTCTTATTGTATCATGTGGCAGGAACAGAAGATCCATTTGATGGGTGTCATTTGGTGTAGTGTTCACAAAATGAGGTCTTGTTATTTTTCTTGGAGCAGGTAAATATATTTGCCAAATTGCCTGTTTTTGAGCCACTGTTTTATTTGGTCGAGTGTAACATCACTACCCACAGCTGCATGTAATTTTTCTATTGCAGTTTTCCCTTTCCAGTTGCCAATAGGGGAGTAATATATTTTTGATAGTTTAGCACCAAGTCTGTCATTTCTTCTAGCAATAAAAACTCCTGTAAAATATACTAATGTCATTCCTACTAGAACAAATATTATTTCTCCATTTTTTTGTTCTGGGCTTGGCTGGTAGTAGTCACTACGTTTTGGTCGTGGGATGGTCATGTCTTCGCCAGTAACAAGAAAATATTCTTTGATCGTGTCTTCGACATTTGAAAATGTATGCTGTGCGTGACCCTCAAGCCTGAGTTTTTCATTGATAAAATCAAGTTTCTCTATTCTTTGCTTTTCGTAATCTTCTTGAGCTTGTGCCAGTTTTTCAGATGCCTCATTGTGACGCTTCATTTCTTCTGCAGATTCCTCTCTACCCATTTTTGAAAAAAAAAGATAGTTTGATCCACTAAAAGCCACTGCGTTAAACAACGGCCCCACCAATCATAATAGCTATAGTTGCCATATTTTTTATTTTCTTGGAAACATTTTCTGGAATAATTCCTTGCTTGACGAGAAGGTATTTTGTTGCAATTGATGCTGTTACAACAGCTACTAGCTTAGCACTGTCTTCGAAGTCTAATCTACTCAAGTCTGCCGATTTCATTTTGAGAAGACTTTTTCCCAGCATAGAATAAGCAACTGTTAGCCCGCTTATTACAGCAGAGTGATAGACAAGGTTCATTATGTTCTTTGTGTCGCTCATTTTCTTATTCCACAAACATTAAAATAATAAATTTATTTACTGCATGTAAAATGGGTCCACAGCTTTGGGTGTTGCTGGTAATGTGGAGACTTCTTCTTTTGTTTTTGGAGTGTTTGATTTTTTGGACACTGTTCGAGTGTTTGGTTTGTATTTTTTGTATAATTGGTAACCTACGTAACCAAATCCGACAACAAATCCAGCAACTATATATTTTGTTGTTTCAGGTTTAGACTCAGTTGTTTGTCTCTCACTTTTTTGGGGGTGTGTTGGTCCTGACGGTAGTGACACTGGACCTGTTGACGGTGTCTCAGTTACTTGAGTCTTTTCTGTTAATGCTTGAAGCTGTAATTATTTTTGTCTGTTATATTCAGCTAATTTTTTCCCAGCCTCTATTCGACCTAGACTTTTAACCTTAGTCACCGTTTGAACTTGTGTCAAGACAGGACTCTGATGTGGAGTCGTGTGGGTCTAGTCCATTTTCTTCTAATTTAAAATTTATTTTTGAAAAATCAATATGACTATTAGTAACAAGTCAGGTTACCACAGGTGCAAGGTAATTCCCAAACTTGTAAAACATAAGGCATGCTAATTTGCCTATTGAACTTGAAACTATGGGGTTGCTTTCTACATCATGTGAAAGGCTGTCACTATCAACAGGTAGGAAGTGACTCACAGCTTTTGTGTATAGGCAGACAAGAGATCGACTCAAATCACGTGTCATTAGTGAACTAATGTTATTTTCATATTTTGAATGTAGTTTGATTAGCTTGTCAGCGGTGAGAGATTCTATGTCTTCTGTCATTTATTGTTTACCAAGAAAAGCTTTTGATTTTCCAGAAACAACTACAGAGAGAAGCCTTTGTTTTGTTAGAGTCTAAGTCTTTGTTCTCTACAGCACAGATATCGCTTAGAAGGAGTAATTCGTCTTGATTCATTTATAATGTAATATAATAATTTTGTTTAAAGAAGTCAATGACAGCATTAATTATTTAGGTGTGGTGGGGGATCTGGCTTAATAATCGTGGGTTGGCAGCTGATCAAAAATCGTTGCTTGAATGATTCCTGAGATGGAACTAAAATGGCTAGGTAATAAAGGTATTGGTTGTGTTTGGTGGCGTGGGCTTGTCTAAATGGCTAGTTGATTAGAATAATTAATTGATTACGAAATGGGCGTGGCTGTATCCCCACCTTGTCTATCTCTACCTTTGAACTGTATGAACTGTGAGTGTGAACTGTACCCCATGATTTGACATTGTTCCAGGAGTGAACTTTGACATTCATATCTAATCTAATCAAGGGTTCGCATAACTTTCAAGCGGATTGTGTGCAGAACAGTTTAAATGAAAATTTTTTGTGTCCAGAACAGTTTTAAAGAAATATTTTGGTGTCCATGAAAATTTAAAGGGACATGTTTGTGATCAGAACAGTTTAAAGGAGCATATTTTCATTCAGGCCATTTTAAAGGAACTATTAATTATTTTAAGCAGTTAATTTGATTTAATTTGTTGTGAAATTGTATTTGTTTAGGGTTCTGTGTAGATTAACACAGCCACAACCGTATTTTTGGATTTGAGAAGAAATTTTGTGAAATTTCGTTCTAAAAGGGGAGGGGGGGGGGTAGGTAATGTTATGATTGTGGTTGTGTTGTTCTGTTAGAGCGTGCGTGCATAAATCGTAGGAAGTGATCCGAGGTTTTATTTGAGCTATCATCTATCATATTTACGAATCAGGAACCTTTTCAGTGAATTTCACTTTCGTTTACGAATAGTGCGATGTTGATTATCTGTTGCCACATGGAGTTGAGTCAGGAAAAGTCTAGAGGCAGCTCGAATATTCATTTGTTTACTGCGCACGTGTCGCTTAGCTTTCAGTACTAATGCACTGATCATGTGTTTACCAAATAGAGCGGGCAAGGTCGTGACCTGTCTGGCCTACTTTTGTGTGACGTCATGGCGCGCCGGGGATTTTCCTAACATAGAGGTTGAAGATAGTAGCCAGATATTTACAGAATATTCCAGTGTGAACGTACCTTTGAGTTTTAGTTACGTACTGTGTTTTGATTGGCTGTGTTGTACGATTTTGCTTGATTTTTCTGAAAAACATACCACTATAAAATAGTCATGCTAGGAAGCACCTGTGTACATTGTTCAGTTGTAAAATTGCGATGTAACAGCGTCATACATTGTTCAGTTGTAAAATTGCGATGTAACAGCGTCGGTACATTGTTCAGTTGTATAATTGCAGTGTATTGACATTGCGAGAGAGCGCTATGCAAGATATCGTGCTTCATTGTCAGTGACAGAGTTATGCACTGAATGGTGATGTTCATTGTATGAGAGACGCATTGTGTCAAAGTTGGACATTTTGCTGAGAAGATATTTTATCAGTGTTGGTGCAATTGTGAACGCATTTCGTGGAAATTGCACCGCTGTAATAAAATATTGTTGGAAGTGTTACTCCAGTATTGTCTACATCCTCACGCCATGTGTAACGGATTGCAGCTGAATGAGATTTAAAAGAACCTTACGTGCGTGCCGTCTGGTGTGATATCATACTAAGACCATGATGCTACCACGTAACACCTACCTACCGTCAGAAGCGTGTGTACTGTGATATACTGTTCAAATATTGTAGAATATCGCCTGGAAATGTCACAAATTCATGAAGTAGGAATAATTTATTGCATTGTTGTTTCTAAGTCTTCAGCCCTTTTTTCAATGGTAGAGGGTGCCTTGATGTCATTTTCACCTCCTAAAGCCAGCAGAGGGAAATAACAATGACATTGTGACACCATGGGTCAACTCATGAAAATGGTTTGCATTTGTAGCAGTCTATTACTATATGTATGCAATGCCTATCGAAAAAGTCTACACTTAGTGTTCTCATTGGAACAGGTATTTTCCAAGTGTCTTTTGTGTGACAGGGTGTTGAGAGCGTAGTGTCTGTAATGTCTAAGCAACCTTCTGGTGATGCTGGCCTGGTTTTTGTTCTTTTAAAATTGCGTTGTTGTTTTTGTTAAGTCACTATGGAACCTTCAAGTTACGGCGATCAAACATTACACATCGACTAAAGTAATAAGTTACATGTTACTGCATGTGTGGCCGATTTGTTGCATGCTTAAAATAGTAGTCTTACAGTAGCAATAAGCATCAAAACTGTGTAACAAATTTGTTTTTGTCTTGGAGAATTTCTGTGCAAAGTGATTTTGTCATTTAAAATATATGCTGACTCAGGGAAAAAATACAAAGCAGCATGAAGTAAAAGCAGACATTGACCAAAGACCTGTATACACATAAAGGATAGATCAGTAACCTAATAGGGTTGACTTTTCCTGTTAAAAGTTACGCCAGCAACAAATGTGTTTTACTGTGTCAAAGGTAAAGCAGAAGACATTTTCTTGTAGCCCTGTCACTAAATCATGTGCGAGTGTGTTTTTTTTGTGGGTAATATCCCATTGTGAGAACAAGAGTTGCTGAGAGATGTAAGGGTGAAAACAGAGGTGAGTTACATGCTTTAAAAACAAATCCAGGCATCTTATAGATAAGACTGTCCATCACAGTACAAATAAGCCTTAAAAAAATAGAAGCGTCCAGTCCTTTATGAACGCAGATTCCATGATGACATGAACTTCATCCCATTATACTCCAACCTGCCCTTGTCCTCTTTCTTATGTATGTGTGCAGCTTTAATTGACGTCAGTACTGATCTTGTTCAAAGTATTTGATAGACTGTAAAGCTTTTGGGACGTGTTTTTTTTTTTTTTTTTTTTTTTTTGTTTGTTTGTTGTTGTTGTTTTGTTATGCTGCCAATTAGGATGAGGAACTGTTTTAATTATAAAGAAAGTCTGAGTTATGTCAATGATTAGCCATGCCGTTATGATAAATTTTATTGTCCTAAGGTCCAGATGGCAGAGCCACATGCGGGCTATTTTTTTTTTAATGTCACATTATGAACAAAAGTAAAAAGAAAACAAATTTTGTTTTTAGTTTTACTAACCCCTTCTTTTTGTGAGCACTATATGTCACTCACGCTAAGTTTGACTACGTGACTTGTGGCTTGAACACACATAGTGGATGATGGTGGTGGAGGGGTGAAGATGGGTCATGGCTGTAATGTTTTTCTATAGGTGGAGGTTGTCACTTAAGAGAAGAGATTGCTTACTTTTTTCAGATATCTTTTGAACAATTCATTATTCTGGAAAACAGTCAGAATGAAAGATGATTATTTTATTTACAGTATGTTTGCAAAATGCCACGGAAGGTATACTTTACTTAAGAAGGTATGAGGTAACTTGAAATTTACGAAATGCATGTCAGATAATTTAAAATTCTCCGTATGTGTTTGTCATCCTGATTTTCTACTGAATGAAAATGAACAGTGTGATTTTTTATTCACTTTATCTCGTCACATTCTTCAGGTAGGGGGGAACTTGCTTCACAAGATTATTGTGTCAATGTTCACCTGTGGATACTCCCTAGTGTGATGAGCACAAGTTCAGGGGCCAGTTGCATGAGCGAGCTTAAAGCAATCTGCTTCATAGCACTTAGCAGGCTTTCATTGCTAAAGTTTGTAGGTACAACGGGTTATCAGTGTTGTCTTACCTAAACTACGACTTTTCTACCCTTTTTGTCACAATCCATGTGAGCTGGCACACACATCAGAGATTGCCCACTGCCCCTTGGGCAAAACAATTTCAACCCCTGATGGGTACACTGTTCAATGTTTAAACCGTACATGGTGTACACTCTTTTGTGTTAATGTATAATGAGATGTCCCAAGTCTCAATTGTGGACCTTGATGCCAACTGTCTCAACATAAATGCCGGTTCACAGGTTCATTGGGCACTCGTGTAACAAGCAAGACGAGAACTTTTATAGAATTTACGCAGGACATTTAGCACCATGTGGATGTTTAAAAAAAAAAGTTTACCCTATAAAAAGTTTAAAACAGGTCTGTGTACTATAATGGCCTCTTCAGCTTTCAATTATGTCTTACAATATAATGCTGGGTACACAGGATACAGTGTCCTGTGTTAAAGTGTGCACTGTTCTGTGTTAATTTATGTCAAGCATTTAAATGTGTACACTCTTTTGTGTTAATGTATAATGAGATGTTCCAAGTCTCAATTGTGGACCTTAATGCCAACTGTCTCAACATAAATGCCGGTTCACAGGTTCAATGGGCACTCGTGTAACAAGCAAGACGAGAAGCTGTTCTGGTGGGGGTGCAACAGCCTGTGCCTCAGTGGCAACAGTTGTGGGGGTATTGCGGCAGGAAAAGGTGAGCCCCCGTTACGTATAGTAGATTTTCTGTCTTCAGCAGCAGTGGCAGAGGAAGAAGTGGCACTTGGGGGTGGTGTCACTATAAAAGTGAACAGCAAACCGAAGTTTGACAACGTTTCCCCCGCACACTGGATAGTGGCCAACAGCCGTATTATGGTGGCCATTAGTCTGACTACTCACTAATCAGATAGGTGAGGCTGGCGTTGGTTGATATGTACACATCCCTTGTGGACTTTCTCAGCGTTGGCCTAACGATCAGTTGGATCCCTTACCCTTCCCTGTCGGACGCCCGGTCGCCGGCCCGCGGAGTGATGCGCGGTTGTGGGGCGGGGCGATCGTGTGCATCCCTAGGGGGTGTATGTGGTCGTCTTGTTGCGTGCCTGTGTGATTTTCTGTGGGCTGGTGGGTGCCTGTTGGGTGGGGCTGGTGGCTCTGGCTGGTTGCTCCCCCCCTTTTTTTTCTTCTCTTTTTCCTTCTCTCTCTCTCTCTCTCTCTCTCTCTCTCTCTCTCTCTCTCTCTCTCTCTCTCTCTCTCTCTCTCTCTTCCTCCCCCCTCCCCCTACCCCTCTTAACACTTCTCTCTTTCCCTCTTTCTCTCTTTACGCTTTTTCCCTCTCCCTTCTTCAACTTCTTCCTCAACCCCCACCCGCCCTCGTCTCTCTCTTTCTCTCTCTCTCTCTCTCTCTCTCTCTCTCTCTCTCTCTCTCTCTCTCTCTCTTTCTCTCTCTTCCTCCCCCCTCCCCCTACCCCTCTTAACACCTCTCTCTTTCCCTCTTTCTCTCTTTACGCTTTTTCCCTCTCCCTTCTTCCACTTCTTCCTCAACCCCCACCCGCCCTCGTCTCTCTCTCTCTCTCTCTCTCTCTCTCTCTCTCTCTCTCTCTCTCTCTCTCTCTCTCTCTCTCTCTCTCTCTCTCTCCTCCCCCCCCCCCCAGTGTTTATTTTTTTTTCTTTCTTTCTTTCTTTTTTTGAGTTACCCTTGAAGACGGTTTCACAACTACCTACTCTCCACTTATACCATATTCTCTTACTGAATTTGTTTATTTACTTTGTTTCAATGACTTATTCCTTGTTGTGTACCGTGCTAAATGCTGTTCTTTTTTTTGACGGGGTCCTCCCGTTTTTCACCGAGGTAGTCCTCAACTTGAAAGTGATATAAAGTTTGCCTTCGGGTTGGTGTTTAGCGTGCCCAAGGGTACTCCCCGTTCGTTCTCTCTCTCTCTCTCTCTCTCTCTCTCTCTCTCTCTCTCTCTCTCTCTCTTCCTCTCTCTCTCTCTCTCTCTCTCTCTCTCTCTCTCTGCTCTCTGGCCTCACACTCACGCATTTACCTTTGCTCGCTCCTGCGCGCGCTTACACACACTCTTGTCCGTCGTGTTCAGTTTCTCTCAGAGTCTCTCTCTTATGATTTTTCGTTGACGTCATTTTTACTTTTTCTGCACTTTTGTTCTTCCTTTTCTTTTATTTTACGTCACCTCCTTCAGTTGCCACATTACTTCTGCGAATGAAGATAAGTAGCGGCTAATCTCTCTGTTTCTTTGTCTATTTTGACAAAGAGTATTTACCCGACATATTAATAAATTGTGTTGTACCCGTCTTTTCTAAGCGTGTTTCTTTATCCGTTGGGTACTTCAAACCAACACCGGGTTTCACGCCGCACGCCTACCTCAAGTACTCGGCGATGATGGGGGAGCTGGCGGCCAGATACACCTGGCAAAGTGTCCTGCTGTTCGACGATGAGTATCGTCAGCAGCAAGCGGCCGAAGCATTCCAGTGGGGCACGGACGCCCCACACCTGTCCACGGTGGTGCAGCGCGACCGTACTGCGCAATCGGCGATGCCAGCTGGCTGACCTGCTCGCAGAACAGGAGGACGGACGGCCGGACCGCGCCCACAACGCCCCATTGGCCGCTCTAGCAGGGAAGTGTGCCTGCAGTACAATGGAGGTTACTGCACCTACGGCGCACGCTGCCAGCTGGACCATGTGTGTGCCACATGCGGAATAGAGATCACCCGGCGCGGGAACATCGTGACACACCTGCAGCAGCGGGAGGTGGCAAACACGGGAAAGCATAGGACACAGCGCAGCAGGTTGCACACGGCGAGGTAGGCCCCACCCATTCTAGCACTTCTTACTCAGCACTAAGTCCATACAACTGTCAACTGTTACGTTCTGGAGCGTCCATTAGTTCAAAGCTTTTAGTGTGGCAAGACGAATTAGCTTCTGATAAAGACAAAAACGTTTTCCTTGAAGGTATCGTACATGGTCTTTATATCACGGACAAACGTCAGACTGTTAGATCTGTAGAGCAGAAAAATCACACATCTGCCTTAATAAAACATAGTAGCGGTAGAAAAGGAGCTCATCGATCAGATAAACAAAGGTCATTATATCGTAGCATATCAAAAACCAAACGTAATTACCGCTTTTGCTGCGATCCCAAAAGACGACAATAGCATACGCCTTGTAATGCACGCAGACTTGCCCCCAGTCGCACGTACAGACTCTCGCACAACAGACGCATACACCGCCACTGACTCAGAGGGGCGCATTCATGCGGTAAAAACTCAACACACGGGCTCCCTTTCTAACGTAACTTTTAAACAATATGAGAAGAATGCTCACAAACTATCACAACTACATACACCACTTCTTTCCCACTACCAGCATCTTAACACGACATACACATACACACAATATCATTGCCAGGCTAGGTATTAGTCTCTCACTCTCCAACCTGTTTGATGTTCTCGCCTGGTTACGTTCAGTCCTTTCACGTCTATGTGTGCAAGTCCATTCTCGTACGCTCCCGAGTCGTCCTGTCTCTCGTATCGTGGACGTCCTCGTTACTCGTACTGTATCTTCGCTGTGACCCAAGTGTCTTGGCACCAGCCGCTCACTCCCGGAGTGAAGAGATGGAGAGATGACCTCGCATTAGGTCCCTGGTGACTGACGTCTCGGCGTCCGTCACTCCACCCTCCGACAAGCACTCTGAACACAATAAAGTCCTAAAACGTAACACCTGCTAAACAACAACATATTGGATCACATGAGAAACATTACGTAACCTGGCTGATACAAATAACTCACACGTTCATTCACACACACACGTGCTTCATAACCCGAACTACTTTCGTCACACCCCATAACTCTGCCACTACCTTGAAACAGACTATAACCTAACACTCTCCCTATACACTATTCTATACACTGGAAAAGACTATGCTTAACCAACCACGCACTACCTTCATGACGACTTAGACATACACCCCTCACATTCCTTTAGTAATCCATCTTGGTAAATTACTGTATACGAAAACACCGGTTACCTCACTGAATCACAAACCAACATAACTGAACCAACCCAGACAACGCTATACAACCACATTACTCTTACCAACGCATACCGTCTTTAACTATCAATAATACATATAGAAACATACCTGAATTCTAGGTTTCAGAGTCTTGGAATACGGGCTAAGGTATCTCACACACGTCTGTAATCTCTGACAATAAAGCCCGTACTAATGTTTCTACAGCTCTGCCAGACTGAGCTCTTGCCTACAACTCACTAAAACTACCCGATTCCACGTGGATCTCGGCCTCACGGACTATCGACACAAAACAAACCGTTGACAACTACTGTACCGTATTTACCCTACTGTGTGAACACTATGCATGAGCATCGAGTTTCATCACAATTTCCCCTTCCTCGGGAAAAAAATAAAACGACCGAGGTTTGTTTTAAGACTACTCGACGCAATATCAGTACTATCCTATCACAGAACAAAAGAAAAAGAAATAGAACAGCCTTAAACCTCAACGTACACTCTCGGATCGCACAGCGAACGCGAAAACAGAACTAACACGTTAATACCACCAGAAATGAAAACGATCCAGCGACTGCCCACACAATCGCGAGACCCCAGTCTCCGACCTACCTAAATATTGGGTGGTGAGCGGCATTTCTGTCTGCAACAGAACTATGCCGTCTCAGACCAACCCAACTGGTGGGCCAAACCCGCTGACGGATCCCCTGATTCTGGACGGCAACAACACGGTCCGTTTGCTCACGAGCACACTTGCTCTGAGCTCTTGTCGCGACTGATGCGACTGGACCACGAGGAACGTAAGCTCGCTTTATCGCTCCGACCCTACCCTACACCCTTCATGTTACCCAGAACTAAATCAAATACTGGCTCGTCGATGACACAAGAGATCAGATCCCCTGAGAAAAACTCCGTGTCAACCTCTATCATAGCAAAAGGAAAAATTTCTATCTTCCCTCCGAACGAAATCACTTTCTGTGTCTCCCCTGTGAACTGATCTTCCCTAACTAGGCTACGTCTGACCCCCGCGCTCGTTGTACCTGAGTCACGGAGAACAGAAGCGAGACATCCGTTTACCACACCGTCCACCATCGGTAGGTAACCACCTCCCTCAGCTGAACACTCTCCGCCCAGCTGTGGTTGCTCCCCGACTGGGACTGCAGAACTGGCCATGTGAACGGGCTGCTCCGCCCCTTCCACCATACCAGGACTGTTAGGACATTGATGAGCAAGATGGCTGTGTTTTTGACAACTAAAACACTGCGCGCCTGAACTACTGTAAAGGCCCCGCCACACTTGCCGGTTGTGCTCCGATTTTGAAGCCGATTCCGATCCGATTGCGATTGGATGACGTCATATATCCGATCCGATCGCAATCGGCTGGGAATCGGGTGTTTAGAAACTGCTCTATTTTTCCGATCCGAATCGGCCCCGATTGTAAGCTTCAACCAATCAGAGCGCGTCTCGCAAAGCACGTCGTTTCAGTTTGCAAATGGCGGAAGATCAGGCACCTTCGTTGCCGCCGATGTTTCGCCCGCCTCAATCTTCCCGAATATGATGCAAAACTGCTGATAATGCAAGCACATCATCATCACTGTCCAAACAAGTAGCCATTTCGCTGAACAGGTACGACCTTGATCTTCGATTCAAACCGGTCGGCTAAATAAAGTCGGGGAATGTGTGGCAGTGCACACGTTTTTGCAGTCCGGTCCGATCACACTCCCATTCAAAACTGCTCAAGAATCGGCCTCAAAATCGGGCATGTGTGGCGGGGCCTTAAGGACAGTTGCGACTGAAATGCCCGTACCCACGACACGCAAAACACTGAGTGTCCGAATTCGCAATACGACCACGACCATACCCACGCCCAGATGTTTCTCCTCGTGCGTACGGATCGCGACCGCCATTGCTGTCAATCCTATCCCCGCGTCGAAAACGTAAAGTACCTCTACCGTTAAACAGTTGGGCTCCACGCAAGGTATTGACGCCCCGATATCCGCCAGTCGTGTTAGCGGCGATCAACCCGACTGGCGGGGACTCGGTCCTACGCGCTAGGTTTTTCGTTGGATGCGCCAGCCGAAAAGCCTCCGCGTTCTGAACTAACTTGTGTGTAGTCTTGAGGTTACGGTCCCTCAAGAATACCGCTAGATCCTTGGAAACGCTACCAAAGAACTGTTCCGCCAACAGCAGATCAAACAATGCCTCGTACATGTGGTCGATCTTAGACAGTTCGACCCAACGTACGAGCAAATGGGACAACCGTTTGCCAAACGACACAAACGATTCCCCTGTCTCTGGCCGACAAGCTCTCAAGCGTTATCTGAAACCCCCCGCACTACACTGGAACTTCTGCAAGAGACACTCTTTCATAGTCTCGTAATCTACGTTCCCCGAAACGTTCAAGCTATGGAAAAGACTCAAGGCCTGACCTTCTAGCACAGACGAAAGCAAAACGGGCCAGTTGGCAGAAGGCCAACTCAACGCCTGCCCGTGAGCCTCGAAACGACACAAAAAAGCGTCAATGGAGTCAACAGACTCCTTAAACATCGATAATCTAGGGAAATTACGTATGCCCCGCCTACCGAATCAGTATCTGGAGCTGTTGTAGACCCCGCATCTCGAGCTAACTGTAGTTGTACCTCCCTATCCTTATCTTCTTTCTCTCTTTGGTATTCTAGTTCCTTCTCTCTTAACGCATGTTCCCTCTCGTCCTCTTTAAACGCTAGTTCTTTCTCTTTGAACTCTATTTCCTCTTTCTTAAGTATTTTCTCTTTCTCTTCTCTCTCCCTCGGAGCTTCTAACTCCTCTTTCTTAAGTATTCTCTCTTTCTCTTCGCTCTCTCTCCGAGCTTCTAACTCCTTCTCTTCTCTCAGTATCTGCATTTCTAACTCTTTCTCCTCCCTAAATTTACGAATCTCTAACTCTTTCTAGGCTTTCCGTTTCTGAACGTCCAGTTCTTCCTTCTTAAGGAATCTTTCTCTTTCCCTGTCCTCCCTATCCTTACATTTCTCAACATAATCAAAAAGTTTCTCATCTTTAAGCCCTAGCCTCTCACCTTACTTAATGTACACCTCTACCTGGTCTGACTCCATAATTAATTACAATAACTTCCGAAAATTTGAAAAACGTAAAAATACCAAAAACACAAACAAATCAACGGCAAGAACTTAAAATGAAAACCCACAACAATATCAACAACCTATACAGAAAAACTTCGACGTCCAAATGGAACGAAAAATAAGAAAGATAGAAAGAATTAGCAAGGAAGAAGAATAATACCTATACAAAAGGAAGAAACAAGTCCTAACTCCTCGTAAGATCCAGAAAACTACTGAAACAACGGATCTTACCCCCTAGAATCTCAGAGGGGAATCTAACACAAACAACCAAACACGCACATAGCAATCAACCCTTAATCTAAAATCGTTACTCACTACTCACTACCGCCCGCACTACTCCAAAATACCGCTAAAATAGGGTCACCACTGTAACGCACGCAGACTTACCCCCAGTCGCACGTACAGACTCTCACACAACAGACGCATACACCGCCACTGATTCAGACGGGCGCATTCATTGGGTAAAAACTCAACACACGGGCTCCCTTTCTAACGTAACTTTTGTACAAAATAAACAATATGAGAAGAATGCTCACAAACTAAAACAATTATATACACCACTTCTTTCCCACTACAAGCATCTTAACAGGACATACACATACACACAATATCACTGCCAGGCTAGGTATTAGTCTCTCACTCTCCAACCTGTTTGGTGTTCTCGCCTTTTTACGTTCAGTCCTTTCACGTCTAGGCGTGCAAGTCCCTTCTTGTAGGCTCCCGAGTCGTCCTGTCTCTCGTATAGTGGACGTCCTCGTTACTCGTACTGTATCTTCGCTGTGACCCAAGTGTCTTGGCACCGGCCGCTCACTCCCCGAGTGAAGAGATTGATTGATTGATTTTATATTGCTTAACGTCCCGACAGCAACAAGGCTTTCTCAGGACGTGCCTGCACTGCTTGTGGAAAAAAAAAATAAACAAAACATTGAATGTATGTCGCCAGTCGGTCAAATACGTTCTATAAACCTAACACATGGGGCTAAATAAAGCTAAGACCATTTAGCAACACACATCCAATATCAAGAGCTACAGGCAGTGCAGACAGTAGGGAGAGTTTTAAAAAGGCAAATACAGGTGAATGGACAAAGGATAGACAGAAACACATGCCCCCGAATAGAGAGAAAAACCCACCCTGTGGGACTGACCAGGGTGACCCTGGGAACTAAAAAATACCTAACCCCACCCAAGTCCCCCAGGGCAAACCGGGTGGGGTCGAGTGAAGAGATGGAGAGATAACCTCGCATTAGGTCCCTGGTGACTGACGTCTTGGCGTCCGTCGCTCCACCCTCCGACAAACACTCTGAACACAATAAAGTCATAAAACGTAACACTTGCTAAACACAAAACATATTGGATCATATGAGAAACATTACGTAACCTGACGGATACAAATAACTCACACGTTCATTCACACACACACACGTGCTTCATAACCCGAACTACTTTCGTAACACCCCTCATAACTCTGCCACTACCTTGAAACAGACTATAACCTAACACTCTCGCTATACACTATTCTATACACTGGAAAAGACATGCTTAACCAACACGCACTACCTTCATAATGACTTAGACATACACCCCTCACATTCCTTTAGTTATCCATCTCGGTAAATTACTGTATATGAAAACACCGGTTACCTCACTGAATCACAAACAGCATAACTGAACCAACCCAGAAAACGCTATACAACCACATTACTCTTACCAACGCATACCGTCTTTAACTAAGCAACTATCAATAATACATATATAGAAACATACCTGAATTCTAGGTTTCAGAGTCTTGGAAGACAGGCTAAGGTATCTCACACACGTCTGTACCCTCTGACAATAAAGCCCGTACTAATGTTTCTACAGCTCTGCCAGACTAAGCTCTTGCCTACAACTCACTAAAACTCCCCGTGCCTTTAGGATTCCACGTGGATCTCGGCCTCACGGACTATCGGCACAAAACAAACCGTTGACAACTACTGTACCGTATTTACCCTACTGTGTGAACACTATGCATGAGCATAGAGTTTCATCACACGCCTGATACAGGACGGCAGTAAGCCTGTAGGACATGCAATGAACGATTACTCAGTACCTGAGACAGTAAACTTCCAGACTTTAGCGGACGCTTGCGGACTAGCCAAGTCCGGCTACTGGTGCGCGAAAGTTGACCTTAAGACGGCATACCGATCTGTGTGCATCCATCCAGATAATTACCAAGTCACAGGCCTAAAATGGATTTTTACCGGCGAGCAGAAGCCCACATACCTGTTAGATAGTAGGCTACCCTTCGGTAGTAATGTGGGACGTTCGCACTTTCACAGACTCTCGCAGGCAGTTCGCAGATGTATGATACGGCGCGGCATGACAGGAATAGTAGCGTATATTGACGATTTCTTCATAGCAGATAATTCCAAAGAGAAATGCACTCAAATCATGATGACGCTCATTGCCCTTTACGGAGATTAGGGTTCAATATTAGCTGGCCTAAGTTGGTGGGGCCTACACGAACCATTACATTTCTCGGGATCCAGATGTGCACCCGCACAAGCACATTGTCATTGGGCGAAGACAAGATACAGCAACTTTACAAACGCTTGCAGCAGTTTCAACCCAAAACACGCGCGACAAAGCGAAGCTTGCAGTCACTAGCAGGGTCACTTAACTGGGCGTGTCAAGCCGTCAAGGGAGGCAAATTTTTTCTCGGTCGGATTCTTGATACGATTAAACCCCTTCAGCAGCAAAGTGATAAATCGAGACTCTCACGGGAGTTTCATGCAGACTTACAGTGGTGGCTATCTTACATGCACGTTTTAATGGCACTGTGTATTATGACTCGCACAGCAAGGAACATGTCCATGTTGATGCATGCAACCTGGCGGCAGGCATGTTCTGGAAAGGAATTGGAATTATACACTGTTATCTTCAGACATGCCGGCAGCCAAGGACTTGCATATTAATTATAAAGAGGTGTACGCGGTGGTGCAGGCAGTCAACCGGTGGGCCCCCTCATGGCGAGGGAAACAGGTGGTCATTCATACGGACAGCTCTGTGACAAAGGGCGCTCAAAAGACCTGTTACGATTGTGGTTGTTTGTTTTGTGAGAGCATACATGCATTAATCGTAGGAAACGATCCGATATTTATTTGAGCTATCATAATTACGAAGATTCGCTATCGCGCAGAGAGCGGAATTGGATTTGATACGCTAAGATTAGTCCGGAAGTTTCTAGCAAAAGTCACACGGAGAAGAGCGGTTGTGTTTTTTTTTTTATTTTTTATTTTTTTTTATTTTTTTTTTTATGCGTAGATTCGCTTAGAATAGACTAGAACGTTCGAGCGAAGTTGCACTCTGTCGAGTGACCTCACATGTGACTTCAAAGTGTAGGCAACATTTTGCAACATAGTGTTGAAGCCGCTCTAATACTCATAGTCATAGTTGTTTTCTGTACGCGTGAAGTTAGCGGCCGGTCTGTGTGTGTTGTGGGAGATCGTGAAACTTCCAGAACGTGTGGGCAAGTTCGTGAACGGTCTGCCATACGACACGTCATAACGCGCCGGGATTTCCCCATATAGGGGCTTGAAATAGCAGCCAGATTTTAGTAGCCTTTTGAAGTTTATTCTAGAAAGTTCTTTGTCATTGATATTTATGAGTTTTGGTTACGTATTTTATTTTGATTGGTTGTGTTGTATGAAGTTGTTGGATTATTCTGGAAAGCATGACACTATATAAGACGGTGCTAGGTAGCACGTTTGTACATTGTTCAGTTGTAAAATTGCGGTGTATCGTAGGTACGTGGCCCGTATAGGGTGTACCTTGTGAGCGACGCTCCGTATCAGCGATATACGTTGTATGAGAGACGCAGTGTATCCAAGTGTTGACATTTTGCAGAGGAGACATTATATCAGTGTTGGTGCATTTGTGAATGCATTGTGTGGAGATCGCATCGCTGAAATAAAATATTGTTGGAACTGTTACTCCAGTGTGGTCTACAACCTTCAGCCACGTGTGACGGCTTGCACCTGAGTGAAGTTTCTTTAAAAGAACCATACGTGCGTGCGTCTGGTGTGTTTATCATACTACAACTACGACCTCACCACGTAACAAGAGCGTTATGTCAATAGTCTGTTGAGGAAGATGGCATGGGAGTGTGTGAGAATGAATTGCAGCGTGTCAGCGATGCACGTGGATGGCAGTGTGAATGTGTTTGCCGATACTGTTTCCCGCCTGCACGAAGGGCGGCTGCCATGCTAGGACAATTGCTAACGAATTGGCACCGGGAACGAACGCCTGACACCTACCTTCTGAATCATATGCCACAGTCAGCTCTTGCTTTTGTGCTCTCTAGGTGCCGGGTCTAGGCTCGGACACCAGCTACTGCAGGAGGTGGCAGCATATCGTGCCAGTGTCTTTGCCGACAACACCAAGAAAAACATACCAGACTCACTTGCGCTCTTATCTCAGTTTGTGTGACCAAATGAACATCCAGCCGCTACCGGTGTGTGAGAAAACAGCCTTTTGGGCTAGGACACTTCAGTCCAGCTCCGTCGCACAATACCTCAAAATTGTTCGCCTTTTGCATTTAGAATGCGGGGAACCGCACCCATACCAGGACTCGTGAATGGTGAAAAGCACATTGCGGGGAAATGAGCGAACAAAAGGCTGCCCTCCTAACCGCAAGATGCCGGTGAGCCCGCAACTTCTTTTTCAGATTAAACAAAAACTTGATTTGTGCAGCTCTAAGGACCACAGTCTTCTGGGCAGCGATAGTGGTTATGTTCTTCGGACTGCTTCGGCGATCCAATCTTTTCCAGGAGGGTGCAGGCTTCGATCCTGGAAAACAACTCACTAGAGACTGCTTTGTTGTGAATGACAACAGTAGTGTCAAGATACTAGTAAGACAATTCAGAAACGCGAAAAAACTCTAGTGATTGCGCTACCGCTCATGTTGCGTCACTCTCTGTGCCCCGCGACGGCAGTGATCAGTATGTTTAAAGCGCTAGGCCCAGCGCAGTCTAAGGCACCGGCCTACCCCATTTGGGGATCAGAGTTCAACAAACGGTTGCGAGAACTGACCTCTGGTGCTGAAAGTGGTTTATACAAGCCACAGATTGCAGCGTGGCGGAACTACCTGGGCCCTGTCTTGTGGAGTGCCTGGCGAGGTGGTGAAGTGTTTGGGGGACTGAGAAAGCACTGCATACCTATCATATTTGGACTAAATACCTTAAAATATTCAAGATTTCTACAGAAGTGTACTTATTCAGAAAATACCGACACTTGAACACTCAACTTTTCTCTCAATTGGGTGAAAAAACTGGCGTTTCCCCGTTAGGTTTGGGCAGGAAACAACCAGTAAACCTACTGGTTGGGTTAGATGTTGTCTTACATGTTTGACAAGTGAGAGTCACAGGAAAAAAACGCCTCCGTTATTTTGCCAAGCTGACAGGAAAGTGTTGCCGGGTTCAGTGTACAGGCGTGTGGAAGTAGTGTGGAGTTGAGCGTGAGACTGAGGTGTGATAGTGAGAGCGTGTGGGTGTATGCAGACCGGGAGCGGTGCACGCTGTTCTGACCAAACGTCGCCCAATTTCTGTTCGGAACTCTGGCCAGCCATTAATTTGCCGAGAGGGGCGATGATGTCAGAACAGGGGCGCACTAATAATAATAATAATAATAATAAAATAATTACGGCATTTATAATGTGCTTATCTTATAATAATTATAACTCTAAGCGCGCACTCACAACTCACGCTTTAGACAGCGACTCACGTACCACAAATAGTCAAATACATTGCGACAGACAGCTTGGGGTGGGGAGTGTGGTGGTATAGTGCTAGAACTGTTGAAAGAGGTGAGTTTTGAGGGCGGACTGGAAGGAGGAGAGAGAGTGTTTCTGACGGAGAGAGAGTGGGAGAGTGTTCCAGGTGGATGGACCGTATACTTGAGAAGGAGCGGGGGCCGAAAGTGCTGAGTTTGGTGCGGGGGATGTGGAGGCGGAGAGGGTCGGAGGCGGAGAGGGTCGGAGGCGGAGCGGAGGGAGCGAGGAGGAGTGTAGGGGTGAAGTAAGTTTGAGAGATAGGCAGGTGCGCAGTTGTTCAGGGATTTGTAGCAGAGAGACAGAATCTTGTATTGAATGCGTTGGGGGATGGGAAGCCAGTGAAGGCGTTTGAGCAGGGGAGTGATGTGCGCACTGGTGGGAAGGAGAGAGTGAGGTCGGGGAAAGGGGAGGGAGAGGGGCATGAGAGTGTTCGGAGTTTAAGTGGTGTTTAGGCGAGGGATGAGTGATAAACATATTTTAAATCGAGGGAAAGAGGACTGAATGCGTGGGTGGGGAGCGGTGTCCTGTGGTAGCCAAAGTACTGAGTACGACTAGCCGGGGGGGGGGGGGGGGGAAGGGGGGGGGGAATTTTCCGACTGTTGAATGCTATGATGAGAGATGGAGATTGAGAGAGAGATAGAGGGTGGGAAAGTCTTGAGGGGGTGAGTGCGTAGGCGAGGTTGAGAAGCGTGAGAGTGTGTGGGAGGTAGATGCGTGGTCGGTACAGGAGTGACTAGGGAACGGTACTGAGTAGTACTCCAGTCATTCTGGTGGGGCAGCAGCCGCAGGCGACAGCTAGAATTTGAAAGCCCACCATCCAACCCCAAGCAACCACCATTCAGCATTTGTAATCTGCTGCATATAAAGTGTCCTTAATACTTTTTTTTTTTAATAAGCATGTTCTCTAAAGCACATGATAAGTCTGGCAAGTAACTGTACATTTATTTGTTGTTTTATTATGAGATAGTACTATACATTATTGCCTCGGCTCAGTTGTACGCACAGTAATTTGTTGTTTTGTTTTTTAGTTTTGTGTGTAGTGCTGCGGGCGGGGGTGGGGGGGGGGGGCGAAGGGGGGGGGGGGGGAGGGCAGGAAACAACCAGTAAACCTACTGGTTGGGTTACATGTTGTCTTACATGTTTGACAAGTGAGAGTCACGGGAATAAAACGCCTCCGTTATTTTGCCCAACTGACAGGAAAGTGTTGCGGGGTTCAGTGTATAAGCGTGAAGAAGTAGTTTGGCGTTGAGCGTGAGACTGAGGTGTGAAAGTGGGAGCGTGTGGGTGGATGCAGAACGAGAGCGGTGCGCGCTGTTCTGACCAAACCTCGCCCACGTTCTGGTCCGGAACTCTGGCCAGCCATTAATTGGATGAGAGGGGCGATCATGTCAGAACAGGGCGCACTGGTGGGAAGGAGAGAGTGAGGTCGGAAAAATGGGAGGGAGGGGGGATGAGAGTGACTGGAGTTTAAAATTTCAAATTCTAGCTGTCGCCGGCGGCTGCTGCCCCACCAGAATGACTGGCGTACTTCTCGGTACCTTTCCCTCCTTTACTCCTGTACCCCCCACGCATCTACTTCCCACACACTCTCACGCCTCTCATCCTCGCCTACGCACTCACCCCTTCCAGACTTTCCCACCCTCTATCTCTCTCTCAATCTCCATCTCTCATCATAGCATTTCACAGTCGGGAAATTCCCCCGCCTAGTCATACTCAGTACTTCGGCTACCAAGGGACACCGCCTCCCACCCACGCATTCAGTCCTCTTTCCTTCCGTTTAAAATATGTTTATTACGCATCCATAGAGAGAGGAAAATGTGGGGCTTCTGTGACACCCCTCCCAAACAATTAATTTATTCTAATTAGCACGGTAATTAAGCAAGCCCACGTCAACAAAGACAGTCAATACCTTTATTAACTAGCCATTTTAGTTCCATTCCAAGAATCATTCAAGCAACGATTTTTGATCAGCTGCCAACCCACGATTATTAAGCCAGATACCCCACCCCCCACCCCTAAATAATTAATGCTGTCATTGACTTCTTTCAGCAAAGGTACTTCAGTTATTAATCACCATTTTCTCTATCAACACACCACCTTTCAATACAAAATAAAATGCAGTTAAACACGCACACACACACACACACACACACACACACACACACACACACACACACACAAACAAACACACGCGCACGCTCAAACACACAGATAACATGTTTACATGAAAACACACACACCACCCAGACAGTTAAGTTATTTGGGTTACGAACTTATCGTATTTCACTGACACACACACACACACATTGCCCTTTGTACAATAGTTGAAGCACATAGTCGTTCTGCTCTACTGAACAAGTATAGGAACCCCATTAAATCTGACTTCCTTCCTCTGAGAACATGAAAAAGCATGTTTTATTTTACAAGAGGCTTTAATTTTCAGTAGCCCACGCCATCACAGATTCGTATGAGCAGTGTGAGATTCTCATTAGCCGCCGATTTCATAGACTGAGACAACTGTAAGATTGCTGAATCTATTCATAACCTGAACACTGTTTAAATCTGAAACACAGCATGGTGTACTGAGCATGCTTAAACACAAGTATGACAGAGAAGCCGACAACTGATTATACCTGAATAGGAGTAGAAGAAACAATCCACACACATGACAGAGAAGCCTAAACGTATATACTGTACATACACAATGACAGGGACTTGCACCTGTGCGATATTTGCGATAGTGAAGAAATACATTCACAAATGCCAAGGACATTTTACAATAGCATAGGCTTACTACCTATGAGGACGGACACACCAGAGGTCTTTTGCAAGAGACTTAGATTCTCAGGAGCCTATGTTTTTATAGGCTTAAATTCTTAAGATTTTTTTATTCATATCATGGAGAGCCCTATTTAATAAGATTTCAGCCAAACCATAAATACGTAAAATAATCTATCTTTGTTTGGGTCTGCTGAGTGGCCGAGAGGATACTTCCGCTGGTTAGGATAGAATAGTTATCGCAAGCTATTCTGTCTGTGCTGGGTTCGTTTCACACTCTCGTAGCCAGTTGACACTCTCCACCGTGGAGGCTTTCACAGGAAAAGTTGAACGTGCAACACTAAGCAGCCCTTTTGTCAATGTTTTTTTTTTCTATTTTTTCTTTGTTAATTTTTAATTTTTCTTATTTTATTATTTTTTAAATTTTTTATATTTTTTTAAATGTTTTTTTCTTATTTTATTATTTTTTTCCCTATTTTTTATGTTAGGATAAAAGCAAAATAAGTACATCACTGGACAAAGGGAAATAATCTGGAAACAAAGACTGGATAAAATATTGTTTTTGGCATCCTGTCTCGGAAGACAATGGGTATATGCGCTTGCTGGGTCAGTCACTGGAGTGACCTCTCCAGGGCGCAAGCCTGGGCGAAGTTTATGGAGATCCTGGGGTGCCCAGTCGTCAAGATCCCCCTCTTGGCCTCGCTGATGTATCCAAAGGAATGCAAAGCAGTACGTTTGGCACCAGTTTGGCTGCAGGAGCTGCCAGAACAGTGCGTGAATACAGGCAGCTGTCTGCCTTCGGGGCTCCACTCCTGATTTGAAAGGTTTACTCCCCCACATTTGGCCGTTGGATCCAACCTGATCTCCTCCATCCTCTAGCCGTTGGCTGTCAGAAACAGCTCATCCGCCTAGTGGTGCAATGTGAACACCACCCCCTCACGTGGTTTAGCCCACCAGCTGAGGTGGTTTGCCAGGGTGTGGCGCTTGGAGCCAACACGTGAGAGATTAAGGAGATGGATGAGGACCAGTGATGCCCGTCCGTCCTATGTAGGACGCAGCTGCCGAACAGCAAAGGTGCTACCTCTATCCAGAGCCCCCTACACCCCGGACCGCCGGGAAGGGCAAAGGCCCCCCCCCCCCCCACGGCTTTACCAGCCAGTGCTGGCGCCTAGCACTTAGTTCGCTTCCAGCTGCCAGCGAGATAAGGCGCCGCGAGGTCACAGTCCACTCTCGCCCGCTCATTCTATTATTCGGATAAAATATCAATGCTGTCAATTAGCCCCCTACCCCACACCCCATCCCACCCTACAAAGCCCCACACCACACCCCACCATACAAAGCCCCACACACCCACCACCCCCACCCCACCCCCACAAAGCCACCAACCTCGCACACACACAAGCACACACAAACATATTAGGCCAAATTATTTTTTTCTGTGTCAACGCTTCAAAAGTGTGTTATTAGGGCACTAAGACAAACTTTTAATATGGAGCATTCACCAAATATGGAACAAACTTGAATATAGGTTTTTCTCCAAATATAGAACACTAGGTCATTCCTGAATAACTAGGTCTCGCCAAGTTAGTAGTAGTATGGAGAAAAATAATTTTGTTTTCTGTTTCGACGTCTGACAAAGTGTGGAGAAAAATTTGTTGGCTCTGTTTTAAGAGTGTTCAAAATAATTTTATGTTTGCAGCCACAAGAACACATGAAAAACACCCCCTGGCAATAGGCTCGCCCATCAGGCTATTCAAATGGTCTGGCCCATTCAAAGGGGGTGTTTTAAAATACCCCTTTCCCGTCCACATAGGTATGAACAGATTTTGCACTATAGACCTTTCTTTCCAGGGTGCTATGTGCACACACCCCTATTGTGTGATAAAAAAAATCCTATTACACTACTGGGCAATAAACTACTGGGAAGTAAACTTAGGAAGTTACTGTTGATGTGACTTTCTAGAATAACATGATTTTACTTGCCAACTAACTTCAAAGATACCTACACCCTCAAGTAACTTTAAAGTTCGTGTCATAAGTTCTTTTAAGTGACTTAAAACAAGTTCTTACAAGAACCTAAACATAAGAATTTGTAAGTTCTTGACCCTAGTCAATAAGATACTCGGACAGATTTCGCAAGTTACAAGGACAATAAAAAACTTTTTTTCAATAGTAGTCTGGTGGTGGGGCAGATGGCGTTAGATAGGCAGGCGTGAAAGGCATGACATCTCTTTGTGAAGAGTATGACAAAAATAATGGATTACCAAAACCTATCATTACTTGTTTATAAGTCTTTGTACTTTTTAAATAGTTTCTTCTAGGACTATCTTTTGTTTTAAAAAAAGATTTATTTAGTTCTTCAACATTCACGGATTGACTACGCACCTTATTCTGTATTTCAGATTTCTGTTGCTTGTAATTGGCCAAATCATCCTGGACTCTCTTAAATTCGTGATCATCAATTTTATTATCTTTCAAAGATTTACTGATAATAAGTTTCATACTGCTCAGCTTAGCTCCAGCTAGTGTACTCAAGGCTTCATGCTTTTGCAACTTTGTATAACATTTTTTGTTAAGGGCTTCTAAACCAAAAAATGCCAAGCTTGTGGCAAGGCCAACACCTTCAATAGCAATTCCTATGACACTTCCCACTCCCGTTGCAGAAAGAGCTATACCTCCTACAGATAATCCTCCTGAAACCATACCCACAGCCATTGAAGTGTTGTGTACAGAATTGAAAACCGTTTTATATCATCTTTTGCACCGGGAGTATTTTGCTTGTTCTTCTTCCACATACTTCAATGCGTCTGTAATATTTATTAAATGGAATGAGTCTTCCTGTAATGTTTCATCACGCTCAGGGGGTATTTGTGGATACAGTGGTGGCATTTTTTATGGCAAATATATATTTTTTTTTAATCTTCTAATTTATTTTGCAACTCTTCAAATGTATACAATTTGCTAGTTTAATAAAATGAAACAAGATCTATGTGTTCCAGGTTTATGAAACTTAGACGAAAAAAAAATTTGTTTATCGATCACTACCTAAACAACAGGGGCACTACTCGAAACTTCAAAATCTGTATTTATTTTTCTAATAGCAATAACAACCTTTGTTGACTCTGCTACTGTGCTATCCCATGTAAGTTTGATTCCCTGTGCGATATCTGCTTCTTTCACAGCTTCCACAGATCTCATGAGAATTTCAAAAACTATTGTCGCATCTCTATCTATGGTAAAATTTGCTGGTACGAACGAAATAGAAGTATCTGTTCTGCCTTTTCTATTTGTAAGAAAATTACCTTCGTTTACCATACTCTTGAAGTTTTATTTTTCTCTGCTATTGGTTTCGGAATAGCTTGGCACAAGACTTACAAGCATTGGCTCAGAGTTAACAACTTTTCTAAATACTAAGGCACCTTCATCAGTAAAATAAGTATAAGGACTAATAAATACAAACTTCACATCGCATACAATGGGAATAGGTGCAAGCGGAACAGGGGTAGGAATAATTACCCACTTATTAGCCACATGTTTTAAGCTGTAGAGCACATTACTTACAGGAGTAGGAACAGTAACATCACGAAGTTGACTAAGTTTAGGAAACTGTCTCTCAGCACCATCTTTTACATCATCAATTACCTTTCGTTTGTACAATCCAACGGAAACAAGTTCAAGGCCATACACCTCTCCTACCTCACCTTCTTTATCAAAATCTTGCACGTCAGCCAAATCTTTCAACTCTATTGACGGACATGCAACTGGAATAATTCTCTGCTTTGGACCAAGACCGCTCATTTTTATAAAACAAAAATAAATATTATTTCACTTCCAACACAACATAAAAATCATGCATCACAACTGGTTTGTCATCTTGATTAGTTACATATAAGCACAATGATTCAAAGAAACTGGTGCCTAATTTTTTAAACTGTGAATTAGGAAATCTAACAACTACATTTTCACAATAAGGAGCAGTTCCAGTCGACACACATTTCAACAAAGTCGAAGGCTTTCCATTGTGAAGATTATCAGTAGTGCTTAATTCTTTTAAATGAACATTTAGCACTGTGTGTACTGACAAATGAACAGGATATCTACCAGTTATTTTTGATTGTTTTGGTGATAGTAGACGTCCGACTGATGGTGTCCAATCTTCATCTGGATGTATAATTTTTTTACCTAAAAAACCAAGTAATAATAAAAGACTAATTGATAAACAAAAGTTTCCACTTTTTCGATATTCAATTGTAACAAGTAAATTAGCTGGGTTTAAAGTTGCTTTAATTTTAAATTCATTTTCAAACCAATCAGCTAAAGTACAAAAGTCATAATATCCAGCTCGTAAAATATCGCCCTTCTCAATACCATCAAGAGTTCCACTTACAGAATAATTTTTATCATCTGTTACATTAAACCACTTTACAGTGTAGAACATTTCGTGGATAGCTACAGCTTTGCTACCATCTCGATTATCAATTCCATTAGTTAACCACACTGGTTTGCTTGTAACAAAGATTTGATAAGTTATAAACATTTTTATTATCACATAAAATAGAAGGATGGAATTTAAATCACCAACAATTGCCACTGTAATTGCATTTCAATTTAATGTGGATGCCAAATACAATGTCGCACCTACTTATGATCAGAAAATAATTCAGCTAAATGAGCTCAATATAGCTTTGTCTGAAGCAGATTTATTTCAAGTGAAAGTGCCGAATCCGTATGATCATTACCTAAACCCTCCAATTACAGATGATGCAACTGCAAGAAAGTGGTCATCAAGCCCACTACAGATGTTTCAAAACCAACTTAACTTTGCTATACTATGTTCAACTACTGGCTGTGGCGTTTCTTTTACAGACCATTTGAATCATCCAGACAAACTGATTAAGTCTGTCTATCGTTTCCACACACATTACCAGCTTAGAAGAATACTGTCAGAACTCCATACACCACTGCCTACTAAATCCAGTTTTAACCAGTTTAATAATCCCATGGATTTGAAAGCATTTGAACGGATCTGTAATGAATTTAACATCAGTACAATGTATGACTTTACACAAAAACTTGATGATCACAAAGGCATGGGCACATTGTATTATGCTATGAGTCACAGACAATACCCACAAGATTACTGGCCTCCATACTGTTCATTCTCATCAAAATCTGAAGTGTGGTTAGGCTCAATTGAACAGAAACAGTCTAATGCCTGGACCACATTTGTCTTAGACAGGAGTGACGGGTTTACTCAAGCAGGAGTCGAACGCATTAATGAGTCTATCAGAACGTATGTGTGGTGTATACTAGGAGCACAAGCTCAAACAAAATCAAACATTTTAAATGGGAGTGGCAAATTTGAAGCACAAAAAAAAAGTTTCTTGCAAACCTGGAAGATTCAATTAACTCAGTAGTAGATCTCCCATCAAGCATACAACACTACCAAGACGTTCTCAGATATGCCAGATCAAAAGTTGACTTTGTAGTTGGCATCGGGCTATACATGTTACCATCAGACCTTCAACTTCAAATGGGGACAATAACAAATTATAATAATGAAATAATTGTTGCAGGGCATGATCAGAAATTAGGACTCAATCAATTTGTAAACTTGAGCCCAACAACCACACACCTACAACCATTAAAACCATTAATAACGCCAGTAACGCCAGTAACATCATCATCACCTGTACAGACAGTAATGTCAGTAACAGCCCCAGCATCGGCACTGACACCTACACCGGTACCAGCACAGCCAGAAACCCCAGTAAACACACATGAGTCGGAGAGAACAGCATTAGTAATAGGCCTTACTGGATTAGGAATATTACTTCTTTACCTGTTTCATTAAATAACCCACTATTAACCCTACTACTGTCACCAAAAAGACCCATACATGCTCTGCCATAAACCCTACTACCTTTGCTGCTGTACTAATCAACCAACTGACAACACTCCCTATTATGCCATGCAAAGCATCCATTGCTTTTACAGCAAATTTCTGAAGTAAGTCTGATATATGAGACAACTGTTTTTTTACCCACGACTGTAAATCTTTTGGGTCTGATGGAACTGGAGGTGCTGGAGGGGCCGGGGTGCTACCACCTGGTCCACCCGTTACAGCTAACACTACAGTACTGATAATAAATCCAAGAGCAGTAATTAAACTTGCAATTGTGATACCCTGCTCTCTGAAAAGTGTTTTCAATCTCTCAGCCAAAGTTGTGTCTTCGTGAAGTATTTTTTGAATAGTTTCTCTAATCCTGTTGACCTGTGTTTTCAGTTTTTCTTTCCCAATTTCAATCACTTCTAGCCGCGCTGATCTTTCTATCTGCAAATCATTTAATCTGTGTTGTATTCTTTCTTTCATTTCTGTGTCAAAATTCCCATTGTCTGCTTTAGCTAATTTTTCTTTTTCTCTTTCAATGTGATTATCAAGCTCACCTAGTTTGGCTACATTATTTACAAGCTCACCTCTTATTGACTGCAGTGTTTTATTCAACCACATAATTTCCCGCATTGGCAAAGGAGAGTTTTCTATTGTTTTCATAGCCTCATTTATTTGCCCGTCTGTAAATGAAGTTTGTTGTATTACTGTGTTTGCTAATTCTGGAAGCCTTTTTACTTCAGTCATTTCAATTTCATGACCAGTTGGCAACCTTGTTTGTACGTCATGAAGGGTACTAGAAAGTCTAGGTGGCAACTTTTTACTACCAACACCAAGGTAACGCTGCATTGCTGCCTAACCACCAACACTAGTTTTAATTGAACTTAAAGCTTTAAACTTAGCGGGATTTTTTATATAAGTCAATTGTACTTTTCCTCTGTCTGTATTTAAATATAAACGGCCCTTGTTATCAAGTTCAAATTGATTAGGATCCAAAACTTCTGGGTGGTCACCAACACTATTATAAAACGAGTTCACTTTGTCTTTTAACAGTTCATGATACAGAGGAGAAGTATTTACCATTCCAGTCATATCTGTAACACTAGTATCGGAGACATTCATGTCATCCATTTCAAAATCTTCATGGTTAAATCCTCCCGCTGCCATTGTTTTATTAATTTATTTTTTTTATTGTGCATAATAAAAATGACACAGTCCTACGGATCAAAGTTAGACCCATACAGAAAACTACGTGAGCCTCTTGGTGTTAAGGGCATTAGACAATCAATTGTCATCACTAACAATCCTAGTACTATAGACCAGAACCAAACTCTTACTGTAAAGTTTCCTAACCTAGGCCCCAATGATGTTATTGTTCCTGGTACTGTTCGCCTTGCTTTTAATATTAAACTTTCATCAGACACAGATGACGAAAGAACACTAGTTGGCAACCTTGGTAGAGCAATTATTAAGACTATTAAAGTTAAACTTGAAGGACAGGAAGTGTTTAGTCTTGACGATGCTAATGTATTCCACTGTTTCAAAGATCTGTGGCTCACAAGTGAAGAACGAGAAGACTGTATTTATCAAGGTATACAGTCTGGTAATGTTGCCAAACTCAGAATCAATGCAACAGACAAATCAACGACAGTAGTCAAGGACGTTATTGTGGCAGAAACATATGGAAATAGATTTTGCATTCCACTTGAATTTGAAATCCTAACAGCGCATTTGCCTTATTATCAAGGAGGACTAAATGACCATCTGAGTTTTGAACTAATCTTTAATGACTACTCAAAAGTTATTAAATCGACGGATCTCAATGCATCATACAAGATCTCTAACATTTCCTTGGAATATGAAATTGTCACACATGCTCATCTAGCTACGCTAATTCAAAAACAGTACCAGTCAAGACTGCCGATTTATTATGATCATGGTATAAGACACAGTTTGATTGATAAAGACAAAAGTGACATCAACTTGAACACACCTGCTAGGTCACTGAAAGGCATTCTTATGTTGTTTGTTGAACCGGGAAGTGCATACCAAAGGAATTCAGAAAAATTGTACAATCCAAAGATTACTCATTTGTCTTGTACTATTGAAGGGCGTCCTAATCAAGTGTATGCTTCGGGTATGCTACCTTACCAGCACTATGACGAGATCACAAAATATTTTGCAGGTGGAAGACTTACAGAAAAACCAGCAAACATGGCATCTAAAGATCTGCATCTGTATGACGTAAGAATTGCTCAATACCTGACAGACAAGTATGCACTATGGCTAGACCGGCGTAGTACAGACGACGATTACCTACATGGGTCAGGTCGTACTGTTGAAAATGGTAGTGACGGAATAACAATTCAGATACAAAAAAGACTGAAACTGCTGGAGCAATAAATATATATTTGTATCTGATTTATGTAGCACAACTCAATATTGCAGAAAGCAGACTAAGTGGACACATATATTAATTATATTCTATATTAAAATGAACTTGATGACACTTGACCCACACTGTGGCTTGTTTTGTGGTGCCACAGGCTGTGGAAAAACTGAATTTGTTCTTAACCTCTTACAAACAAGATACATCTGTCATTTCAAAAACATTGTGATATTTTGTCCAACGATTAAACACAACAAAGCTTATCACAACCGATTATTCACTTGGACTGATCACAACATTTATTTAGTCGACCCTGAGAAAAAAACTGAATGACTACCTGCTGTATTTTTACAAGCAATTTGAAGGACAGTCAGCCCTGTTCATAGTCGATGATTGCTCTGCAGAAAAAGATATTGTTAAGAAGAAAAACACACTGGCAGAACTGGCCTTTAGTGGCAGGCATGCAAACATCAGTGTAATGGATTCTCACTCAAAAATATAATGCTGTACTGAAAGATTTTCGTGAGCAGTTAAAGTTTATCTGTTTGTTTTACTGTAAGGATCGTGACAGCTTTGAAGACTGTCTCAGAGAGAACGATGTCATCCCCAATAAACACGAACGAGACATTGTGAAAAACAAACTGAAATCAACTAAGCATCTAAAGCTTATTTTAAAAACAGATCAGCCCACTGGGTATGGATTAGTAAATTATTTTATACTTATGGTTTGTCTTTAAAAAATGACAAACAGACAAGCGCAAGTGTTTGATGTTACAGACTACTTTCAATATATCCAGCACTTTGAAGAGATAAGAACACATTACAAAAACCCACTTGCGCTTGCTATAACACCAATAGCGGTACCAGCGGTTATATATGTGACATATAATGTGACTTTGGAATATATTGATTAGTTTTTATTTGGAGGGAGCATTGCTGGTAATTTTAAGACAAATACCTTTGAAGTTGATGATGACTGGTTTATAAAAGTGTGCGAACACATGCACCAACAACTAAAAAAAACTAAATGTTTGTTTTTTAGGTGTTACAGTCAATAAAGTGGTATTACACAAGGTGTCATTTTTCTATTTATTATTTTGACGGACAAATAAAAATGACGGACAATGCCCAAAGCTTAAGAAACGTGTTTCACACAACAAATTTGCCTATATCCAACACTTACAGTGTCTATGAATCAATAGAAAGGTCTTTCTCAGTCATACAACATAATCTTCTTTCTGGTAGTGTAAAGATTCAGATTGTTGCTAAAATAGAATTTACCAGGGTAGATGGTGAAGTGATTGTTTCGTATATCTCAACAAGACAACACACAGTTAATTCAAAAGAGGAATTGAAAAAAGTGTTTAGAGAAAGTCTGTTGCCTGACTTCCTTGAAGCAATTGACAGAGCAAAAATGCATGGGTCTGGTTGGCATAAAGGGGGTGTACATGAACTACAACTGAAGCAGTCAAGATATCATCCTATTTTAGGCAAATCATGGTTGCCACTGCCAATTGAGGTTGTAAACAAAAAGGCTGTAGTCAATATTCAGAACAATGATAATTTCTGTTTTATGTGGTGTGTTCTTGCCAAACTACACTTTGTAAAAACAAGACCTAAACATGTATCTGACTATACCAAATTTGAAAACGAACTCAACTTCAGTGGTATAGATTTTCCTTTTAAGGTGGAGGATATAGATCTGTTTGAAAAACTAAATCCTGGGATATCTGTGAATGTGTATGTATGGGATAATGAGTCTGAGAACAAGTTAGAACCAATTAGAGTATCACCACTTGCCCCCACCTACGGTCAGCCACAAGATAAGCATGTTGACATGTTACTAATAAGTTCCGGTGATAACTTTCACTACACAATTATTAGGAGTATGTCACGTCTAATTTATGGGCATACAACAAAACACAAGTGTAAACAGGAATTTTGTAAAAAATGTTTACAGAGGTTTTCTTCTATTGAAGTAGAACACAAACATGTTAAACATTTTAGGTCGCCTGATGACATTCAAACAGTACTTAAGTATCCAGATCCTGGTAGTAAGGTTTCTTTTAAAAATTATGGGAATCAGCAAAAGCTGCCATTTGTATTGTATGCTGATTTTGAATCACTGGTTGTGCCATATGAGGGTCCTGTTCCAGAATCATTACCAAAGACAATAAAGTTGAGTGACCAAGTGGTGTGTTCTTTTGGATATATTCTTGCTAGGTCAGACGGCCAGCATACAGAACCTGTTATCTACAGAGGTGAAAATGCAGCAGCTGAGTTTTTAACAGAAATGAGACAACTGTATAGTCAGGTAGTACATTATTTGGAAAAGTGTCAGATGCCTTTGGTGATGACAGAAGAAGACAAACATAATTTTAATACAGCAGTGATATGTTGGATTTGTGAACAACCTTTAGGAGGTTGTGATCAACTTCTGAAGGGCGATAAAGTTCGTGACCATGACCACATAACTGGGCGTTACAGAGGTGCTGCACATAGTGATTGCAACTTGAAACTAAAAATTGATCCCAAGGCATATAAGTTGCCTAACTTTTTCCACAATCTCAAGGGGTATGATTCACATATTATCATGCAGGCTGTGGACGAGTCTTACAAAAAAATTAGTTGCATTTCCCAGACAACTGAGAAATACTTGACTTTTAGGTTGGATAAATTAGCATTTTATGACTCCATGCAACATTTGTCCTTAGGGCTTGCTAGTCTCACAGAAGGACTGACTCAGTATCCAATAACAAATAAATATTTTGAGCCAGACTTGATTAAGAAAGGTGTGTATCCGTATGAGTACATCAGTGACTGGGTTGTGTTTGAGGAAACAGACTGCCACCAAAAGATAAATTTTATTACACACTAATTGGCAAAGGTATTTCTGACTCTGATTACAAGCATGCCCTCGATGCATGGGAAAAACTACGGTGTGAAACGATTGGTGACTACCATGACCAGTACTTGAAAGCTGACGTTTGTTTGCTAGCAGACGTATTTGAAAGTTACCGTGAAAAGGGTTTGTTATACTACAGATTTGACCCTGCTTGCTACATGACTAGTCCTGGCATGACATGGGATGCATTTTTAAAATCCAGTAAGATATTTATAGACCTGTTGTCTGATCATACGATGGGTGAAATGGTGGAACGTGGATTGAGGGGAGGCATTAGTATAGCTGCAAACAATTATTCCAAAGCCAACAACAAATATCTTCATCACTTTGACCCCTCGAGGTCAAGGTCATTCATTACGTACTTGGAAGCTAATAACCTTTATGGATTTGCGATGTGTGAGTTATTGCCCTTGAAAAAATTTTGTCTGTATGATTTGTCACAGTATGACATAACAGAGTTAACAAACAATATTATGAGTCATGACCGGAATGATGCAAAGGGTTGGATCTTTGAAGTAGACCTGGAGTACCCACACCACCTACATGATTACCACAATGATTATCCATTAGCTGCTGAGAAAATGAGTATGACGGGTAAAAAAGAAGACACCAAACTTGTGCCAAATTTGAATGACAAATTGAATTACTTTTGTCACTATCGATTGTTGCAGTTTTACATCAGACATGGGTTATTACTAAAGAAAGTTCACAGAGGTATTCAATTTGACCAGAGTGCTTTTATGAAAGATTATATAATGAAAAACATAACATTGCGTGCCAGAGATGGCAACACTGCATTTGACAAAGACTTCTTTAAGCTTATGAACAATGCCTGTTTTGGAAAGACAATGGAAAATCCTCATCACCGCAAAGATGTGAGACTGGTCACAACTGAATCGGGTGCAATTAAACCTACAGGTAAGCCACAGTACACAGGGTACAAAGAGTTTCATTCATCATTGTATGCAGTGTCACTCAAAAAAAACAGATTGTCAAACTGGACAAACCAGTATTCATTGGTATGGCAATACTCGAGTTATCAAAATTATTGATGCTTGAATTTTATTATGATTACTTTAAACCAAAGTATCCTGAGTGCCGTCTGCTATACACTGACACTGACTCTATGATCATAGATGTGCCTACTGAAGACTTTTATGAAGACATGAAAACAGAACTGCATATGTATGACACGTCTGACTACCCTAAGGATCACCCGCTGTTCAGCACACAAAACAAAAAAGTGCCTGGTAAGTTTAAAGATGAACTGAATGGTGTGCCTATTGTTGAGTACGTTGGACTGAGATAAAAAATGTATTCTATACTGCACCAAAAGGGAAGTCAGACGAAAGCCAAAGGAATTAAAAAAAACAGCGATAAAAAATAAAGACATCCGTCATGAACATTATAAGCAAGTATTAGATGGAGAACTAATGCCTGATTATCCAAACAAGACACTGAGATAAATAGACACAATATTGAAATGATCCAAACACATAAAAAGTCACTTGCAGTTGGAGACACAAAACGAGTGTTTCACACTAAGGAAAAGGCTTATGCACCTGGGCATTATGCGCTTAAGTTATCTGAAGAAATAGCTGATGAACTGGTTGATGAAATAATTGATGAATTAGTTGATGAAATGGTTAAAAATGCGTAATGGTGTCTGGGGGAATAATTTGTAATTCTTCTCTGACAAATACCCTCTTTGGGGCGGGCTCATACAGATAAAAAATCGATGCACTAGCGGAAGGAACTTTTTTTTATATTGTGAACAGACGTAGACCAAATTGGATCAGTTGCCCTACGTCTGACGTCATTCTCGACCTCGCCATGTTGATACAAATATATCACCTGTTTTGTAAACAAGCTTGTGTCTGGAGGTGTTGTTTTTATTTCTGACCCTGATGGCATTGTTTTCAATTTAATAGCATCAACAGGTTTAGGGTGACCTTCATTATTCATTGCTTTTATCACAGACGGTAATCTCTTAACCCACTCAGTGTTACGTGTGTCATGCATGAGTTCCTTAGAATACTGGTAACTAAAAAGTCTCTCCGATAATTGCTTGTTAAAGTTTTCAACAATTGCCTGTGATCTATGTACACCTGGTATGCCTCGCCGCACTAGCACTCCATGCTTTGCAAATAACTGATTAACAGTGCCTTTAAATTCAGATCCGTCATCGACTTGCACAAGCCTGGGAAACTTTAAAGGACCACGACTATATATCTTTGTTAAAGCAGTGGCCACTGTTACAGCATTTTTGTCAGTTATGGGTTCGGCATCCTTATACCTTGAAGCTATGTCGACAACAGTTAATGTATACTTGTATCATTTCTTTTTTATTGTATAGTGTGGTAGGAACAGAAGATCCATTTGATGGGTGTCATTAGGGGTAGTGTTTACAAAGTGAGGTCTTGTTATTTTTCTTGGAGCAGGAAGATATATTTGCCAAATTGCTTGTTTTTGAAGCCACTGTTTTATTTGTTCGAGTGTGACATCACCACCCACAGCTACATGTAATTTTTCTATTGCAGTTTTTCCTTTCCAGTAGCCAATAGGGAGTAATATAATTTTGATAGTTTAGCTCCGACGTCTGTCATTTCTTCTAGCAATAAAAACTCATGTAAAATATACTAATGTCATTCCTACTAGAACAAATATTATTTCTCCATTTCTTTGTTCTGGGCTTGGCTGGTAGTAGTCACTAAGTTTGGTTGTGGGATGGTCATGTCTTCGCCAGTAACAAGAAAGTATTCTTTGATCGCATCATCGACATTAGAAAATGTATGCTGTGCATGACCTTCAAGCCTGAGTTTTTCATTAATGAAATCAAGTTTCTCAATTCTCTGCTTCTCATAATCCTGTTGAGCTTGTGCCAGTTTTTTAGATGATTCATTGTGACACTTCATTTCTTCTGCTGATTCCTCTTTACCCATTTTTGAAAAAAGATAGTTTGATCCACTAAATGCCAATGCATTAACAACGGCCCCACCAATCATAATAGCTATAGTTGCCATACTTTTTATTTACATAGATATATTTTCTGGAATAATTCCTTGTTTGACGAGAAGGTCTTTTGTTGCAATCGATGCTGTTACAACAGCTACTAGCTTAGCACTGTCTTCGAAGTCTAATCTACTCAAGTCTGCCGATTTCATTTTGAGAAGACTTTTCCCCAGCATAGAATAAGCAACTGTTAGCCCTCTTATTACTGCAGAGTGATAGACGAGGTTCATTATGTTTTTTGTGTCGCTCATTTTCTTATGCTACAAAAATTAAAATAACAAATTTATTTACTGCATTTAAAATGGGTCTAAAGGTTTTGACACTGCTGGTAATGTGGAGACTTCTTCTTTTGTTTTTGGAGTGTTTGATTTTTTGGACACTGTTCGAGTGTTTGGTTTGTATTTTTTTAATAATTGGTAACCTACGTAAACAAATCCTACAACAAATCAAGCAACTATATATTTTGTTGTTTCAGGTTTAGACTCAGTTGTTTGTCTCTCACTTTGTTGGGGGTGTGAGGGTATTGGTCCTGACAGTAGTGACACTGGTGCTGTTGATGGTGGGTCAGTTACATGAGCCTTTTCTGTTAATGCTTGAAGCTGTAATTTCTTTTGCCTGTTATATTCAGCTAATCTTTTCCCGGCCTCTATCCGACCTGGGCTTTTAGTCTTAGTCACCATTTGAACCTGCATCAAGACAGGACTCTGTTGTGGAGTTGTCTGGGTCTCGTCCATTTTCTACTAATTTAAAATTTATTTTAGAAAAATCAATATGACTCCCTGTTACAAGCAAGGTTACCACAGGTGCATGGTAATTTCCAATCTTGTAAAACATAAGGCATGCTAATTTGCCTATTGAACTTGAAACTATGGGGTTGCTTTCTAGATCATGTGAAAGGCTGTCACTATCAACAGGTAGGAAGTGACTCACAGCTTTTGTGTATAGGCAGACAAGAGATCGACTCAAATCACGGCTCATTAGTGAAGCAATGTAATTTTCATATTTAGCATGAAGTTTGATTAGCTCATCAGCGGTAAGAGATTCTATGTCTTCTGTCATGTATTGTTTACCGAGAAAAGCTTTTGATTTTCCAGAAACAACTACAGAGAGAAGGCGTTGTTTTTTCGAGTCTAAGTCTTTGTTTTCTACAGCACAGTTATCGTTTAAAAGTAGCAATTCGTCTTGGTTCAATTTAAAACGTAATATAATAATTTTGTTTAAAGAAGTCAATGACAGCATTAATTATTTATGTGGGGTGGGGTATCTACCTTAATAATCGCGGGTTGACAGCTGATCAAAAATCGTTGCTTGAATGATTCTTGGAATGGAACTAAATGGCTAGGTAATAAAGGTATTGACTGTCTTTGTTGACGTGGGCTTGCTTAATTACCGTGCTAATTAGAATAAATTAATTGTTTGTGGGAGGGGTGTCACAGAAGCCCCACATTTTCCTCTCTCTTCCCTCGCCTAAACACAACTTTAAATCTCACTTGTTACAAGAGCGCCCACGCAGCGTGCCATGAACAGCCCATTGTGCAGGGAAAGATGGCATTAAGGTACGCACTTGTATCACGTTTAGACTTTGATATGCTTGATATAAATTAACACAGGACAGTGTACACTGTTTAAGAACAGAGTACCCCATGCACAGTTTACCACAGGACAGTGTACCAGAGGTATAGTGTACTAAACAGTATTTAAGTAACCATGACTTATTGAGCCATACTAAGAACATTTATACATGACACATTACTAATTCTCTACTGCCTGGAGTAGTGCGCTTTAAAATTCCTGTGCAAGCCAACATGCAAGACGATATAGCTACAGCTTGTGGGTGCTTGTTTTAAGCTTGCTCGTGCAGCTGAGGGCTTCATGTATCAGACTGTTGGCAGCTTAGTGGCTCGCGGGTGCTTTGTTACAGAAAGACGGAATCGGATACTTATATTTACTGCTAAGTGGAAGCGGCTAAATGTGGACTATTATGTTGCCAACTACAAGCTACACATGTACTAAAGGTGTACCGACTGCAGTGATGGGCTTGAGGTACAGAACAAACATTTTTAAAAGAAATTAGACTTAGAGCCTCACAGTTTTCTATCAAGCTACATTTCTAATACCAATGAATACCGGTACACAACTAGGGCAGTAAAACGTGGTTTCAGTTAATATTTACAGTAACTATACAGAGGACTCTAATGTGAGTTGTAAATCGTATGCAGTCCTGCAAGGTCACTGTACAGTTTAGGAAAGGAGTGGACGTTGGGGGCAGCTTAAATTGGCATCTCTGGGTGTTTGGATGCTTTGTCACTGACCTTGCTATGAGGACCTCTGTACGGTTCAGGAGATGGATCGACTACTAAGCTCGGATGGGCCGTGTAGTGCTGGCACTTGTGAGTAGATATCTTGTACCGCCCATGAATCAGCAGTAGCATTTGGTCAATTATTTTGTGTTCCCTTGTTGTGTGCCAGGCTCAGTTTGGAAATTTATATTGTTTTTATTGCGGGGGGGGGGGGGGGGAGGGGGGGAGCGTTGTTTGTTTATTTACTGTTTGTTGGTTATGTGGCTGTTTTGTTGACTGAGTTGTTAACATCATGATTGTTGGGGCAGCATTTGGTCTGTACTACTGACCATAGCGTGTGTGTATATGTTTTTTGTTTTGTTTGGGTTTTTTTTTAGGGAGGGGGGGGGGGAGGGTATACATCAGTTTTAGATGCAAACTTTATGACAAAGATTGTTTCTTCGCATATTTCAGGACACACTGTGGAACTCAGGGTGTGCACAGTCTGCCACCAGAAAGAAGTCACTTATGCAGGCTGGTTGGTGTCTACAGTATGGCAGGAGGAATGTTTATGTTGCCAAAGGATCAGCTTCCTGGCTTCTTTGTCTCTCCAGTCTTTGTCATATCGAACTGGCCTGAATGCCTGCAAGTGCGCCAGTGAATGATATCTGTTGTAAGTTTGTTTGTTTTTTGCTTATGTGGGATAGCAAAAGTGAGTCTATGTAATAAGACATCTGTTGTCTGTCCAAGCGTTCATGGTAAATTTTAATGTTTGCATTTTTTCAGAGGCTATTCAAGCCTCCGAATTCAAACAAGGCCTAAGGGTACCTTGTGGCAACACCATTCTAAACATACCAATTTCAATGACCTCTCTCAAGGTCAAGGTCACAGGGGTCCAGAAAGGGGTCAAAAATAGCCATATTTTGACACAAGTAGTTTCTTCTCAAATACTGTATTCAATTTCAGACCCACACTTGTTACAGAGATACTGGATGGTACACTAAGACCTTTCTATGCATATTAATTTGGATGACGCCTCGGAAAGTTTAAGGGTCAGGAAATAACAGCAAATATGTGAAAATGTCAGTTTTGATTGAACTGTAGTTTTTGGCAAACGTGTGAAGCAAAAGTGAGTCTATGTTCTGGGCCAGTGGTCATCCGTATGTCCACAACCGTCGTCCGTAGTAAACTTTAACGTTGGCATTTTATTGGGGATTATTCAAGCAACAGTCTTCAAACTTGGCTCAAAGTTGTGGCAAGACCTTTCAAAACATACCTATTTAAGTGACCTCCCTCAAGGTTGCAGGGGATCAGGAAATAGGTAAAACAAATCGCCATATTTTGACAAAATGTACATTTCTCAAATACTATTGACAACTTCACACCCAAACAAAGATACCTGCTAGTAAGACCTTACTATGCATACTAATTTGGTTGACTTCTCGGAAAGGTCAAGGTTACAAGAGATCTGGAAATAGGTCTAAAATAGCCATATTTAAAAAAAGAAAAAAAAGATGCTGTCTCTTCTGAAACACTTCCCAAAAACCCAAAACTGGCACAGAGACGCTTAATGGTATGGTCTTCCTATGCACAGGGTTCATTTTTTGGCATGCACCCTGCACCATCGGTGCATCATTTTCCAAAAGACCGAAAACATTATGAGGTGAGGAGGCAATGACCCATAGGTTTCAGTAGGCAATGGGTCCTTTTTAATGCGTTCCTAAAAGGCCCACAAGAGAGGCCAAGACCTCACATCAGCAAACAAGCACAGACTTGTCAACAAGAAGATCAGGAAGAGGATGAAAGAAGCCAAAGAAGATTGGATTGAAGACCAGTATCGTAGCGTGGAAGAGGGCATGGCAAACGGCAACAGCAAGAAGGCTTATGAAACGCTAAGGACCCTCACCAAGACTCAACAGCGAACAGCCACAGTCATCGAAGACAGCAGCGGCCAACTCCTTTTTGGGAAAACACTGCTGTACTAAACAGATGGACTGAGTACTGCCGAGACTTGTATAACTACAAGGCTGAGCCAGACACCAGCATCCTCCAAAACAACCAGGCTGGGGCCAGGAAGGCTGAAGACCTGCCAGTGTTAGCTGAAGAGGTGGAAGCAGACGTACGCGGCCTGAAGAGAGGAAAGTCTCCAGGTGTAGACAACGTACCTGCTGAACTGTTGAAACATGGAGGAGAAATAACAACGAAGGTCCTCACTACACTCTGTCAAAAGATCTGGGAGCAAAAGAAATGGCCAGTAGAATGGACCCAGTCTCTAGTGATCCCGCTCCTCAAGAAAGGAAACCTGAAACAGTGCCAGAACTACAGAACTATCAGTCTGATAAGTCACCCTAGCAAAGTAATGCTTAGAATCATTCTCAACCGCCTCAAAACTTTCGCCGAGGAACTGCTGGCAGAAGAACAGGCTGGCTTCAGAGTTGGAAGAAGCACTGTAGAGCAGATTTTCAACTGCCGCATCCTGAATCGAGAAACATCTGCAGCACCAGCGCGAACTCTACCACAACTTCATTGATTTCAGTAAAGCATTTGATCGCGTCTGGCACGACGGACTCTGGCAAGTCATGAGATAATTCAACATAGAGGAGGGACTGATACAAATGATAGAAGCGCTTTACAAGAATGCCTGCAGCGCGGTTCTACTTAACAATCAGTCAGACGAGTTCTTCAGGACGACGATCGGTGTCCGTTCAGGATGCCTGCTCTCTCCTGTCCTTTTCAAAATATTCATGGAGAAGATCATGCAGGAAACCCCCCACGACCACCATACTTCAATCTCTATTGGTGGCAAATCTCTGTGCAATCTTCGATTCGCAGATGACATTGAGCTCATGGCAGGCAGCAATAGTGAGCTTCAAAATCTGACAGACAAACTTTTAAATAGCGCAGGGTCTTATGGCATGGAGATCAGTACGGATAAAAGCAAAGTGATGATCAACACCACAAGCGACAGCAGCAGCAACATCCACATGAACGGCCAGAAGCTAGAAGAGGTCAGTAGCTTCAAGTACTTGGGAGCCACCTTGTCCAAAGACGGTAGTTGCATAGCAGAGATCCGTATCAGGATAGGTACAGCAACATCCGCAATGGTCAGGCTGGACAGGATCTGGCGAAGTAACTAAATCAGCTTCACCATCAAGTACAGGCTTTACAAGTCCCTCGTAGTGTCTATTCTACTCTACGGCTGTGAGACTTGGACACTGCTTGCAGACTCAGAAAAGAAAATCCAGGCCTTTGAGAACAAGTGCCTGAGGAAGTTGCTCCGCATCTCGTACCGCGAGCACAAGACCAACGAATATGTACGGAGCATCGTCACTTCCCTGGTGGGCCCACATGAACCCCTTCTGGCAACCGTGAAACGGCGCAAGCTTGCTTGGTTTGGCCCCGTGACCCGACACAACACCTTGTCCAAGACTATCCTCCAAGGCACTCTCGAAGAAAGTCGTCGGCGAGGTCGTCAGAGAAAGAGTTGGGTCGTAAACATAAAAGAATGGACCGAACTCGAGATGCCAGTCTTGCTTTCCACCGCCCAAAATAGAACTCAGTGGAGAGCACTGTCTGTTGCTGCTGCCTTTCAGTCCCCCCAACGCACAGTTTGGGCAAGGGACTGATGATGATGATGATGAAGAGGCCCACCTATGATTTTTCTTTTACCTCCCCCCCCCCTCCCCCCCTTCCCCCACAAGCTCCTGCTAATCGATATTTATGTGGCTTGTGAGAAGATGCCCGCATACACCCCCCCCCACCCCACCCCCCTAGATTTTCAACAAAAACGATGATGTTTTTTTCTCAACACTATTCTCAACTTCAAACCAAAAATTGGCACAGAGATACGTGATGGTAAGGTCTTCCTATGCACAGGGTTCATTTTTGGAGCGCACTCTGCACCATTGGCACATAATTTCCCCAAATGACCCAGAACATTTTGAGGTGAAGGGTCAATAACCCATAGGTTTCTGTAGGCAATGGGCCCTTTTTTCATGTGTTTCTAAAGGCCCACCGATGATGATGATAATATCCACTTGTAATGCGCATCCACTCCATGCTAGCAGCATGCTCAGGGCGAAAAAAAAAATCTGGTGCACAGTAGTCCTAGAATTAAAAGTCAAGAAACAAGTGGGTCTTGATGTGCCTCCTGAAAGTGCCAGTGCAGTCAATGTCCTTCAAGGATTGTGGTAGTCTATTCCACAGCATAGGTCCGCAGTGTGAAAATGCCCGGAAACCATGTCGCTTCTTTTGAGTGGTTTTCAACACTTGGGGTGCAGAGTTTGGATCGGACAGCAGAACGGAGCTGCCTCGGAGGGTTATGGCGTAGGACTATTTCCCAGAGGTACTCTGGTGAGTTTGGGTCTTATACAGACTTGTGGCACAGAGTGAAAATCTTGTGATCAATTCTTTGCTTCACTGGAAGCCAGTGCAACTGCTTAAGGACTGGTATGATATGCTCCCTTCTTTTGGTTCTTGTGACAATTCTGGCGGCAGTGTTCTGAACCAGTTGAAGACGTCTGAGTTGTTGCTCTGGCATACCCCAAAGACAGCTGTGACAGTAGTCCAGTCTGGATAGGACAAGGGCAACGGCGACAGCATTTGCAGCTTTGGCTGTCAGGACAGGTCGTAGTTTCCCAAGGGAGCGAAGATGGAAGTAGCATCCCCTGACAACCTCACTGATATGGTCTTCCATGGTAAGACTGACATCGACAAAGACACCAAGATTTCTCACAGTCTTGGAGAAAGGGATTAGAGTCACCAACACAGATGGCATCAAGAGACTCCACACCCAGTTTGATCTTGGGTCGACACAAAATTGCCTCAGTCTTATCGTCATTTAACTTCAGCATGTTGGTTGACATCCAGGACTTGATTTCTTGGCAGCACAACTCGATTTTCTGTACAGCCACCCATCGTTTTTCACACCCCCCCCCCACCACCCCACCCCCCACTCCCCCAAGCTCCTGCTTACCAGTATTTCTGTGGCTGGCGAGAAGGTACCCACATAATCCCCACCCCACCAGCTAGTCTTTTCAATATTTCAGCAGTTGGTGACAAGGTGACCACACACTGAGCCCCCCTGTGCAGTAAGTGGGAAGGTGCTCTCACACGTTTGGCCCATCCCATTGAAGAAATGACCCATTGGATTTGTACTCTGTGGCCAATGACCCATATGCTTATTTTTTTTCAGAATGAAACCTGTATGCATGCTAAATTGGATGACCCATTGGAAAGGTCAAAGGTTGCAAGCAAATGATGTGTACAATGTCTGTTGTTTTTAGTTTTATCCAAAACCCTTTTTCTCCCAAAATCTTTTCTTCCTCTGAAAAGCAAAGGATTTAAGTAAAAAGTAAATTGTTATTTTATTTCTTCAAAACATTTTTTTCTTGCAAAATCTTTTCTCTCAACATATTGAGGTGAGAGGGTGGGGAGATATGTTAAGGAATACTCTGGCTACCCCTACCTTTTATGGTCCCCCCCCCCTCCCCCCATTGGTTAATACACAGCTGCTAATGTTTATTGGGGTGCATTTCAGTTTTGGGTGAAAACCACATATTATCTGTCGCATTACTCTGCTGTCAGCAGGATGTGACGAGCGACCATGCCACATACTTATGAGTTCTAAAGAGCTGATTTACAGCTTGTGAACAGGTAAGATTTACTAGAGAGCTTAATTGGGTTTTCATTGAGCATAACTAACAGGACTGTTTATTGAAAATGAAACACCCTGGATTCAAGTTGTTGCTGCAGCCAAAAAATGAATCCATCTGTGTTTTATGATCTGGTAAATAATGCGACAATGTCAGTTGATCTATTTTGCACGTGACCATTTCAGATTTCTTGAAGAAATTTTACTAAAATATTATAAGAAGGCACATTCCTGCCAGCAGGCACACAGACACTGACAATCATGCTAAATGGGTCAACTTTGCTACCTGTCCACCCAACATGAATATACCAGAGAGCATACCATAATGCCTTCACCTAGGTGTGAATGAACTCGGTGTACAGTTGTGCTATATCTGTTCAGAGTGTTTAGTTGGATGAAGTCAAGCCCGTGTGGATTAATGCTTGGTGGAAGTTATGTTTTGTAGATTCACACTGAGCAGTTTACATCAAAATAAGAGTGAAATCACAGCATCACAAAACTGTTGATTCATGCCTGTGACAGTGGATTTCTGTCAGGTAGATACCAGCTGGACAGATTTATGCCTTAATAAGGCTGATCCTGTCAGGAGCACTAGCTTGTTATGTCAAACTTTACAAATAGTGTGCATGCTGCAGATATTGATACAGAAGACACATCATGCAGTGTGTGTTATTAGGGAGACCTGTCACGTTGCATAAGTCACGCATCAGACATAACACACTCAGTGGCTGTGTGTTATGTTTTCTTATTTTTCAGTCAAATTACACTTATAACTTACTCACGGGTACACGTGTCAAAGAAAAAGTAAGTGTATAATGTGTCAATGGTCGTCTGAGTGTCATGCACAGTAACTTTTAACATTGGCATTTTCTCAAACACTATTCATTGACTTCGTTGCAAGACCATTGGCCCAAATTTTTAAACGGTTGGCCCAATGATTCTTTGGGCAAGACATTTGTAAACATACCAGTGTTAGTTCAAGGTCAAAGATAATCAGGAAATAGTTAATCCACAATTATTTTGTGCTTCACATGTGATAGCAACAGGTAGTCTGCAACAGTTAGTACTGCTAGTCTGTTGTCTGAGTTCTGTTGTCCGTAGTAAACTAAAACGTTAACATTTTCCTGGAAACTATTCAAGCCGCAGTCATTACTTGCATTTTGTGTACTCTGTAGGCAAAACCTATGCACCGATTTGACATTGTTAGTGTGAGCTTAACAGTCAATCAGATGATGGTCATTGAAAAATGAGTGGGTGGTACGCAGCAGTTGTTTCATGTGCTGACCTTGTGTTAGAAGTTATGCGTATTACTATCTCTTGACTTAATGCCTTTTTTCTCTTGGCAGGTGTTGGTGGTGGGGTACCCAGAATCTGACAAACATGTGCAATATGTCAAGCATATACAGATCTATGGCGGGATGGATTACAGTCATAGGCATGAGATGTTCATTGAGACATTCACTAACTGGTCACCTCTTAACCACAGTAGTTGTAAATAGCACCAAGGTAGATCAGATCTGCGAATCCAATGTGCAGCTGAGTTAATGTTATATTTAGATTTACCCGCAGAAAAATCATACCTTTGAAGATTCCCAAGACAGATTGTTTCTGATTATCATCAGCCAATCTTTTTAGCCATCGTTAGAAAACAAAACAAACAAACATGTTGTCTGTCCCCAACACCAAGTCAGACGGTCTTTCCAGCCCCGATCTGTCTCATTTTTTATCTCACCTCATGGAATGTGCAGCGGGATACATCGCCCATGAAAGTGACATGAATGCAGCCTCTTTAGGAATTAAAGTGGTGTTTAGACGAGGGAGGAGTGATAAACATATTTTAAACGGAGGGAAAGAGGACTGAATGCGTGGGTGGGGGGCGGTGTCCGGTAGCGGAAGTACTGAGTAGGTGGGGGAATTTCCCGACTGTGGAATGCTATGATGAGCGATGGAGATAGAGAGAGAGAGAGAGAGGGAGGGTGGGAAAGCCTGTAGGGGGTGAGTGCGTAGGCGTGTATGAGAGGCGAGAAAAATGTGTGTGGGAGGTGAATGCGTGGGCGGTTACAGGAGTGATAAGGGAACGGTCCCGACCGTAACGCCAGTCAGCAGCAGCAGTCAGGCGACAGCTAGAAATTGAAAACCATCCAACCCCAAGCAACCACCTTTGTAATCTGCTGCATATAAAGTGTCCATCATTTTTTTTTCCTTTGTTTTTGATAAGCATGTTCTATGTAGCACATAATAAGTCTGGCAACTACCTTATTTTTTCTTTGTTGGTTGTTGTGTTTATTATGAGATAGTACTATTTTGAACTGAATTGCCTCGGCTCAGTTGTACGCAGGGTGTTTTTATGGAGGTCCTTTTTGTGTTCGGATTTGTTGTTTTGTTTTTTAGGGTGTGTGTATTGTTGCAGGGAGGGGGGGGGGGCAGGAAACAACCAGTAAACCTACTGGTTGGGTTAGATGTTGTCTTACATGTTTGACAAGTGAGAGTCACGGGAATAAAACGCCTCCGTTGTTTTTGCCCAACTGACAGAAAAGTGTTGCCGCCGCGTGTATAAGCGTGAGGAAGTAGTGTGGAGTTGAGCGTGAGACTGAGGTGTGATAGAGCGTGTGGTCGTGTGCGCTGTTCTGACAAAACCTCGCCCAAGTTCTGGTCCGGAACTCTGGCCAGCCATTTATTGGCCGAGAGGGGCGATGATGTCAGAACAGGGGCGCACTGAAGGGAAGGAGAGATTGAGATCGGGGAAAGGGGAGGGAGGGGGGAGGCATGAGAGTGACTGGAGTTTAAATGTTAAGTAATGACTGATGGAAATTCCTACTACTGCTTTTATGGGCAATGTTTTATGATTTTTTTCTGTAGGTAAATTGTTACGATTGTGGTTGTGTTGTCCTGTGAGAGCATACATGTGTTAATCGTAGGAAACGATCCGATATTTATTTGAGCTATCATAGTTGCGATTCACGTTCATTTTCGGTGGGATTTTTTTTTTATTCGGGCGTAGAGCGAAATTTGCTTTGTTATTTTGCTAGGTTTGTTCCGGAAGTTTCTAGCGAAGTCACACGGAGAAAAGCGGTCGATTTTTGTCCTGTGTAGTTACAATGAAGAATATTCTAGAATGTTGGAGCAGAATCGCGCTCTGTCTAGTGTCCTCGTGTGTGTAACATCAAAGCGTCGGCAACCTTTTGAAATTCGGTATCAGAGTGAGCCGCTCTTTTGGTCACAAGTTGTTTACTGTGCGCTTGAAGTGTTCAGCCTTTTTCTTGTATGTATTGAAATTTTGTGAAGGTTCTCGAAGTTTCCGAACTGCCTACCATACTTTTGTGAGATATTATTTTACCAAGGATTTGGGGCTGAAGTGAGCAGTCAAATGTTTGTAGCCTATTGTGGTTTTCTAGAGGGTTCATGTGTTATCGATGTTTGTGAGTTTCAGTTGCGTAGATTATTTTGATTGGTTGAGTTGTTTGATTTTCCTAGATTATTCTAGAAATTAGTGCACTATAAAAGATTGGCGCTGGGAAGCGCGGACGTACATTGTCTTGCTTTGTCAGTTGTAAAGACATTCAGTTTATCGTAGGTACGTGGCTCGTATAGGGTATACATTGTGTGAGAAGCTTTCAGTTGCCAGTGTGGACATTGCAGAAGAGACTTTGTATTTGGAATTGAATTGTGTGGATATCGCATCGCTGAATTAAATATTGTTGGAACTGTTACTCCAGTATTGTCTACATCCTTAAGCCACGTGTGACGGATTGCAGCTGAATGAGGTTTATTTAAAAAGAACCTTATGTGTGTGCGTCTGGTGTGGTTATTATACTACGACTACGATTCTACCACGTAACATAAATCTAAATAACATGACTCAATGGCATGTTTGTTTCTCAGATGTGACCTACCTTGGTGCTATTTACTACTACCCATGTTGAGAGGTGACTAACTACGCAACGATCATCCTGTGCCTGTGTTACAGTGCCTTCGTTTTCTATGCATGATGTACTTTGAAAACAACCCTATGAACTATAAATTAAATCTCACAAAAACAGCAAAATAAGAATAGCAAAGCCCTTGTCGTCGCATGTATGACCAATCCACATAATTAGTCTGACTTTATGACCTCGGTCTCTCCGACAGGTCACAGAAATGCCTACCCGGCACCGGCCTCCACGTGGCGTGGGTGGGTAGTCCACTCGGTCCCTGACTGAGTGGGCTAGCAGACGGGTGCCATCTTTGTCCAGGATTAGGACTTGATGTCAGCAGATATGTTGTTCAGTCTTTTTCACTGGTCCGGTTTTTAAGGAGCTGTGCTTACCCAGGTCTTACCATGTTGGATTGGTCCTTAAAAATACGCGTGAGCTTTTGGTCCTTTGGATCCCAAGTGTTTGCCGTGCTTGGAGACCCGTGTCGGGGGAGAAGAGGATCCTGGTGGCTGAAACACTCCACTTTGGCCTTGACTTCTGCCTAAACGGGAGGCTAGTCGTACCGGCCTAGTCAATCGGCTCTTGTCACGTCGAGCCCTATCCCCCTGTTGACATGCGGGTTGTTATACGGAGCACCATGCTATAGCCTCTGATGCTGATTAGGTGCTTTACGCCAGTATTCCCCTGTATTCAACAGTGTGATAGAAGGCGGTGGCTCAAACGGTTCAATCAGGCTTACCCCCTTGAGTATATCTTTCGGGCAGTCTCCATTGTGCGTCGGCTGGAGACCCGCCGACAGTTGCACTTTCCCTTGTTGGGCTCGGTGGCGGGCGGGGACCCCCGGGGGATGAATATCTATCATACTATAATATGGAAAATATCAAAAAACCAAAACTAGCACCAAAGCGGCACATAGCCGCCGACATTGTCATTGAGAACGATAGTGACTCTGACTGTGAGGAAGCGACACCTCAGGCGTCGGCCGCCTGGCCTCGCTTTCTCATTATCCACAGCAAAGTTAAAGAGAAGCCTGTTTCAAAGCTGCTCCCTTTCCTGGTAGGGGAGACCCTCAGGAGCCGTGTTGGCAGGCCTGAGGCCCAGCGCCTCAGGTCTGGTGACTTGTAGAGTGCCGTACCCGGGCACACTCCAATGGGCTACTGAGGCTCTCCTCCATCGGAGACACTCCAGTGGAGGTCACTCCCCACAAAACAATGAATTCCTCTAGAGGAGTGATTAAAGATCAAGCATTGGCCGAACTGTCTGAAGATGAACTTGTACGGAACCTTAAGTCACAGGGGGTGACCTACGTCAGGCGCTTCATTTCCAAACGAGGTGGTAGGGAGATCCGTCTCCCTACCATCATCCTGACGTTTGGCACCCCCACAGCTCCTACTACCATCTGGGGAGGTTACTACTCCCTAAAAGTGAAAAAGTACGTCCCTCTCCCCCTTCGGTGCTTTAAGTGCCAAAAGTATGGCCATGGGCAGAAGACATGCCGCCAGGCAGAGGCTCTATGCGCCCGTTGCACTAAGCCCGGACACTCTGCTGAGTCCTGCACAGCCATCCCCCTGTGTGTGAATTGCCAGGGGGCGCATATGGCTTCGGACAAGAAGTGCCCTCGTTGGATCTCCGAGTGCAGGATTCAGCAGGTGCGTGTGGAGAAGGGGCTGTCCTTTGCGGACGCAAAAAAACTGGTTGACGGTCCTGGTGCAGCTGAGGCGGCGCCAAACTCAAATAACAACTTTGTGTATACTTTCAGTGCTGCGGTGGCAGGCAAGCGCCCCACCAAAGACTTCTCTTGTCAAACCCCAACTTCTTGGTTGGGGGCGGAGCCTCGGATCCTCTCACCCCTGGAGAGTAACCCTCCTCCGGTGGTGACGAGGAGCCAGGGAACGCAGAGGGCGGACGCTACCGGTCCGGTGGCACCGCCTTCTGCTGCCCCTAAGCCTCAGCCCCCACCCAAACTTGCTAGTTTGTCAACACCACAGGTTTCTGGCTCTGGTCAGCCTTCTAAGGCCGCTAACTCTAGCGGCAGGAACGCTGCCCAGGACCAGAAGTCAAAGAAATCTATGGGACCGCCGTGCGCACGGGCCCAGAAGGGGAACACTGATGTCCCCCTTCAAAACAAATATGCTGCATTGGAGGAGCAGATGGAGGGAGTGGAAGTTGCCGATGCTGCGGCAGCTCCAACCCCTTCATCTCCTAAGAACCAGAGGTGGCCCGGGAGCCGGCCCCCCTCTGTTTCTCCGACTCCTTCCAAGGCAAAGGAAAAAGGGGGGAAAAACTCCGTACCCCCAGATAAGACATAATCATGGACTCTCTGCTTCAGTGGAATTGTCGTGGTTTTCAAGCTAACTTTGAGGAATTACGTCTTTTAGTCAAGTGCTATAACCCCTCAGTAATATCTCTTCAGGAGACTTACCTGAAGACTTCTGACCCTGTGTCCTTTAATGGTTTTAACGCTATACATAAAGGCTCTGATTCGGAGAGGCGCTCGGGTGGAGTGGCTCTTCTCATTAGTAGCCAAATTTTATGTAGCCCCGTTAGCATCGACACCTGTCTTCAGGCTGTCGCAGCTCGGGTTACCTTGAAGAAGACCATAACTATATGCAGTATTTACCTGCCACCATCCCTGCGGGTCTGTAGTAATGATTTTTTTAATTTAGTTGATCAACTGCCCCTCCCTTTATTCTCATGGGGGATTTTAACGGTCACGCTCACCTTTGGGGTAGTGACCACTATGATGGCAGAGGTCAGATGTTAGAAGATGTTTTTTTCTCAACTTAACCTATGTGTCTTTAACGATGGTTCACCTACATACTCTAACCCAGGTTCAGGATCTAGTTCTGTTTTAGACCTCACTGTGTGTGATCCTTCTCTCATGCTGGACTTTGACTGGAAGGTTCACGATGACCTGTGTGGTAGTGACCACTTCCCAGTAGTCCTGTCATCGGTCAGCTGTGGGGAGGATCCGCCGGTGGGGCGCTGGAATCTTAAGAAAGCTAACTGGCCTCTGTTCGCCTCCCTCTGTCAGTCTCGTATTACAGAGGAGGTGGTCATGTCATCTGAAGAACCTATTTCTTCTTTTACTACTATTTTGTTGGACGTAGCGGGTGAAACCATCCCTAAAACTTCCGCATCAGTCCCTCGAAAGCCGAGAGTACCTTGGTTCAACGAAGAGTGCCGCAAGGCCCAAATAGCGCGCAAATCTGCTCAGCGACGTGCTTTCCGTAATCCGTCGCAAGTAAATATTTTAACCTTTAAAAGACAGAGGGCGAAAGCCCGTTACATTTTTAAACGTGAACGCCGTGCTTCCTGGAGACGCTTCGTCTCATCTTTAACTTCTCGGACTCCGTCCCAGAAAGTATGGAAGGCTGTTCGGAGAATTAGGGGCAGAGGTGGCTCGGCTTCTGTTGGCCATCTTAGAGATGGTGCCAGTTTGGTTACAGATAAAAAAGCTGTGGCCAGTTTGCTTGCCTCCACCATTGCCCATAATTCTTCAACGGAGCATTATTCACCTTTCTTCCAGAGAGAGAAGGAGAAGCGAGAGTCTCGTATTTGTGATTTTAAGTCCGATAACTCAGAAGACTATAATGTCCCGTTTACATTATCAGAATTGCAGCAAGCTTTGCAGAAATGTAATGACTCTGCTGCTGGCCTAGATACCGTCCAGTATCAATTCCTAACGCATCTGCCTGAGAGGTCACTCCTTGTACTTCTCAAGGCCTTTAACCATATCTGGGGAACTGGTCATTTTCCGCCGTCTTGGCGCCAGGCTGTGGTTGTACCGATCCCCAAGCCGGGTAAGGATCCTTCCGACCCGGGCAACTACCGGCCTATCGCTTTGACATCAAGTTTATGTAAAACTATGGAGCACCTGGTCAACGCCCGCCTGGTGTGGCATCTTGAGTCACAGGGTCTCCTCACATACCTCCAGTGCGGTTTCCGGCGCTTCCGTAGTACAACTGACCATTTAGTCCGCTTTGAATCATTTATTCGAGATTCTTTTGTCAACAAGCAGCATGTCTATGCAATTTTCTTCGATCTTGAGAAAGCGTATGACACTACCTGGAAGTATGGCATAATGTCTGACTTGTTGGACATGGGTTTTAAAGGGCACCTGCCCGTTTTTATTCACAATTTTTTGACTAACCGGTCGTTCCATGTCCGTGTGGGCTCCACCCTCTCCGACTCCTTTGAACAGGGCAGCATTCTATCTCCTGTTTTATTTAGTATTAAAATTAATAACATTGTAAAGGCCGTCAAGGATGATTCTGAATGCTCTTTGTTTGTTGACGACTTTGCTTTGTGCGCACGTGGTCGAGGACTTGCGTCCCTTGAGAGGCGCTTGCAGCTGTGCGTTGATCGCATCCAGCGGTGGGTGTCTCTCAATGGATTCAAGTTCTCGCCCTCCAAGACTGTTTGTGTGCATTTTACTAACCAGACGAAATTTTTTCCAGAACCTAGCCTGAGCATTGCTGGAGTGCCAATTAAGGTGGCCGAGGAGGCAAAGTTTCTGGGGGTCATTTTTGACAAAAGACCTACCTTCCGCAACCATATTAATTACCTTAGAACCTCTTGTCAGAAGGCTCTCGACATTCTTCGTGTCGTCGGTCGTACTGACTGGGGTGCGGACCGTACTGTCTTACTTCGTCTGTACCGGGCCCTTGTTCGGTCCAAACTGGATTACGGCTCTGTGGTGTATGGCTCAGCTTCCAAGTCTGTGCTACAGCGTCTGAACACAATTCACCATCAGGGTCTGCGGATATGTCTTGGGGCCTTCAGGACGTCTCCAGTTCCTAGTCTGTATGCCGAGGCAGGGGAGCCTTCTCTCAAGCTCCGCCGCATCCGCCTCATGCTCATCTACGTTCTGAAACTGAAGGCCCATCCAGACAATCCTGCCTATGATTGTGTTTTTAAACCATCGTTTGCAGAGATTTACGATACCCATCCGGGAGCTGTCCGTCCACTTTCTTTCCGTGTCCGACCTCATCTGCAGGCGGCCGGATTGGACCTGGACAGAGTTTCGGAATCCCTGCAACACACCACTCCACCTTGGCTCTTACCAGTTCCTGACATCTTGCTGGACTTGACTGCCCACAAGAAAGACTCTACTCCACCAGCCATATACCAACAGAGCCTCAATGAACTGCTTTCAATTTTTCCTGGCTATTGTCGCATCTATACCGATGGGTCAAAGTCTGAGGATGGGAGAGTGGCTGCGGCCGCAGTGTCCTCTCGCCATCCTAGACGCCCATTTAAGCACCGCCTCCCAGACCACTCATCTGTATTTAGTGCGGAACTGCAGGCGGTTCTGCTGGCACTCAGGCATGCTTATCGATCTAGAGAAAGGAACTTCCTGATTCTGTCTGACTCTCTTTCTGCCCTGCAGGCCCTTCAGGGCACGGGAAATGACCACCCACTGCTGGTGCAGATCAGAGAGCTCCACGCGGACTTGATGAAGGAATATTATGATATCATTTTTATTTGGGTGCCAGGGCATGTGGGCATCGAGGGCAACAGGATCGCAGATTCTGCTGCCAACGATGCCCGCAATGACCCTGTCCCTGACACACAGACTGTTTATAGTGATTTTAGACATGTGGCTAGTGCGTACATAGCCCGTGAGTGGCAGTCCGAGTGGGACAAAGAGCTGCATGAAGCCCTTCCTAAGTTGTCCGACGGTCTACCTTATCGCTGCGGCAGCCGCCGTGAGGAGACTGTCCTGGCTCGGCTCCACATCGGACACACGTATGTTACGCACTCTTATTTACTTAAACAGGAGGAGCGTCCATGGTGTTATGCCTGCGACGAGCAGTACTCTGTTCAACATTTTTTGTTGTCTTGTGCTGATCTAATCGACACAAGGTATAAACATTTCACAGCAGACTCCTTGAAGGTTTTGTTCCGGGATGTGCCCCCGGACAAGATCTTCAGTTTTCTGAGAGAGTGCCATATTTTTAATAAGATTTGAGCGTTATAGATTATGATGTTTTTATTATTTTGACCTTTTTGAGAGTCTTCCGACGTTTTCTTTAAAGACCTGTGCGACATTTTAGCCTGTCATATTTTTAAGGTATATTTACATCATGTCTTAAGACCTTTCTTTTAGTCTGGCTGACCAGATTTTTACCCTTCCCGCCATGAGATGGCCTTAGTTGCCTGCTCGGCGTTAAACCCAAATAACTAACCAAGGTCACAGAAATGAAGACGTGTTAAGGTTGATATTTCTCCTAGCAAAAGCAATGAATGAATACATTTTCAACTTGTTTATCACAACCCTCCCCACCGTGATCCTTGACCTTTGTGAAGGGCTAACTAAATGAGTACGCATAGAAAGGTGTTATCACGAGTTACTTTTGATTGAAAAGTTTGCAAACACACTGATGAAAACTAAAGTTCTAAACAAACGAAACATTTTGTCACATATTTGCCCTTTGACCTGTCCCGGGGTTCATTCACATTAAGTATGTCTGAAAAGATTTGGTGAATTAGCATGAAGCAGGGTTCATTTTTAGCATGTGCCCTGTACTATTAGCGTATCAGTTTCCAAAATGACCCATAAACTTTTGAGCTTAGTCCCCACCATACCCCCCGCTTTTCAATATTTTGAAGGACGATGAGAAAATACTGGTACACATGCTTGTTGGTGAAGGTGCAGTGTTCCAAACATATCTTACTCTTGGGTTTCTATTGCTCATTGGACCAGTTGGCTACACACATTCAGTGTTCTGTTTGTTTGTTTTTTCACAAGCAGGGCAGGCATATGCTGCGGAAGGCTAGTTCTTGAGATGACATTAAGCAGTGTACTCGCCTACTTTGCTTGCTTCGAAACAACTATGCCCTTTCTCAGCTTACTCAGTGACAAATGTTGTCAGTGGAAGTTGACCATTAAAATTACCCCAAAAGTCAACAGCGCAGCATTTTATTTTTTAAAACATGACTTGTCTACGAAGACATTTATAGTGAACATGTGAAATATGACAACAATAACAATGAACATTATCACATGATGAAATAAGCAGTTTGCATAAACGTTCACCAAATGGAATTCCCTCTACAGTCATGTGTTCATGCAGAGCAGTTTCCTCAGCCCTGAGGATCTATTTTTAGCCGTTTTGCTTTCCCCACTTGACAGTTTTCATAAAAACATTGTGTATCATGCAAAGAAGTACCCAACGGAGAAGAAACACGCTTAGAAAAAACGGTACAACACAATTTATTAATATTTCGGGTAAATACCCTTTGTCAAAATAGACAAACAAACAGAGACATTAGCCGCTACTTATCTTCATATGCAGAAGGAATCCTTCTGCATATGAAGATAAGTAGCGGCTAATGTCTCTGTTTGTTTGTCTATTTTGACAAAGGGTATTTACCCGAAATATTAATAAATTGTGTTGTACCATTTTTTCTAAGCGTGTTTCTTCTCCGTTGGGTACTTCTTTGCATTTCACACGCTTGGCAGTCACCTTTTTGGTCTGGATTGTGTATCATGGTTTATATCAAACTTTGCCTGTACATATTCTTTGTTCTCGCACACTTCTAGGGAAAGTGACATTTTTGGGCTCACGTGCGAAGCAAAAGTGTGTATGTTTTGGGCCAGTGGTCGTTGGCCCATCGTCGTCCGTGGTAAAATTTAACGTTGGCATTTTCTAGGAGACTATTCAGGCCAAATTCTTCACACGTGGCCCGAGGATACTTTGTGGCAAGACCTTTCTAAATATACCAGTTTGAGTGACCTCTCACAAGGTCAAGGTGACAGGGGATCAGGAAATATGTCAAAAATAACTATAATTTGACATAATTTATTTTTTCCCAAATACTATTAACAGCTTCAAAACCAAACTTAATACAAAGATACCTGATTGTAAGACCTTTCTATGTATACTAATTTGGTTGATCCCCGGAAAGGCGAAGGGTCGCAAGAGCTCAGGAAATAGGTGAAAAATAGCCATATTTTGACAAAAGATGTTTCCTCAAATACTATTCACAACTTCAAACCCACATTTGGTACAGAGATACCTGATGGCAAGACCTATCTATGGATACCAGTTTGGATTACCCCTCGGAAAGGTCAAGGGTCACGAAGTGCTGAGGAAATAGATCTGAAATAACCATATTTTGACAAAAGATTTTTGTTTTCTCAAATACTATTCACATTTTTAAACCCAAACTTGCTACAGAGATACCAGATGTAAAGACCTTTCTATGCACACTACATTGGTTGATCCCTCAGAAAGGTCAAGCGTGGTCATGAGAGCTCAGGAAATAGGTCTGAAATAGCCATATTTTGACAAAAAAAAAATTTATCAAATACTATTCACAACTTCAAACCCAAATTTGGTACAGTGATACCTGATAATACGACCTATCTATGCATACTAATTTGAATAATATTGTAGGTAATACCAAAAGTTTTGCAAATTTTTCAGCCAAATTTGGTACAAAGATTATAGGACCTTCCTATCCATAATAATTTAGTCGACTCATCACAAAGGTCAATGGTCACGGGGGGTTGACAGATGTGTGAAAAATGCTTACATTTTCAGAAAACATCGATTTTGCTGATGCACAAGCCAGCAGTTGTCACAAAGGTCACACATATATGTAAATCGGTCATACACGTGAGCCATAATGGCTTTGCCTTTCTTGTTAATCGGTAAAAATAGCACGGGAAAACCCTCTGGCATTCTGGCCAATCATTAAAGTCACGTGAATCAGTGTTTCAGACCAGGTCTGTAGAGAGACTAACAATGTACAAACAAGCAACCAAATACGTGTGTTTTGTACACGTGAATGCTGTGCAACAAGAGACGAGACACAAAAATGAAAGGGAGGGGGGAGGGAGAAAGGGGAGGGGGTGGTTAAGACTTCATTCACCTGTAATCACTGATAATTTTCAAATTAGCAAATTGACGCTATGAATAAGCCATGACACTGGCTTATATTTTCACATTGCTTTTGTTATGCAGGTCATGTGGACAGATTGGGAGCCATGAACATGGGGTTGGGGGCAACCATGGTAAAAGTCACATGCAGGTTATTTCATTGAAAATCGTTTCCATTTTGTTTAGGTTTGTGTTATGATAGTCATGGTCTCATGTACTATTGTTAAAACTGGTTGTCTTGTGTCAAATAGCTACGTTGCAGTTTACTGGCAACTAAGCATCATGTTTGGCTCACGTGCAATGGCGAAAGTGAGAATGTAATGGGCCATGCATCATCTGTCTGGCATCTGCTGTCAGTGCTAAACTTTAACACTGGCATTTTCTCTCAGAGTATTTAAGCCGCAGACTTCAAACTTGGCCCAAAGATTGTGGCGAAACTTTTCTAAACAGTGACTTCTCTCAAAAGTCAAGGTCACAGAGGGTCCCGATAAGGGTCACAAAACAACCATATTTTGACACAAATTGTCTCTCATCAAATACTATTTTCAACTTCAAACCCAAATGTGTTACAGAGATACCTCAGGGTCTTACATTTCCATGCATATTAATTTAGTCCCTGGGAAAGTTTAAGGGTCACAAGAGGTTGGCAATGTGTGATAGAATTGTAGTTCTTATCGAAGTTTTGCCAACATTAAGCGATGTTCCCACAAATACTTAGGAACACACCAGCTTCTCATTGATGGTTTAAAAACATTATATTAAGTGTTACAGAAATACTAAGATAGGGCCGTCTTAGTTTGTTCGTGTTAGGGAGGTTCAGGTCGGGTTGGGACCGTTGGCTCCGGTCATTAGACAACTTGGCGACGGGCTTCACCCGTCCCGAGCCATTGTCCACTTGTTTGAAAACTGTTGTGTGAGTGTGTGTGTGATTGCGAGTTGCACCTGAGGTGGCGAAGCGAATTTCTCTTTTGCGATAATAAAGTACTCTTATTCTTATTTCTGTTCTTATTATTCGTATTCTTATTATTATGGTTTCTCGCTGCTGGGATACATCATACATGTTCCGATACAAACCCTGCTATGTTAAAAGACGGTGAGGGACAGAAACGAACAACACAGCTGCTCATAGGCAATATCCCCCTATCCTACAGTAACATTGACATTGAAGTAGCCATCATCAAGCTCGGTTGTATTCTGCAGTCCACAATCTACATGGAGAAAGACAGGGACGAGACGGGAGGTCTGACATGGTGGCTCACGGGTTGCCGGTTTGTGTACATACAAGTGCCAGATCGCACTCTGCCAACCAAAATAGACATAGGCAATTTCAAGGTCTCTTTGTATCACGTGGAACAAAAGTCTCAGCGAGTACAAGTGACTTGCAACCGATGTCGCGAGCAGGGTCACACGAGTGCCGCGTGCAGTAACCCAGTAGTCTGCATTGCGTGTAAGACAGCTGAACATAAGAGAGGGGATCCCCGGTGTCATTTGGAGACACTTGCGTTCTCTGGCCAGTCTGTCGCCGTGCACGAGACCTCGGCCTCATCCGTAATGGACACTGAAAACCTGTCACAGTCTGAGCTGCCCTGGTCGGCTCAAGCGGTGCCAAGTAGACAAGACACTAGGCAAACTCAACACTCTGGTCCTGTGTCCTCAGCACAGCGAGACGTCACAGGGGCGGGGACCCCGCGTCTCGACCTTCGAAGTAGGTCAATGGGCCACACAGGGGTAAAGGAGCACGAGACTCTCCGAATACTACGCAGAGAAAGGGGAAAATGACACGTTTGACCTCTGACCTTGACGAAGCACAGACTACACAAACCAAACTGACTGATATTTGGTGCTTTTTTTTATTTTTTTATCCGTGTCAGACAAAGGGGACAATCAGCAGATTGGAGAGATGTGTGACGAAGGCGATAACATGTTACCTACTTGACATAATTAGTTCTGCGCTCTTCTTGGACTTCTTGGGATTTGACTTAGGCATCGCCCACGGACAATGATTAATGAATTGCGATTAAAGACTGTGTTCCTAATGCCAATTACACATAATAATTCAATATATGGAAAATATAACAACATGTACCATAAACATTCATGGATTACGAAACAAAATTAAAAGAAAAACATTTTTTCCACAACATACGGAATCAGAAATATGACATGGTCTGTGTTCAAGAGACGTACATTGTAGACGGTGATAAGGCGGAGTGGGAGAGGGCATGGGGTGGTGAGATTTATTATACTTGTGTCACTAGACACAGTATGGACCAAGTTATTCTGGTTAGAAAGAACTTTCCATCTGAGAGTACGTGTGCTAGTAAAGAAAGTAGAATTCTGTCCATTGAAATTGTTATAGAGGAGAAGACATTTTTTATGTGTAATGTATACGCTCCTAACAACGCGTATGAAAAACGACAATATTTTTACAAACTTGGCGAAAATTGTAAATCAAAATGGGGCAGACCATAAAAATATTTTTTGGCGATTTTTATCGTGTAGGCTGGATATTAACAGCGGTGGGAAGCACAGTGAAAGAGAAGTGGATTCGTTTAGATATTTTATTTTTGATTGTGAATTAGACGATCTTTGGCGTTTAAATCATTCTATCGAAAAAATAGTTTACATGGGTTGGAAAGTCGCCATTTATAGCTAGGAGACTGGACCATAACTGTGGTTGATAGTACTTTGTTTTATGATGTACTCACCTCTGTTCAATCCGATCATAGATATGTTTGTATAAGGTTAAACTTACCAACATAGAGAGAGGATCTTCTTATTGGAAATTTAATGATAGTTTAATTAAAGATGAAGATTTTATTGACCAAATGAATACGTTCTTAAACACAGTCGACGGTGATATATTAGACACTGATTCACTTACAAAATGGGATCTGTGTAAAATAAAATAAAAAAAAGAATTCTGCATTGCCTGTGGTAAATAAAAAAAGAGAATGTTACACACATGACACACCATACTTTTGAACCAATTAGATGATACAGAACAACAAACAGCAAATAATCCCAGTAATGATATCTTATTACAAGAGAGAGAATGGCTTAAACATGAGCTCGAAATTTTTTTAATTAATAAAGCTAAAGTAGCACAAACTCGCTCACAAGAAAAAATTTTGGATAAAGGAGAAAAAATACCGCTACTTTCTAAATCTCGATAAATCCAGGGCAAATTTAAAAGTTATGGACCGACTCATCACAGCTGATGGTAAAACGATAATATCACAGAATGAAATCATGCATGAACAAATTGAATTTTATAATGATATTTTCAATAAGAAAAGATCATTTTGACAAGGACGAGGCTGATAGCTTTATTCAAGGTCTCAGTATCCTGAAATTATCACATACGCAAAAGGAAGCTCTTCAAAACGAGATACCTGAGACAGAAATCGCGACGAGCCTTAAAGACATGTAAAACGGGTCCGCTCCAGGACTTGACGGCTTAACAACCATATTTTATAAGTTATTTTGGTCTAGAATTAAACATTTAGTGATAGCGTCTTTAAGAAAAGCATATGAAAGTGGTGAAATGTCTTCTTTACAAAATAAAGCTTTAATAACGCTGATACACAAAAGTAAATATCTGTCAAGGGACAGCCTCAGTAACTGGCGTCCAATCTCCTTAACTAACACGGATTATAAAATTCTATCAAAATGTCTGACGAAACGTTTGTCAACAGTTCTTAGTAGTATTGTTGATAAAAATCAAACAGCCTTTATTAAATGTAGGAAAGCAAGTGACCTAATTTGTCTAGTTGATGACGTCATAAATCACATTAATGACACGAACAAATCTGGTATTTTATTAGCACTGGATTATTCTATCTCTGAAGAATTTATACTTTGGTCCTTCAAACAGTTTGAGTTTTGTTAAAATGTTATTAAGTGGGTAGAAATAATCACAAAAATCACACAGAAAGTTGCACAAATTACTCAGGATGTTACAAAAAAAAAGTTCGTGACACGGTTAAAGACAGCAAAGATACCTGTACTATATGGCGCTTTCTAAACACACTTGCTAGGGGGTCTCCAAGTACCGCAAGTAACATTTCCTCTAATCTTACTGCTGATACATTCAATGACCATTTTCTTTCTGTTGCCGAATTTCTAATTTCGTCAAGCCAGGATAACACTTATTACACTTATAATCTGCTGTCTGAGTTTTGTCAACAAAAAACAATGGGCGCAGCCCCATTCAACATCCCTATGCTAGCTGTTGATGAAGTGGGTTTACTCATAGTAACCTTTAAATTAAAAAGTCCTTTGGTGACATCAGCCCGAAAATACTTAAAGCTGTCTCTCCCACACATTGTAGATTTCTTAACTTACATTTATAATCTCTGTATGCAGCATAACACTTTTCCTAACCAACTTAAATATGCCAAAGTAATTCCACTTTCAAAAACAAAAGATCGTTCTAACCCTAATAATTATCGGCCTATTTCCTTATTATCTGTTTTGTCCAAACCACTGGAAAGGCACGTTCATAAACACCTGCTTGCTTACCTAGACGACCGTAAGCTCCTCCACCCTTCCAATCCGGATTTCGTCCGCAGCATTCATGCCACAGAGCACTTACACGCCTTGTTGACATATGGCTCGAGGGTATGAATAAGTCACAGTTAACAGAAGTAGTCTATCTAGATTTTAAAAAGGCTTTTCATCTGATTAACCACACTATTCTTATTGCTAAGCTGCACAAATACCTCAATAATGGAGTCGCAGTTGCTTTTTCACATCTTACCTTACTAAAAGAAAATAAAAGGTTCTTGTTCATGGCTCATACTCCTCTCTCAAAGATTAAGGTTCGGAGTGCCCCAAGGGTCTGTACTGCGCCCCCTACTGTTTTGCTTATTTGTCAATGATTTGCCTCTACATATTACTTGCCAAGATGTACAATGCGACCTTTTTGCTTACGACACCTCATTTCATACTACTAGTAAAGATATACAAGTAAATTCCGACAATTTACAACAAAGTCTTCATGAAGTTTCAGCTTGGTGTATAAACAATTCTATGGTTCGTCCAGCCAAAACGAAATCTATGGTAGTCGCCACGCGCCAAAAACAGCAGATAACGACTCTATAACTTAACCTTTCACTTAAAGGTAGTCAGGTAGAACAGGTAAACGAACATCACGTACTGGGGATTACAATCGACAATCAGCTAAAATAGCAAGCTCATACAGATCCCTTATGCAAAATATTAGCAAAAAATCTCTTTATGTTATCAAAACTGAAATATTAAACTGATTCATAAACCCGTAAACTATTTTATAACGCTCACATACCTTCTTATATTGATTGCGCGTCAGCGGTATGGGATGGATGTAGTGCGGTCCATTTAAAGAGACTTAATTCCCTAAACAGACGAGCGGCCAAAATAATCTGCCCTGATCCACACCTAACCACTGAAAAAAAAGCTCTCAAAAGAAGGTCTCCTGCCTCTTCAAGGTCATTTCAAAAATAACAAAGCAATCTTTATGTTCAAAGTGTGTAAGCGCAAAACACCTGAGTATATCTCCACTTTGTTCCGTAAGTCTGAGTCCAAGCTTGGAAACACCAGAAAGCTTTTTACAGTCCCAAAACCAAGGATCGATCTATATAAAACTAGCTTATCCTTTTCAGGAACACTTATCTGGAATGCCCTTCCCGACCATGTGAAATTCGCCTCCTCGCTATCGTGTTTTAAAAAGGGTCTTTGCAAGTATTTTGTGGATCACTCGTATGAATGCCTTAACCACTTGTATTATGTCTCTTTCTGTGCTGGGCCCAATTTATTCCCAATTAAGCCTGTTATCCTTTTTCATTTATCATTTGGACTACTTAGCTCTGTCAATAAGACAAGGCTGTTCATTTTCACCTTTGTCTTTCGTTCTTGCTCTTGAAATATTAACAATAACAATAAGGGCTGATCCCAATACTAGGGGAATCGCACTACCTATAATTGATACGCTTCCTGGAAACCCCAGAGAATTTTTAAAGCTGCCATGTATGCCGACGATATTAGTGTTTTCCTACACGATTAAAGTGATCTTGAAAGAGTACTAGCTCTTATAGACAGTTTTTCAATAATATCGGCTTTGAAAATGAACAAAAATAGGATCGGAAGCTATGTGGATCGGTTCATCAAAAAACTCAAGAGAAGAAGGGTTTGATCTAAAATGGAAAACACAAATAAAGATATTGGGGATTCATTTTAATAGTAATTTGCCTGCCTCTAGTATACTCAAGAATTGGTCAGTTAGGCTAGAGAATACTGAACGAACAATAACAAGATGGTCAAAACGAAATTTAAGCACATCTGGTAAATTGTGTACAATAAAAACATTCTTACTGTCACAGTTTGTATACCCCATGAATGCTCTGGTGGCTCCAGATGATATTTTGAGAAAAGTCTAACACCATCTTCTTCCGATTTTTGTGGAAGAAAAAGTATACTAAAACAATGGCATTCGAGAAGGTAAATAGAAATGTCTTATGTAAGCCTTTAGACAAGGTGGTCTTAATATGGTTAATATACACGATATGCAGGAGTCCTTCCTCTAAGTTGGGCTACAAGACTACAATGTGCAACCTTTAAAATATGGGAAATAATACCACAGCATACTTTTTATAGGCTTGGAAGTAAATTATCGTGTGTGTTTGTTTTGGCAAACGTTAAGCCAAGAAAATTTAAGGGTGTTGGATTAATACAATCACTTTTTTTGGAGGAAGGTATTGTTATGTTGGCTGAAGCATAAAGACAAGTTATTTTCTGACAATGTTAACTTTGCAGATTAGTGCCTGTGGAATAATGACGTTACGTACAAACGGGACGTGTTATTCTTTCCTGATTGGATTAAGGCACACATTGTTTTTGTTATGGAAGTATGGAGAGAAGGAGATACGATCTCATTTGATTTGCTATGTGATCTAGTTGCACACAAACCTCAGAGAATGTTTGAATACAGAGCAATGCACACAGCATTTCACGTACGAGCACCCTACAACAACACACAAAACGACACAGAAAACACATCGCATATCACGCAAACACGCACGGCCAATTACTTAAGTTCACTGATAGCACGCGCAAAAAGCGGTTTGCCTTCCTTGCTTTTTGGTATAAAAATGTAACCTATATATTAATGATCTGCATTGGAATGTAGCAAAATGTACACGTGCCATAACATATTTCCTACAAACACACTCCTTAATAAGATGGGTGTAAAAAATAGTAACCGATGTTATTTTTGCGGTGAGATTGATTAGATTGAGCACTTTTTCTGCCATTGTATCAGATTTTGACCTCTTTGGGCACATGTTGCCAATAATATATTTCATCTTACTGGTGAAAGTGTAACGCTGTCTGAGACTGATATCTTATTCGGTTATAAGCCGGACCAAATCAGACAGTTATCAGTTCGGAATATCAATCACTTAATACTTATTGCAAAAATGTGTGTCAGCAGATTCCATTATGGAACGAGACTTAATGTACTTGTCTTGTTTGAAACTGATATATGATTGAGGCGTGTAGACATCTAGAGTGCATTATTTTGTACGTATTACCATACTCTGTAAATTTTGCTGAGCGCCTGTTTATCTATCAGTGATTTCTGTTTATAGATGAATTACGCACGCATCCCAAACCACACATGCTCACACACACACACATTGCACAAACCCATGAGTAGAATAGTATAATTTGTTAAACAGCAATAGATTTCTCCATATTCCTTCATCAAATGGCCATTTATATACAAGCAAACAATTAATATGTATCACTGAAGCACCCAATAACCAAAATATGTTTAAAAAACAAACAAACAGAGATATAGCCGATTGAGGAAGGATAGCCCCATTCACGTTCTTCGCGTATGCTAACATGAGCTTCAGAAACACCTTCCTTTAACTCATTTAGCCCCGACACACCACAGCAAGATATGGCTCGACCATGATAGATCAAGGAAGGTGGCAGAATAGTTTGGCGCCTAAAGGCACCATGATAGTTCAAGAGTGGTGGCAAAAAAGCCTGGCGCCTATAGGCCTATAGGCGCCAAGCTATTTTGCCAACACTGTCTCCTGAATTGTAATACAGTCATCAGAGTATGACTACAAAATGTGTGTATTTCGTACCTCGAGCGCAATGAGTTAAACAAATATAATTCATTCCTGAAGCCAGGCACGACTGTGTTATTGCACATGTTCTGCAGCCTCAAAAAAAATAAATAAATAAATAAATAAAATAAAATAAACAACCAAGAGACGGAAATAATTTTCAATCTCTGGCTCACAGTGATGTTATTTGTGCACACAGTACAAGGCCATTTTCGGAAATAGCCAAAAAGGACATAATTATGAGGTGCCAAACTTAAAAATAACTTCTTCTAATTACTTTACTTGTTCTGCTTGGTTCAGAATATGATTACTGGACTAAATGCTGATATCTTCGCCACGTCTTCATGAAGGTGCATACTTACTTAGTGTTAAGGTCCCTGCGTCATATTGTTTATCTCCAGGAGTAACCAACACCCTGTAGCTGTAGGTACCGTCAGCAGTCGGCAAGAGCACGGTGAAGGTACAACGTACATTAACATATGTCCCGCCTGTTGGAGTGGGCACGTTATTTTGTGTGATAACGCTCACTTTACCGACGCCGACGTCCTGCCAGTTTGTCACCTGAAAGAAACAAGCAAAAACAGACCAATTGGCTACATAACATTGTGCACACAGGTGATTGTAACGCAGATAGTTTTGTATGTGACGTCCATTTTCACCTACAGTTTTTTAAACAGCTGAGCAATAAATACGTTCGTAAAATCTTAGGCGATAATGTAATATAAATGAATCTTGAGTATGTTGTCTCCTGACAATTTTTTCCACGAAAGAAGACAAAAATCACAAAGATTGCTTCAGGTACAAGGATGCATGGTGGTGCGAAACAAGCATGCATGCAGGCTTGCCATACACGGTTGTAGTGTTATTTGTATGACGTAAATACGGAATCGAAATCACGTCATTGTACACGCGAATATTGTTTTTAAATTTGTTGAACTAACAGTAACACGCACACATAAGAACATAACACGACCTGTATCTTGGAAATGCAGAGATTGCTAAAGAAGGGGGGGGGGAATGGGGAGGCGGAGGTGGCTGGGGGAGGGGGGTAGACCATCCCAGAGAGGTGAGGTATCCCGTTACCACCTGTCTCTCACCCCGCCTCGCCCTGCCCGGGTACGGTCAGGAGCCATAAAAATAAATAGGAAAGCCAGGGTGGATTAGCATCCTTCGTCAATGCACCCCCCTGGAGCAATGTTCTGAAATATCCAGCAATGTTCTGAAATATCGCAAATAAAACCTTTTAATAAAATGGTTGTAAACAGAGCCACAAAACCTAAAATGTTTTTAACCATTAACAACTTAAACCCAAACGAACGGAGGCCATGGACTGGCCCTTCAGTGAAATAAAGCAAGACCGGTCCCACCCAGGTATGCATCCTGTCACTCTGGTCCCGACGCCTCTAAATATCCGAGCAGAAGAATGTGATGCACTCGGGGGAGTTTCGATCGGTATTCGTAGTTAGTAACTACAGGCTCCGATTTACTCATCAGAGAACCGGCCTACAATTCTCAGTCCATTCCTTAGTGTATTCCTCTGTGTCGCATATTATTCCTTCTGCTCGGTATGTCGCTGAACCAATTTAACCCTGTGGCCGTATTTCTCAAATCGTTTTGGTGTGACTGTGCCATGCAGTTGCAGGAGATGGATAATTCAAGGGTAGTGCCAGATTAGCTTGGCGCCTAATGGCGCCAAGCTAATTTGGCACTACCCTTGAATTATCATGGTCAATCCATCTCCTGCTGTAGTGTTGTGGGGCTAAATGTGTTAACCCTTTCCCTCCCATTTGTGACAGTTTGCATTTCTGAATTCAGCGCTGAAGAGACAGCCATCCAATGAACATGGATGCAACGTCGAACAAGGCATGGATAATTATGAATGCTGGCAAATCACAAAAATCTATATCTGTTGCAGTTGGATTGTTTTTTTCTTCTCGGCTTTGCCGGTATCCTTGATGTTTTGTGAGAGTTTGTTATTTGTATATTGCTGAGCACTGAATAGTGTATGCTACCACTGGACCTGTACCAGTACCAGTAGTGGATTAAGATATTTGTGAAGTTTTGATTTAGAGTGGTCTAACAGGGTAGGTTTTGTACTTTGTTATTCAGGGGTTTGTTTGTGATACATGTATCTTAGTCTTCCCAATCAGACGGTTTGATAGGGCTGATGATGATCAAATGCATATTTATTTTTCTACTGATATTGTGGTGAATGCTCAATGTACAATGTGCAGATAGATTTCTCATCTATAGAACAGGCAGGGGAGCCGGGGGGAGGAGGGGAGGGGGAAGGGGCGGGGGGTAGGGGGGGGGCAGAATCAAGCACATGCATGTATTCAAGTATTATGTGCTTGTATATAACAGGTGGGCAGTGGGCAGATGTTCACATCTGCACGGGACATAGACGACCCCGCCCTCCACGAGTCGCCTGCTGCCTTGCAGGCCTGGCCGCTTGGCTGCGGAAAGGCTAAGGGAGGAAACCCCTGACATCAAAGCCCCCGTGTCTCCGGGGAAGGCTTTTGAGCCAGAGACTAGGACAAGGACAGTCTGATATAAAACCTACGACCCGAGGACCTCGATGCCACCGTCCCAGCTTGCTAGGCCATGGCAGATGAACCAAGGGTTTAAAGGGTGGGGCCAGTACTGCGCACACTGCACTCCACCAAAAAGCTCCACCGCGCAGGCTTTAGGAAACGTCCACGGACCATGACACTGACCATTCCAAGTCCTGTAGCGACGGGCGAGGGGCGAAACGGCAGGTGAAAGATGTCACTGGAAGCCGCAGTCTCAAACCTGCATGCAGGCGGTTCAGGATATTGGTCGCCTGATGTTGACCTGGGGATGACAACATCACTCGGCACACCCTGAACGACCAAGCAGCCTTCTCTAGGGACAGCACTGCTTGCTCCACACGGAGAGGGGCCTAGAAAAGGTGGCCTAACCAAAGCTCGTCCCCTCGCAACCCCAGTTGGCTAGCCGCGGTCAACGGGCATCTTCTCCTGCGGTCAAAAAACAAGAAAGAATAACGGATCCACTCTCATGACGACCACGACCGGACTCAACGTAGCATGCTGGAACGTCCGAACCATGCTCGACAAAGCAGACAGCGGACGCCCTGAACGTCGCTCCGCCCTCATTGCCCATGAATTGCGGAGGTTAAACATCGACATCGCCGCGCTCAGCGAAGTACGCCTTCCGGACGAAGGCAGCCTCCAAGAACTTGGTGCTGGGTACACCCTCTACTGGTCAGGCAGGCCTGCATCAGAAAGACGGCTTTCAGGCGTGGGTTTCATGGTCAAGACATCCATTGCGACTAAGCTGGAAAACCTACCAACGGGCCACTCAGACCGCATCATGTCCATGCGCCTCCCACTGAGACACCAGCAGCACGTCACCCTTCTCAGTGTGTACTCCCCAACCCTCCTGGCAGAGCCTGCTGAAAAGGACAAGTTTTACACTGACCTGCGCAGCCTCCTACAGAGTACCCCTGCAGACGACAAAGTCATCATCCTTGGCGACTTCAACGCCAGAGTGGGCCAGGACTCTGAAGCCTGGAAAGGAGTCCTCGGCAAGCATGACGTGGGGAACTGCAATGACAATGGCCGCCTACTATTGGAGTTCTGTGCGGAGCAGCAACTGGTCATCACCAACACTACTTTTCAGCAAAAGGACAGTCGAAAGACCACCTGGATGCATCCTCGCTCCAAGCACTGGCACCTTATCGACTATGTCCTAGTGCGTCAGAGGGACCGCAGTGACGTCCTCCTCACCAGAGTGATGCCCAGCGCAGAGTGCCACACTGACCACCGCCTTGTCCGCTGCAAACTCAGGCTCCACTTCAAGCCAAAACCCAAGAAATGGGGGCCCCCCAAGAAAAAGCTTGATGTTGCCAGCCTTCAGCGTGACGATGTGAAAGCTGCCTTTCAGACAGATTTACAGCGCAGGCTCAAAGACACAGCGGACCCAATAGACTCCTCCCCTGAAACACTTTGGGAACAACTGAAAACTGCTATTGCAAAATCCTCTGCAGAAGTCTTGGGTTTCGCCAGAAAGAAGAACAAAGACTGGTTTGACGAAAACGATGTAGAGATCCAGGAACACCTAGCAAAAAAAAAGAGCCGCCCATCAGGCCCACCTGGCCCAGCCTTCCTGCCCTGTGAAGAAGTCTGCCTTCCGCCTCGTCTGCAGCAGTCTCCAGCGCAAGCTCAGAGATCTCCAGAATGAGTGGTGGACCAGACTTGCACAGAGGACCCAGCTTTGTGCTGACAATGGTGACTACAGGGGCTTCTACGAAGCACTGAAAGCAGTGTATGGCCCCAGGCACCTGGTACAAAGTCCCCTGCGAAGCGCGAATGGCCAGGCACTCCTCACAGATAATACCTCCATCTGGAACCGCTGGTCGGAATACTTTCAGAGCCTCTTCAGCGCTGAGCGCACTGTTCAAGAAGCAGTCGTCCTACAAATCCCACACCTCCCAGTAAAGTTCGAATTGGACGAACCGCCCACCGCTGAAGAGACCCTCACAGCCATCCACCAGCTCAAGAGTGGCAAAGCAGCAGGCATTGATGGAATACCGCCAGAGATCTGGAAACATGGAGGCACAGCACTGCACAACAAGCTCCATGACCTCTTTCTCTGCTGCTGGGAGGAAGGAACACTACCAAAAGATCTCCGTGATGCAGTCGTTATCACCCTGTACAAGAACAAAGGCGAGAAGTCTGACTGTTCCAACTATCGGGGAATTACCCTGCTGTCCATTGCTGGGAAAATCCTTGCAAGGCTGCTCCTGAATCGGCTGGTACCTGCCATCGCTGAAGACCAACTCCCAGAGGGCCAGTGTGGCTTCAGAGCAAACAGGAGCACCACCGATATGGTCTTTGTGCTGAGACAGCTACAGGAGAAGTGCCGCGAGCAGAACAAAGGGCTGTACGTAACATTTGTCGACCTAACAAAAGCGTTCGACACTGTGAGCAGGCAAGGCATGTGGCAGATCCTGGAGCGACTTGGCTGTCCCCCAAAGTTCCTCAACATGATTGTCCAGCTACACGAGGACCAGCAAGGCCAGGTCAGACTCAACAATGACCTCTCAGAACCATTCCCTATTCTCAACGGCGTAAAGCAGGGCTGCGTGCTGGCACCGACCCTCTTCACCATCTTTTTTAGCATGATGTTGAAGCAGGCCACAGTGGACCTCGATGATGACGATGCAGTGTACATCAGGTATCGTCTCGATGGCAGCCTGTTCAACCTCAGACGACTGCAGGCCCACACGAAAACCCTAGACCAACTGATTCGTGAGCTGCTTTTTGCTGGTGATGCTGCCCTCGTTGCACACACAGAGAGAGCCCTGCAGCGCATCACGTCTTGTTTCGCAGATGCTGCCCAGCTCTTTGGACTCGAGGTCAGTCTGAAAAAGACAGAGGTCCTCCATCAGCCGGCACCCAAGACAGTGTATCGCCCTCCTCACATCACCATTGGCGAGTCTGAACTAAAGTCAGTGCACCAGTTTACTTACCTTGGCTGCATTATCACGTCGGACGCCAAGCTGGACAAGGAGCTTGACAGCAGGCTGGCAAAAGCGAACAGTGCTTTCGGGCGACTTTTCAAGCGGGTGTGGCACAATCAACAGCTGAAAACAGGCACCAAGATCAGCGTGTACAGAGCTGTGGTCCTCACCACCCTGCTGTATGGTTCCGAGTCCTGGGCCCTCTACCGCAGCCAACTACGACTCCTCGAACGCTTCCACCAGCGCTGCCTGCGTACCATCCTGGGCATTCACTGGAGTGACTATGTCACCAACGTCGAGGTCCTTGAACAGGCTGAAACTGTGAGCATCGAGGCTTTGCTGCTGCGGACACATCTCCGCTGGGCGGGGCATGTCTCCAGGATGGAGGATCATCGCCTACCAAAGATCACCCTGTTCGGCGAGCTTGCTACTGGACACCGTGACAGAGGGGCACCAAAGAAGAGATACAAAGACTGTCTCAAGAAGTCACTTAGTGCCTGCCAAATCGACCACCACCAGTGGTCTTCGCTTGCTGCGGACCGTGACACCTGGCGCTCCACCATTTACAAGGCAGCTGTCTCCTTTGAGGACTCTCGCAGAGCTAGCCTTAAGGACAAGCGGCTCAGGAGAATAAACAGAGATGCCGCAGCTCAGAACCCTGGCCAGACCTTCCCCTGCAGCCACTGCGGTCGAACCTGCCTGTCTCGGATTGGCCTCCGCAGCCACGAACAAGCCTGCAGACGTCGTGGGCAACTCCTATAAAATCTTCGTTCGCGAAGTCAAGCCAAGATAAGATAATATTATTCCTTACATTAGGGCATAGTAATTGTTTTCCATGTAGTCCATGCATGTAAATGTAGTCCAGAAGCTGCATTATTGATGTCAAGTATGTTCGCTTTCAAATCCTTGCAGTATTCCTGACGCTACATTATTGATGTCAAGTATGATCGCTTTCAAATCCTTGCAGGGTCCAGATAGCGCAATTATGCTCTTATGTCGTGATACGATTGTATCGCAGCGTCTTCTATTTCCACGGCGCTTGTGCCTGTCAGGTCCAAGGTCATGTCCTGCTCAGCGGGGCTTAGCCGCGATAAGACACCAGGAAGCGTTGGTAGTCTGCGTGTATGGGCGTGGGCCCGTCATATTCTTCGTTTATTAATTCGTCCGTTTTGACGGATCAATCCCAGACTTAGCGTCGTTGGTGTTGTTTCTCAGCATATTCGTGTTTGTAGACAATGTCGGCTGTTTGTGTGGCTGTGTTGCCGCACATACGACAGGCTGGTGTTTGTAGTTTTGCCCTCTTTGTAGATGATACGCAGTGTTGTCGTGGTGCATATCTCACAGTTGATCCTTTAAAAGCAGCTTAATGTTGTAGCTGCTGCTGCTGTTTTCATGTCGCTGTCGTTTCGTTGATCGCAGTTGTTGCCGTTGGCTTGTTGGGCCGCCTGAATTGTATACCGTTTTTGTGGTAGGTGGCTGGTTTTGTCGGTGTAGAAGGGCCTTCATTTCTTCGAGTGCTTCACATGTGGCCTCGCTTGTTGCGAGTGTTTCAGTCCTCCTTTCACGCGCGCTCTCAAACGAGTTCTTTGTGACCAGTGTTGCCTGGTGTTGTGGATTAAAGTTGGTTGGTGGTAAAAAAAGCATGACCGGCCCCACCCAGGTATGCATCCTGTCACTTTGGTCCCGAAGCCTGTTATTATCCGAGTTGTTTGTGGTCGGTGCAGTCGCATGCCTTGTGTTTTGTGAAGCACTCGGGAGGCGTTTCGATCGGTATTCGTAGTGTGTAACCACAGGCTCCGATATACTCGTCAGGAAACCGACCTATATTCTTATTGGTGTAGTTTTTGGGTAGAGGGCTATCTTTGCTGTCGGTGGGTGCGATGTTGCTATGCTATGCTATTATTGAAGGGACAAGGACTTCCAGCTGGCGCTGATTTCGTCCCGGGGGGGGGGGGGATGGGCCAAGGGGTGGGGGTGGGGAGAAGGAAGTTTAGTTCTGGCTGCCTGTCGCTGGTGCTCGCGCATCGCTAGTTTTACAATCTTGCATCATGGCTGCCCGCGCCCTATGTGGGTCGAGTCGTAGGGGGGGGGGGGGGGGGGTGTTCTCCTTCTTTCTTGTCGTCAGTGACGGGTCGTTTGTTTAGATGTGTTGGATCAGGGGGTGTTTGTTAAGTAGTTGTATTGTCTGGTTTGCGGTGGTGTGCCAAGTGTCTGGGGTGGGGTTTATGAGACCTTCCAGTGTGAGAGGTGGGTTTAGTATGTCTTCTAGTCTAGCTCTGGCGTGGTTTATGGTAGGGCAGTCTAGCAGTACATGTTCTGTTGTGAGTGTGTGGCCGCATGTACATATGACTGGGTTGGGGTGGACCAGGTATCTCTCGCCCCCTAGTCTGATTCTTGTTAGTCGGGTTTGGTCTTTCCTTTTGCCTGAGAGTAGGATGGGTACGTTGTTTAGGACCCTCGTGAGGCCTTTACGTCTACCTCTTTTTGCGTGATGATATTCTTTTTCCCATAGATTTTGGAAGGCTGGCCGGAGGGCGTTTGATCTTTCGGCTGCCGACAGGGGTAGGTCGAAGAAGGTCGATTCTTGGTCGAGGCCTTTCTTCGCTATTTTATCTGCTTTCTCATTACCTGGGATCCCTACATGGGAGGGAACCCAAATGAACTTAATTTCCTGGCCTAATTCTGTGAGTTCCGCTACTCTGAGTCTAATAAGATATGTTAGGTCTTCTCGGGAGGAGTCCAAGTTTTGGATCGCCTGGATCGCTGATAGGGAGTCAGTGACTATGAGAATTTGTTTATCTGCATTCAGGTCTGCTTTTATTACTTTGATGGCTCCTAGGATTGCCGTGAGTTCGGCTGTGAAGACCGCCGTGTGATCCGGTAATTTGATGGCTATGTCCGATTTGCGATGAACGTGGATACCTAGTCCAGTTGCGTGTGTGCGTGGGTCGTGTGTGTGCGTGGGTCGTGGGATCCATCTGTGTAGATGATGGTGTATTTATTGTACGTGGTTGTTCTTTTTACGTCGAACTCTAGTCTCATTTTGGGCCCGTCTATTTCTTTTTTGAGCTTGGTTAGGTCCAGGTCTACTTCTATTTGGGGTAGTTTCCATGGTGGTACGCTTATTGGTGCGTTGGGTGCTTTATTTGGTAGCTTAAGATTTATGGATTCTTCTAGCTTCTGTACCACTGTTTTTATTTGGGGTTGTTGAGTGGGTTCAAATTTGGGTGTGTGGTTGGTGTTTAGGGTTTGTTTGGCCGGGTGGTCGTCCGGCATACCTATTGTTTTATAGAAGAGGTTAGCTGCTCTTTCTGCTATTATGATGTTGATGGGTCTCTGGCCGCACTCCGCCAGTACAAGGAGGTTGGGGGTATGTCTTGGGACTCCCAAGACCACCCTCAGGGCCCCAACCTGGACTGTCAGGAGTTTTTTTTTTTGTTAGAGTTTTGTTGAGGTTGGTGAGGAGGGGGGCTGCATAAAGTAGCCTGGACATCACGTATGAGTGGTATAGATTTAGGAGTGATTTGGGGTCCGTGCCCCAATCTGCTCCGCTTACTTTGCGCATTTGGTTGATTCCTTTCCTGGCCGACTGACAGATTTGGTTTACGTATGGTGCCCAATTATTATTGTGTGTGAATAATACTCCTAGGAATGTGACTTGTTTGCGGTATTCTATGTCGGTCCCGTCGATTTGAAGCTGAGGCACGGGGGTTATTATTGGTGCGATGTTTCTCTCGTGGTTCCGTTTTATATCATGTGTTTTTCCAAGTCCTTTTGTGGAATTCTGTCTCTTGAAGTATGGTGGGGTGTGTAGAGAAGGATAAGCCTGGTGGGCAAAGATTGGGCTGCGCCTGAAGGTTACGCAGTATCCTTGGCCAGATGAGCTTAGGGTGAAAGATAGTCGCTGGTTGGGAAGTGTAGCCGTCTTTCCTTTGACGCGGTGGTAGATCCTTGTTGATGGGGCTTGATCTTACTTTGGGGGGGGGGGGGGGGGCATTAGTAATCCCGTTGGGGTAGGGTCGTGTGTTTTATCGCTTTCTTTTCATCAGTCGCTTCGTCTCTAGGGCTGAAGGGTTGGTTGGTTAGTTTGGATTTAACGTCCACAGCACCGAGGTGATCATGGATGGCCCTGACGGGCGGGTTATGGGGGACAGGGAAATCTATTGCCTATGGAGTACGACCTGAACACTGATCAACTCAGGCACACTCCAACTGTGCCACTTTGATTTACCAGGACTTTTCAACGGATATGCTATTGAACAAATCCGTTTTTCCCCCTGGATTGTGAGACCAGCTACCGGGGCCGGGACGGGATTCGAACCCACGACCCGGCGATTCCCTTCGCTCTCCTGCTCCGACGTTTAACCGCCTGAGCTATTTCGGACTCCGAAGGGGGAGGCTGAAGGGGAGAGAGGAGGTTGACTTGTATCGTTGCTCCGGGGTGTCTGTGGTATGTCTGGACGTTTCTGTGCTTTTGTCGGGGAATTAGGGGCGATGTTTGCCTACTTTCTCCGCGGTAGAGGGTCAAATTCTCGTTGGGTCCATGGAGTAAATTGGATTATGTAGAGCCCTGTATGTACTTTAATCTTTTTCTTTCCCTTGTTGGGGTAGGTGGATTTAAGTATCCTTCGGGGTTTGAGTTTCATGCTGTGCGTGTGGTTGGTTTCCCTGTTGCTGAGAGCAGTATTGTGAAGGGGGTTTATGCGCGATCAGCCTTGTTGTAGGTAGGTGGATGAGGTACCCAGCTTAGTGCCGACCGTTACTAATCCTCGTCTAGAGAGCCGTTGTTGCCGTGGTGGTTACTTGTTGTCGTTGTTTACGGCGTCGTCTTCTTGTATTTTGCTTATGTCGATAGCAGACATGGCTATGTCTCTTTTTGTGTAGAGTTTCGATGATATAATCGCTTATAGGCGATCAGCGGTTGATTGGGTAAGAGTGTTTTGCACTCGGGGTCTCTTGTCTTGTGGTGCCAGTGTGTTCGAAATTTCCTTTGTAGGTGCTTGACACTGGGATAGTATGGGGTCACCATAACCAGAGGTGTCTTTGCTGCGTCCTTCGGTCTTTCCGCTATGAGTTGCTTTATGTCCTTCGCGAGTACTGTGTCAGTTTCTTGCGCGAGTTCCATATGTTTGTATCCACGGTCTGTCATTTTGTCGTGAAACAGATGGATCTGTTTATGTAGATCTCTTCTGTTGCTGTTAGTTCTCATATATCTGCTTGTTTCGCCCGTGATCAGGGCTTTGAAGACGTGTTGCGGGTGAGTTGAATCCCGTTGTAGGTACTGATAAGTTTCTGTCTGTTTTCTGTATGTTTTGATGTTAAATATTCCTTAACGCTCAAATCTCTCTCCCTTGTAGACTTGAGTGTCGAGGAAGTTAGCTGCGTAGTCTTTGATGGTGTATCACGAGCCGTCTTGACTACTGCAATTCTCTGCTTTTTGGACTTCCATCTGAGCAGAATAGCCGCCTTCAGCGAGTTGAAAATAATGCCGCAAGGCTTGTGAAGCGCAGGCAAAAACGAGACTACGTAACCCCTTTACTGAAAGACCTTCACTGGCTTCCAATCCAATCCCGCATACAATTTAAGATTGCGACCCTTGCATACCGCCACTTTGATGGCAGCCTTCCGTCATACCTTTCCTCCAGTCTGATCACTTACCAGCCCTCTCGCTCACTACGTTCATCGGGAGAGAAACTTCTCAAAGTTCCAAAGTACCATCTCAAATCTGCCGGTGAGCACTCTTTCAGATGTACTGCTCCTTTCATTTGGAATTCCTTACCGACTGAGCTAAGAAATGCCTCCTCCCTTACGCAGTTCAAAGCAATGTTAAAAACTCACCTTTTCTCGCAGACTTTCGTGTGATCTCTACGGTTTTCTGTACACCCCCCCCCCCTGCAGACTGTGTGTGTGTGTGTGTGTGTGTGTGTGTGTGCGTGTGCGTGTGTGTGTGTGTGTGTGTGTGTGTGTGTGTGTGTGTGTGTGTGTGTGTGTGTGTGTGTGTGTGTGTGCGTGTGTCTGTCTTTTTCGCCAGCGCATTGAGTTATATTATAAATATGAGAAATGCGCCATATAAATACCATGTATTATTATTATTATGTGAATTTAAGGAGTGGGTGATAGGAGTTGGCCAGGTTAAAAACTTGTTGATGGTGTCATTGTCGCATTCCACATTTGGAAGCCGTCATCCCTGTATCTTCCGTTCCAAATAATTCCCTCTTTCTCTCCTCAAATTGGTTGATAATATTGTTCAGTATTATGCCCATATTGATGTCGCACGCTTCCGGAGAAACTCTAGAGCACATCGGGGCGCCGATTATTTGTCGGTAGAGCTGTCCAATGAAGGTGAAGTCGTTGTTCGTGAGGATAATTTCCAAGATTCTCAGGAGGTAGCGTTTTTCTATCGGTAGCATGGGTGGTGTCTCAACTATGTTTGGGACTGTCTGGTTCACTGCCTCCAGCACTTCGTGGAATTCCATGTTGCTGTACATCGATGTGACGTCATAGCATACTAGCTTAGTTTCTCGGGAGATCCTTGTTTGTTCAATTTTTCTAATGAACGCCGGTGTGTCTTTGATGTATGTGGATTGTTTTTGTACGAAGGCAGGTGCAGATCCACAAATTTTGCTATGGCTATAGTCGGGCTTGCTGATTGCGCCACTATTGAGCGACCCGCTATAATTCTCCCTTGCATTCCATTTTTCTCCATGTCATCCAGCACCTCTGTTGGGTATTTGTGGATTTTGGAAAGTAGGTAGAAGGAGGCTGTGTTTTTGTAGGTTTCCGTTTGCCGTAGGAATTTGTGTGTGTGTTTGTCTATCCTCTTGGTTCTGTATAGTGTTTAAGATGTGTTGAGAATTTCGGCTATGATAGCCTTTGTGTTCGCTGAATCTGTTTTCTCGTAGTGTATTATGTCCTCTAGTTGTCTCGAGCCCTCCCTGATGTAATCGTCTCTGTTGAGGAGTACGATTGTGCTAGTTTTGTCGGCTTTTTTTAGAACGATATTTGTGTTGTTTTTAGTGGGAGTAAAGCAAGACCGGTCCCACCCAGGTATGCATCCCGTCACTCTGGTCCCTCGGGTAAGACGGGCCAGAGTGACAGGATGCATACCTGGTTGGGACCAGTCTTGCTTTACTCCAGGGAACTGGTTGGTTGGTTAGTTCGGGTTTAACATCCACAGCACCGAGGTGATCATGGACGGCCCTGACGGGCGGGTTATGGGAGACAGGGAAATCTATTACCTATGGAGTACGACCTGAACACTGATCAACTCAGGCGCACTCCAACTGTGCCACTTTGATTTACCAGGACCTTTCAACGGACATGCTATTGAACAAATCCGTTTTTTTCCCCTGGATTGTGAGTCCAGCTACCGGGGCCGGGACGGGATTCGAACCCACGACCCGGCGATTCCCTTCGCTCTCCTGCTCTGACGTTTCACCGCGTGAGCTATTTCGGACTCTTAGCGAACTGGAAAAGAATCGCATATTTATTGCTCTACTGGACCATCAAGATTGAATCGACAAACACACGAAGGGACTAAGCTTAATACAGCGGTCCGACGTCGCTCATCTTCACTACGCCCGAGTGATGATGCAATCAGGATGACACCGCCGCTAACGGCCCCACGCGCGCACCGTTAGGAGTGGTCACGCCTCAATGCACACAACCCCCGACCTCAGTCTCACCGTCCTGAGGGGATTGAAACACTGATTCAACGAAGCATAGAGCGCCTTTTAAAGAAGATGAGATAGCTCATATCAGTGCCGGGAGCAGAGCTAACCAGACAACTCACCTTCTAGGAAACAGTTACGGAAGACGGACGTGTCATGAGAGATTTCTACTCTAAGCATTCAGGTGAACCACCATCAACAGACAACTACCTCTCATCCCCACGTCTATACGCCTGACAGAGACATAGCATACTACAGGAATGGACCGGTATATCTATAAAATAGACTCAACATGCAACCAAGGTTACAACACGCTATATCACACGGACAGCGGGCGACCAGCCCGACGACAGCCGACCAATGAGATTCGACCATACGTCATCGGCACGCGCCCTGCTCCCTCACACCCGACAAAGCCTCATACGAAGCGAGACGACGAAGGAAACAACAGCTGCCAGCCCACACTCCGCCAGAAACCACCAATCTACCAAGACCCAGACTATTATGTCAACGGAGAACTACTATAACCTAGACCCAAGACTTTCAAAACAACGGAAAACCACAAGCAAGAAGGAACTATCGACCATTCTCCCACACCTGAAATAGGGTGGTTGAGACTCACTCCCCACACCTGAAACATGGTTGACGAAACTCATTCCCTGCATCTGACAAAGGGTGGATGGAACGAAAACAACCAAGAAAACCACAAGCAAGAAGGAACTCATCGACCATTCTCCCACTCCAGAAATAGGGTGGATGAAACTCACTCCCCACACCTAAAATATGGTGGATGAAACTCATTCCCCACACCTGAGAAATGGTGGATGGAACGAAAACAACCACGTAACTCGTCCCCCACACCTGAAACTGGCTGGAAATCCGGGGGAAAAATTAAACACCACACGACCGACAAGCTGGAAAAAGCGACAAACTACACTGCGATCCTATTTTCTGCTGTTATAACAAACACGTGTGCGCCAGCTGCTCAACAGAGGCCAACAATCGCCAAGCAGCCCCCAACGGCACAACTCTCAACAAAGTGGCATCTGTCATGAATCGCTACACGTTATGACGTCATACTATTTGCTAAAAGACTTACCTCCCGCCAACGAGGAAGACAAACCACCGTGTGTACAACACAGACTAAGAATAGATGAAACGGACACTGCCTACTTCGCATAGACCACAAAACAACGAGGCACCAACTTTAATCCACAACACCAGGCAACACTGGTCACAAAGAACTCGTTTTAAAGCGCGCAAAAATGAAAGGAGGACTGAAACACTCGCAACAAGCGAGGCCAGCTGTTCTGTGAGGCACTAGAAGAAATGAAGGCCCTTTTACAACGACAAAACCCGTCACCTACCACTAAAACGGTATACAATTCAGGCGGCCCAACAAGCCAACGGCAACAAGAGCGATCAGCGAAGTGACAGCCACACCAAAACAGCAGCAGCAGGTAAAACATTAAGCTGTTTTTAAAGCATCAACTGTGAGATATGCACCACGGCAACATTGCGTGTCATCTACACAAAAGGCAATACTGCAAACACCAGTCTCTCGCATGTGCGGCAACACAGCCAGACAAACAGCCGGCATCGTCTAAAAACACGAATACACTGAGAAACAACAACAACGACGCTAAGTCTGGGATTGACATGGGGACGTAGCTTAGTGGATAAAACACTGCGCTGGCAGTCGTAAGGTCCCTGGTTCGAATCCCCTGGTGGGCAGGAATGGGATGTGGACTTTTCCTCATTACCATCGAGTCAAATTTACGTACAGACTCGGCTTACCGTTGCCTGTCTCGCCTTCGTGTGCACAGCACGCATAATCATCAAGTGCGCACGTTAAATATCCTATTACCACTAATCGAAAATAGAAGGCCCGGTAGGGCCGGTGAAATGGAAACAGAAATATTTCACATGCACCGAAGTTAATAGCCGGGTGGAGGTTTGCACATAAAGTAGCGCTTAACTAGCAGCAGGCTTTCAAAGCTCCAGCTTCCATCCCTACGGCGGCGCCTTGAGCATCTTTAATTAGATGGATATGTGCGCCTTGAAGATACCGTAACATGCCATACCATACCATACCATTAATAATTAATAAACAACGAATATGACGGGCCCATGTCCATACGGCGCAGACTCCCAACGCTTCCTGGTGTCTTATCGCGGCTAAGCCCCTCAGGGCCCGCATGCATGTCACGCCATTATCCATGGTAATGAGCCATTTTGGTTAATGGTCACAAATCTTCCATTTAACGGAATGCATGACCCATTTTAGCAGCCTAATGATTCATTAAATTTAATGCCGCTGTACCCCACCTTTAGCGATCCTAATGGGCGATTTGTGTGCGGTGGTGGTGAAAAGCCGGTAAGCTGCACGGGAATTTTGTGCTTGAGTTCTCGTTGGATGACTGCCCGAGGAAGAGAAAAGACAGTTAGTCCATAATATTCGTCACGGCTGTTCAGTTCTTCTACAAACCCACACATTTAGTTAGGGAGTGCCGCGCTAGCTTATCAAGTGGCGAAGTGACCTAGTTACAGTTAAACTGTCTGTTGATACTGCGGATACATTGTAGCCGGTTGCCTGTCTTCTAGTCCGTTGCATGCATTGCTCATCTTCATTTTTCTAAGCAAGTCTAGTGTCTACAGAAAGTTTATTTTCTTACCTTTTAAGTGTATGTCTTAAATACAACATACGTTCTGTACAACTTAAACAACATGCCGTAAATGACCGGCGCCATTCAGTCATGTATCGCATGTGGTACACGGTCAACGCTGAGCGTGTACACACATAGCGTGCTCGAGTAAAACAGTGACGAGAATAGCGAGACTATAGTTGCACAGCCGTAACAGATTGCGCTCAGCTCTGTGCTGCCAGCCGGCGATATTAACAGAGACGACGCGCTGCGCGGCTCCTTATCTTTCGGCGCCGCACGCACGCGCGCCTCAAAACTAAATGGGAGGCCTTGAACTGCGCATGCGCAAACTAGTCAAAGCGGAAGGGATTCCCTCCAGTCTAAACATAACGTAGCCCTTAACTAATGGCACGTTTTTTGGACAACGTGCATTCCAATTAGAGTCCGTACAAATGGTCCATTTACAAATGACCGTTTAGTCCTAATGGGCCATTGCTTTTAATGATGCAATGTGCATATGGCCCCAGGACATGACCTTAGACCTGAAAGGCACAAGCGCCGAGGGAACAGAAGACGCGGCGATATAATCGGATCCCAAGAGCATAATTGCTTTAACTGGACCCTGCAAGGATTTGAAAGCCGCGATCATACTTGACATCAGTAATGCCGCGTCAGGCATACTGCGAGGATTTGAAAGCGATCATACGTGACATCAATAAGGCCGCGCCAGGACTACATTTACATGCATGGACTACACACACAACAATTACCATGTCCTAATGTAAGGAATAATATGCGACACAGAGAATTACACCAAGCAATGGACTGGGAGGAAACCAAACAAACCCACGGGGTGAATCGGGACCTATATCACCCGAACCCCCAAGAAGCCTCACCAGGACATCAGATAGTCATCACTCGCTGCAGTCAGACGGAGAGGACGGTCCTCCGCTCTTCGCCAAGCAAGCAAGACAAGCAAGCAAACAAGCGAGCCAGCTTCACACCTCAACGCGCCAGTACAGTTAAACGCTCGGCGCACATAGCTAGCAAGAAGCAGAACACCGCCCTTCTAAGGGCGAACAGAAACCGTCGTCAGACAAACCAACAAGAGGCCGACGGGTACCTGACCCACCATCCTCAACTTCGGCCTCAAAACACGCCGAGGCCGCAAGAGACCAGACGGCAAAACAGACCGATGTCGTCACCGATTATTCCTCCCCCAACGGCGCAGCCGGAGACACCCTGTGCGCCCGCAATAGAATACGACTTGCAAGAAACACTACGAAGATTACCAATGCCAAAGGGAATGTTCCCAAAACTGGACGATCTCCTGCTAAGAGCCTTTAGCTCGGCAAGCTCCGCTACATCAGCGGAAGACTACTTTGAGGTGGAAATGGCACCCGCCAGCCCCCCAGTCACCACCCCCACAAGAAGAGGAGCCCGAGGACTCGACGGAGCCGTTGTCGGAGCCGGACTTCCCACCCTCCCCACCACCGGTCACCTTCCTCGAATCACTCACTCGGGAGCGGCCGGCAACGACTGTGGAGGGGGAGACCCGGCTCCGAAGCATGGACTTCGACGACCTGGTGCTGTTACTCCAGGACGCGGTACCCGCCATCACATCGATCGACGGGGATAACTACCACCGCGCACTAGTCACCGCCCGGTGGCTGGTGCACACAGGGGCACTCAAAGATCTTCACCCCCCTCCCCCCCTCCCCCAAAGATAGAAAGCACGGCCAGTCAAGCCACGACCTCATTCACAGACAGTGAATGTCAAGCAGCTCCAGACCAAAAATCAGCGGGGACAACAGCCGCCCCACCGACAGCATCGATAAAGATCGGCACCACACCCACCGCCAGAAAACACAGAGGTTGCGGTAACACCGACCCGCCTACTCAAGAAACAGGCACGGACGTAACCCCAGTCCCAACCAGTGAGTCGAAGAGCACGGCGACAGACCCAGACCCAGCACCGCAAGAGGCCAACACCACCCCACGCCCACCAGCTAACAAACCAACCAATGGCCCACGGAAGCGTCACCGGCCACCAAAACGCTTCCGAAACCAACGCCTGGCACTACTCCCCACACCGCCACCCCACCATCGCCTGCCACCTCACCACCGCCACCCACCCCGCCCGTCTCAACGCCCGACCCCAAAGCCCAAGCTCCACTGGCCACCGCCACCACCACCACAACCTCCCAGGACCTACAACAGCCAGCCACGGTCTTGCCGGCCACCACCACCACAGCCACCACTTCTACAAGATATGTTTGAGTGGCTGGCATACAACCTCCCCCCCCCCCCCCAGCCTGGCACTGAAGCAACGGTTCCCCGGCCTACCACCTGCCTCCTCCACCACCCCCACCCGCCCGGCCCCGGCAACACCACCAGCCGCTGCGCGACGGAGCGACAGACAGACAGCGAGACCCCCCACCCCACTGGCCCACCCACCCCTCCCCCTGCCCCCTGGACGAAATCAGCGAGAGCTGGAAGTCCCCATCCCTTTTAAATTTTCACTTCACTTCACTTCAAGACTCACCATTCCTCTTTGTTGTGGATGCATATATTGACTCTTACTGCGAACGTTTGACTTGTTATAACCCCTTGTAAATAACTATGATTACTGTATATATAAATTTGAAATTTCAATATTATTATACTCTTTTACGTTGGTGGTCCTGAATTTTAACTTTGATTTTAAAATATGGAAATAAATTGTATATTATTTCTTCATATAAGGACCGTTGTTGGGCATACAAATGTGAAGACCTAGAGTGGAAATATTTTTAATCAACAATATAGAATGAAACATTTATTTTATGTCGTTTGTTAACCAAAGTAAAAATTATAGTCCCCGATCACTTCGGTGCCAGCGGGACAATAAATTCAATATAACAAACGAACAAAGCCTCACCACTCGACAATGAGACCAAGCGGACTGCAAAAACTAAAGCTCTTATCATCTACCACACCGGAAAACACCATGGCCAACAACTTAATCAACGAAACATCCACCGCCCCACAGCCGAGCGCCCTGGACGCCCTACTACGAGACAACAACTCGGGAGAAATGCCATTCAATAACACCATGAAATAAGCTTTGGCAACCTGGAGGGATGTCACCACAGCGAAGGAGACTTTGGAGATCTACATGGCACACGGCGACCTTCCACCATACCTACCGCCGAAGAGCACAAACTTGCGAGTTGGAGGAACGGCAGGCCGAGCCAAAGAGATCGTCGCAGAAATAAACAAAATAGCTACGCCACGCGTCGAAAAGATGGCAGAGGAGATTGCGGCCTACCTCACCGATCGACAGAGAGCGGAGAATGTAAGAATCAGCCACCTACTCGATAAAGCAAACTCTTCCCAACTCAAAGAAGACACCTTGAATGCGGCGAAAAGGGCAGCGCAGGGAGCCCAAGCAACGATAAAAAAAATAAAAAAAAAAAATAAAAAAAAAAAAATAAAAAAAAAAAATAAAAAAAAAAAAAAAAAAAATAACAAGGCGACAGAGTAAGGCAGCATTTTGCCGACTTTCTGAAAGAAGAGATCGACAATAGAAAAAACGAGAGACCAACGACCAGAGCGGCACCGACAATGGCGCTACCACCAAGTAGACGACCACGAGAACAGACGAGGCCGGAGAGACGTCGGCCATACGACAACCAGCCCTACTCCTTATCCCGCCGCCATCAACCACAAGGACGACAAAGGCGACCTTAGACGTCCTAAAAGACGTCCCGTCTTCAGGCCCTTTTCAGGGCCCTCAGTCCTCCAAAGAAGCGACTGGCTTTTTCTCTATTCTGGTCATGGCTCCCTTCAGAGCTTAACCCCACAGGTCCAAAGGGGACGCGTATCGAACCATACCCCCACACCTCCCACAACCAGATACAGTTTGACGGTTTTGGAAAGCGGGACCCTAGTCAAACAACACCAGGACAAAAAAGAAAAAAACGATCGAAGCACAACATCCACAACTAAACACTCAAAGTTATCCTAACTGGATACGAAATGACTAACCACAACCTAAACAGTACAAAACTATCAACAACTAGACCGACGAACATGACTGACCACACATTCGAACACATGTTCAATCTCTCAAACAAATGAGAAGATAGACCAAATAAAGGAAATAAAGACATCCGAAACGACAAAATAGGACAGGGACAAACTTTAATAAATTAATGGAATAAAACTAACTACAAACGGAACCTGCATGAGGATTGAAACCATGAAAGTCTGAGAACAACAGGGTACGGGAAAGCTTTTCGGCTTTTAGTACGAAAACACGGGACACACAGGATGCAACGAAAACACAGAATTAATTGGACGAGGGAGAAGACCACAAACACACACCGGCCATCTACAATGAGGGTATGAGGGTTTCGCCGGCCACTACGACCGAAACGGAAAAACTGCAAAGACACAGAGCCAAAGGGACACCATACAGAATACAGGGTGTATATTATTAACACACACCGACCACCAGATTCATCAAGCAAAAACCAGACTCTCTACGTATTATGAGTAACACAGGGAGTAATAGAAGCTAAATCCTGCACACCAGCGAGGGAACGGCTCACACAGACACATAATGGTCTGTAGCACAATTATTGGACCGCTCACACACCCCACGGCACAAACAGCGAGCAACCATCCCACAGACGACAGCTGACCAATAGGAATAGACCACGCATCACCGACGCGCGTGCTGCGCCGCCAAGCCGCTTATTTCGCATCTGACGGAGCCGCAGACGGAACGGAACAACAGAGCCGACAACAGCTGTCAGCCCCACTCGGCGAGAAACAACCAAGCAACCTAGGCCCAAGACTTCAAATAAACGGAAAACCACAAGCAAGAAGGACTATTCTCCCACACCTAAATAGGGTGGTTGGGACTCACTCACCACACCTGAAAACGGGTGGATGGAACTCTTTCCCCACACCTGACAAAGGGTGGATGGAACCAAGACAGACCCAAGACTGTTACCAACAATAAACTCCTAACGAGAAGGAATTCTTCGCGTGTCTACCACACCTGAAACAGGGTGGTTAAGACCTACTCCCCACACGTATTTAAGGGCGGTCGATACCCTTTTACCACACCGAATATAGGAACTCATCCCCCCGCCCCCCCCCCCCACCCCCACACACACACAAATATAAATCTTGATGAAACACACCTGGAGAAGGGCGAACAAAACGGTTATAAAGGGTATAAAGAACTTAAAAGCTCCCTGAAGCTGAATACCAACTTTCACTACACGGCAGAGGACTAAGTTATACAGCACGCATGGCGAGGCACCTTAACAGGAGGCACAAGAACGTGAAGGCTCAACAACACAAATACAGACAAAACTGTGACCACACCAACGCGGCGGCTCTTATGGAGAAGACAAAGGAAGCAAGAAAATTCTTTCGAAACCTCTCAAAACACAAACTCACGGACTCGGAAATTCGAGCGTTGGGAAAAGGATTGAAATTTATACCAGCCCCAAACAACAAACGAGCGAGGAACGAAATCATAGTGGCATTCGACGAACTAACCAGAAAAATACGCTGCAAATACCACTTCCAGGATGATCAGGACAAACATGAGCGGATCCCGCACCCACTACAGTTTAGCTCGGGATATACCCCACACAGAGCAAAAGGTCTAATTCAACAATACATCAGCAACACAAAGGAAGAATTAACGCACGTCAACGTGTCGAGCACACAAAGCAATCTTGCGAGAGAAGAACGTGAAGCACTCAAGGCACTAAAAAACAACACGGACACCGTTCTAAAAAAAGCCGACATTAACAGCACAATCGTACTCCTCAACAGAGACGATTATATCAGGGAGGGCTCGAGACAACTAGAGGACGGAATATACTACGAGAAAACAGATTCAGCAAACACAAAGGCTATCATAGCCGAAATTCTCAACACATCTGAAACACTATACAGAACCAAGAGGATAGACAAACAAACATACAAATTCCTACGGCAAACGGAAACCTACACAAACACAGCCTCCTTCTACCTACTTTCCAAAATCTACAAATACCCAACAGAGGTGCCGGATGACATGGAGAAAAATGGAATGCAAGGGAGAATTATAGCGGGTCGCCCAATAGTGGCGCAATCAGCAAGCCCGACTATAGCCATAGCAAAATTTGTGGATCTCCACCTGCTACCCTTCGTACAAAAACAACCCACATATTCATCAAAGACACACCGGCGTTCATTAGAAAAATTGAGCAAACAAGGATCCCCCAAGAAACTAAGCTAGTATGCTATGACGTCACATCGATGTACAGCAACATGGAATTCCACGAAGTGCTGGAGGCAGTGAACCAGACAGTCCCAGACATAGTTGAGACACCACCCATGCCACCGATAGAAAAACGCTACCTCCTGAGATTCCTGGAAATTATCCTCACTACAACGTCTTCACCTTCAATGGACAGCTCTACCGACAAATAATCGGCGCCCAGATGGGCTCTAGAGTTTCACTGGAAGCCTGCGACATCAATATGGGCATAATACTGAACAATATTATCAACCAATTTGAGGAGAGAGAGAGAATCCTTTGGAACGGAAGATACAGGGATGACGGCTTCCAAATGTGGAATGCGGACAATGACACCATCAACAGTTTTTTTAACCTCGCCAACTCCTATCACCCACTCCTTAAATTCACATACACCATCGAAGACAACACAGCTGCCTTCCTGGACACTCAAGACTACAAGGGAAAGCGATCTGAGCATGAAGGAATATTGGACATCAAAACATACAGAAAGCCGACAGAAACTTATCAGTACATACAACGGGATTCAGCTCACCCTCATCACGTCTTCAAAGCCCTGATCACGGGCGAAACAGCCAGATATATGAGAACTAACAGCAACAAAACAGATCTACATAAATAGATCCATCCGTTTCACGGCAAAATGACAGACCGGGGATACAAACATTCGGAACTCGCGCAAGAAACTGACACAGTACTCAGGAAGGACAGAAAGCAACTCCTGGCGGAAAGACCGAAGGAAGCAGCAAAGACACCTCTGGTTATGATAACATACTACCCCAGTGTCAAGCACCTACAAAGGAAATTTCGAACACACTGGCACCACAAGACAAGAGACCCCGAGTGCAAAACACTCTTACCCAATCCACCGCTGATCGCCTATAAGCGACATAAAAGATATGATTATATCAGCGAAACTCAACACAAAAAGAGACATAGCCATGTCTGCTATCGACAAAAGCAAACTACAAGAAGACGACGCCGTAAACGACAACAATAACCACCACGGCAACAACGGCTCTCTACAACAACGGCTCTCTAGACGAGGATTAGTAACGGTCGGCCCTAAGCAGGGTACCCCATCCACATACCTACAACAAGGCTGATCGCGCATAAACCCCCTTCACACTCCAGCTCTCAACAACAGGGAAACCAATCGCACGCACACTATGAAGCTCAAACCCCGAAGGATACTTAAATCCACCTACCCCAACAAGGGAAAGAAAAGTATTAAAGAAACATACAGCACTCCACATAATCCAATTTACTCCATGGACCCAACGAGAATTTGACCGTCTACCACGGAGAAGTAGGCGAACATCCCCCTAATTCCCCGACAAAAGCACAGAAACGTCCGGACATACCACAGACACCCTGGAGCAACGATACAAGTCAACCTCCTCTCTCCCCTTCAGCCCTAGAGACGACGCGACGGATGAAAAGAAAGCGATAAAACCAAAACCCACGACCCTAACCCAACGGGATTGATTCAGCTCACAGCAGCCGGACGAAGCGGACGCCCCCCCCCCCCCCCCCCCCCCCCCGCGCTTCGCCAGAGCAGGCAAGCCAAGCCAGACCAAGCTTTGTCTCGTCACAAGCCAGCGAACCCAGTCAGCGCTCATACCATCGCCCACAGCACAGTTCGCACAGCGCAACAGATGGCCTCCAAGAACAAACAGCCACACGCCCTTGTTAGGGCGAACTGACGGAGGACTAACAAAGTGCAAGTAGAGGAGTACACCTCTAGCCTTCCTCAGGCGCCGCAACAACAATACAAGACTCCGAAAGAGACAAGGAGCTACAAGCCCCCTTTGTCTCCGCCAATTCGACGGCAAGAATGGGCAATGCGGGATCCACCGCCCCCACAGCCAACTACACAGCCAACACGGTTGGCTCGCCTGCCGATTACAATAGAAGAGATCTTTCAAATGTTTCCTCCACCGCCAGAACTCAACCGGTTCTTCCGAAGACAAGAAGAACCACCCAGCCCGCAAAAGTACCAAGAAGAAGAAGAAGAAGAGACGGTCCCAGCCAGCCTCCAGTCACCGCCCCCACAAGAAGAGGAGCCATCGTCGGCGCCGGACTCCCCACCCTCCCCGCCGCCGGTCACCTTTCCCGAATCAATCACTCGGGAACGGCCGGCATCGTCTGTGGAGGAGGGGACCCGGCTCAGAAGTATGGACTTCGACGACCTGGTGCTGCTGCTTCAGGACGCGGTGCCCGCCAACAGAGCGATCGACGGTGACAATTACCACCGCCAGGTGGCTGGTACACACAGGGGCACTCAGAGATCTTCGCCACCCAAAGACAGAGAGTACGGCCAGCCAAGCCACCACCACATACAAGGACAGCGAATGCCAGGTAGCGCCCGGCCAAAAATCAATGGGGACAACAGCCACCCCAACGACAGCAGCAAAGAAGATCGGCACTACCACCATCATCACCAAACACAGAGGTTGCTATAGCACCGCCCCGCTTACGCAAGAGACAGGCACCGACGCAACCCCTGTTCCAACCAACGAAACGAAGGGTACCGCAACAGACCCAGCATCGCAAGAGACCGACACCACCCCACGCCAAACAGCCAACAAACCAGCCACCGGCCCACGGCAGCGACACCGGCCGCCAAAACACTTCCGGGACCAACACCCGGCACTACTTCCCACGCCACCACCCCACCTTCGCCTGCCACCTCACCACCGCCACCCACCCGTTCCAATGCCCGACCCCCAAGCACAGGCTCCACTGGCCACCACCACCAACACCCCGACTACCCAGGCCCTACGCGCAGCAACGGTTCACCCGGCCACCACCACCCCCACCACCACTCATACAAGAACTCCTAGAGTGGCTGGCTTACTAACACCCCCCAGCCTGGCACTAAAAGCGGCGGTCCACCGGCCACAGCACCCGCCTCCTCCAGCATCACCCGCCCGGCCCCGTCAACACCACCAGCCGCTGCGCAACGGAGCGACAGATAGCCAGACCGACACCCCCACCCCCCTGGCCCAAAGTAAGATCAAGCCCCATCAACAAGTATCTACCACCGCGTCAAAGGAAAGACGGCTACACTTCACAACCAGCGACTATCTTTCACCCTAAGCTCATCTGGCCAAGGATACTGCGTAACCTTCAGGCGCAGCCCAAAACTGCCCACCGGGCTTACATTTCTCTACACACCTCACCATACTTCAAGAGACGGAATTCCACAAACGGATTTGGAAGAACACATGATCTAAAAGGGACACCACGACAGAAACATCGGACCCACCGACAGCAAAGGTAGCCTTCTATAAAAAAAAAATATTAAAAAAATGCACCAATAAAACAATAGTCCGGTTCGCTGACGAGTATATCGGAGCCTGTAGTTACACACTACGAATACCGATCGAAACGCCTCCCGAGTGCTTTACAAAACACAACGCATGCGACTGCAGCGAGCACAATCAACTCGGATAATAACAGGCGTCGGGGCTAGAGTGACAGGATGCATACCTGGGTGGGACCGGTCTTACTTTTTTACCACGGATAAAAAGCGAGGCGACGAAGGAATCAACAGCTACCAGTTCGAACTTCGCCAGACACAGCCAATCAACCAAGATCCAAGACTATTACGTCAACGGAAAATTACTACAACCGAGGCCAAAGACTATCAAATCAACAGAAAACCACAAGCAAGAAGGCACTCATCGACATTTCCCACACCTGAAATAGGGTGGTTGAGACTCGACTCACTCCCCACACCTGAAATAGGGTGGATGAAACTCATTCCCTGTGTTATGGTTGTGTTGTTCCGTGAGAGTATGTGTGTATTAATCGTAGGAAACGATCCGATATTTATTTGAGCTATCATGGTTTCGAATTATGTACCTTTTGAGTAAGATTCTCTATCTTTCGCGCAGAGAGCGGATTTGATTTTGTTATGACATGCTAAAATTAGTTCGGAAGATTCTAGAAATGTCGCACGGAGAAGAGCAGTGAGTTTTTGTTATGCGTAGATTCGCGGAGAATAAACCAGAACGTTCGAGCAAAGTCGCGCTGTCTAGTGACCTCGCATGTGTGACATCAAAGTGTAGGCAACATATTGCAACACAATAGTATAGCCGCTCTATTTTTAGTTATCGTTGTTTTCTGTGCGCGTGAAATTGGCAGCCAATCAGTGTGTGTTGTGAAGGATCGTGAAACTTCTAGAAAATATCGGCAAGGTCGTAAACTGTCTGCCCAACTTTTGTGTGACGTCATTACACACTGGGATTTGGGTTCGAAATGAGCAGTCAAATTTTGTAAATCACTGAAGTTTATTCTAAAATATTCTTTTTCATTAATATTTATGAGTTTCGGTTACGTGTTCCGTTCTGATTGGTTGTGTTGAGTGATTTTGTTAGATTATTCTAGAATGTTGTTTTACTTTAAAAGTTTGTGTTGGGAAGCACGTTCGTACATTGCCATACATTGTCAGTTGTAGGGACTAGGGACACACAGTTAATCGTAGGTACGTGGCCCTTATAGGATGTACATTGTGAGACGCAGCGTAACGGTGGTGTACGTTGTGTGAGAAACGCACTGTGTCGCCAGAGTTGACATTTCGCAGAGGAGACATTGTATTAGTGTTGGTGCATTTGGGAATGCATTGTGTGGAGATCGCATTGCTGGAATTAAATATGATTGGAACTGTTACTCCAGTATTGTCTTCAACCTTAATCCACGTGTGACGGGTTGTAACTGAGTGAAGTTTCTTTAAAAGAACCTTACGTGCGTGGGTCTGGTGTGTTTATCATACTACGACTACGACTCAACACGTAACACCCTGCACCTGACAAAAGGATGGATGGAACGAAAACAACGAAGAAAACCACAAGCAGGAAGTAACTCGTTGACCATTCTCCCACACCTGAAATAGGGTGGTTGAGTTTCACTCCCCACAACTGAAATAGGGTGGATGAAACTCACTCCCCACACCTGACAAAGGGTGGTTGGAAAGAAAACAACCAAGTAACTCGTCCACCAGGTCTAAAAAAGGCTGGAAATTTAAGCGGAAAAATAAAACACCACACGACCGACAAACTAGAACAAGCGACAAACTACACTGCGATCCTATTTTCTGCTGTTATAACAAGACACGTGTGAGCCAGCTACTCAACCGAGACCAACAATCGGCCCAGCAGCCCCCCACGGCACAACTCTCAACAAAGTGACATCTGCCATGAATCACTACACGCTATGACGTCATGCTGTTTGCTAAAAAAAACTTACCTCCCGCCAACGAGGAAGGCAAACCACCGTGTGTACAACACAGACTAAGAATAGAGCCAGAGCAGTCGGAAACGGACACTGCCTACTTCGCATCAACCACAAAACAACGCGGAACCAACTTTAATCCACAACACCAGGCAACACTGGGCACAAAGAACTCGTTTGAAAGCGCGCAATAGTGAAAGGAGCACCGAAACACTCGCAACAAGCGAGGCCACCTGTGAAGTACTCGAAGAAATGAAGGCCCTTCTACACCGACAAAACCAGCCACCTACCACTAAAACGGTATACAATTCAGGCGGCCCAACAAACCAACGGCAACAACAACGATCAACGAAACGACAGCCACACCAAAACAGCAGCAGCAGCTACGACATTAAGCTGCTTTTAAAGCATCAACCGTGAGATATGCACCACAGCAACACTGCGTATCATCTACACAGAGGGCGATACTACAAACACCAGTCTATCGTATGTGCGGCAACACAGCCACACAAACAGCCGGCATCGTCTACAAACACGAATACTCGTAGAAACAACAACAAAGTCGCTAAGTCTGGGGCGGATCCGTCAAAACGGACGAATTAATAAACGAAGAATATGACTGGCCCACGTCCATACACGCAGACTCCCAACTCTTCCTGGTGTCTTATCGCGGCTAAGCCCCGCTGAGCAGGAAATGACCTTGGACCTCACAAGCACAAGCGCCGAGGGAACGGAAAACGCGGCTATACGATCCTATCCCGACATAAGTGCATAATTGCACTAACTGGACCCGGCAAGGATTTGAAAGCGATCATACTTGACATCAATAATGTAGCGTCAGGAATACTGCAAGGATTTGAGCGGATCATACTTGACACCAATAATGCCGCGCCAGGACTACATTTACATGCATGGACTACACGGACAACAATTCAACCATGTCCTAATGTAAGGAATAATATGCGACACACAGGAATACACAAAGGAATGGACTGCGAATTGTACGCCGGTTCCCTGATCAGTAAATCTGAGCCTTTAGTTACTAACTTCGAATACCGATCGAAACGCCCCCGACTGCTTCACATTCTTCTGCTCGGATATTTAGAGGCTTCGGGACCAGAGTGACAGGATGCATACCTGGGTGGGACCGGTTTTGCATTACTCCACTGAGGGACCAGAGTAACCGGATGCATAGCTGTGTGGGACCGGTCTTGCATTACTCCACTTTGAAATCCTGGCATAATATGCCCGTTGCATTCTCCTTTAACGACTGTGCGAACAGGAAAAGAATTGCATTTTTATTGCTCTACTGGACCATCAAGATTGAATCGAGAAACACACAAAAGGACTAAGCTTAATACAGCGGTCCGACGTCGCTCATCTTCACTACGCCCGAGTGATGATGCAATCAGGATGACACCGCCGCTAACGGCCCCACGCGCGCACCGTTAGGAGTGGCCACGCCTCAATGCACACAACCCCCGACCTCAGTCTCACCGTCCTGAGGGGATTGGAACACTGATTCAACGAAGCGCCCCTTAAAGAAGAGGAGATAGCTCATATCAATGCCGGGAAAAGAGCAAACCAAACAGGTCACCTTCTAGCAAACAGTTACGGAAGACGGACGTGTCATGAGAGATGTCTTCTCTAAGCATCCAGCTGAAACACCATCAACAGACTACATCTCATCCCCACGTCTATAGCCTGGCAGAGACATAGCATACTAGAGGAATGGTCCGGCCGATCTAGAAAATAGACTCCAGATGCAACCAAGGTTACAAGACGCTATCTCACACGGACAGCGGGCGACCAGCCCGACGACAGCCGACCAATGAGATTCGACCATACGTCATCGGCACGCGTGCTGCTCCCTTACACCCGACAAAGCCTCATACGAAGCGAGACGACGAAGGAAACAACAGCTGCCAGCCCAAACTCCGCCAGAAACGACCAATCTACCAAGACCCAAGACTATTATGTCAACAGAGAACTACTACAACCTAAACCCAAGACTATCAAATCAACGAAAAAACAAAAGCAAAAAGGTACTCATCGACCATTCTCCCACACCTGATATAGGGTGGTTGAGACTCACTCCCCACACCTGAAATAGGTTGGATGAAACTCATTCCCCACACCTGACAAATGGTGGATGGAACGAAAACAACCAAGAAAACCACAAGCAAGAAGGAACTCATCGACCATTCTCCCACACCTGAAATATGGTGTTTGAGACTCACTCGCCGCAGCTAAAATAGGGTGGATGAAACTCATTCCACACACCTGACAAAGGGTGGAACGAAAGCAACCAAGTAACTCGTCCCCCACGCCTGAAAAGGGCTGGAAATCCGGGGGAAAAAATAAAACACCACACGACCGACAAGCTAGAATTAGCGACAAACTTCACTGCGATCCTATTTTCTGCTCTTACAACAAGACACGTGTGAGCCAGCTACTCCACCGAGGCCAACAATCGGCCCAGCAAACCCCCACGGCAAAACTCTCACCAAAGGGACATCTGTCAGGAATCGCTACACGCTATGACGTCATACTGTTTGCTAAAGGACTTACCTCCCGCCAACGAGAAAGACAAACCACCGTGTGTACAACACAGACTAAGAATAGAGGAAAAGGACACTGCCTACTTCGCATCGACCACAAAACAACGCGGCACCAACTTTAATCCACATCACCAGGCAACACTGGGCACAATGAACTCGTTTGAAAGCGCGCAACAGTAAAAGGAGGACTGAAACACACGCCACAAGCGAGGCCAACTGTTCCGTGAAGCACTTGAAGAAATGAAGGCCCTTCTACAACGACAAAACTCTTTACCTACCACTAAAACGGTATACAATTCAGGCGGCCCAACAAGCCAACGGCAACAACAGCGATCAACGAAATGACAGTCACACCAAAACATCAGCAGCAGCTACAACATTAAGCTGATTTTAAAGCATCAACTGTGAGATATGCACCACGGCAACACTGCGTATCATCTACACAGAGGGCAATACTACAAACACCAGTGGCAACACAGCCACACAAACAGCCGGCATCGTCTTCAAACACGAATACACTGAGAAACAACAACAACAACGCTAAGTCTGGGATTGATCCGTCAAAACGGACAAATTTTTAATAATTAAAAAAAAAAAGAATATGACGGGCCCACGTCCATACACGCAGACTCCCAACGCTTCCTGGTGTCTTATCGCGGCTAAGCCCCGCTGAGCAGGAAATGACCTTGGACATGACAGGCACAAGCGCCGAGGGAACAGATGACGCGGCGATGCAATCGTATCCCGACATGCTTTCACTGGACCCTGCAAGGATTTGAAAGCGATCTTCCTTAACATCAATAATGCCACGTCATGAATACATTTACATGCATGGACTCTTCTCTATTGGCTTGACTTCGTGTACGAAGATACTATAGGAAAAGTCTATGGGAGTTGCCCACGACGTCTGCAGGCATGCTCGTGACTGCGGAGGCCAATCCGGGACAGGCAGGTTCGACCGCAGTGGCTGCAGAGGGAGGTCTGGCCAGGGTTCTGAGTTGCGGCATCTCTGTTTTTTTTCTCCTGAGCCGCTTGTCTTTAAGGCTAGCTCTGCGCGAGTCCTCAAAGGAGACAGCTGCTTTGTAAATGGTGGAGCGCCAGGTGTCACGGTCCGCAACGAGTGAGGACCACTGACGGTGGTCGATTTGGCAGGCACTAAGTGACTTCTTGAGACAGTCTTTGTATCTCTTCTTTGGTGCCCCTCTGTCTCTGTGTCCAGTGGCGAGCTCGCCGAACAGGGTGATCTTGGGTAGGCGATGTTCCTCCATCATGGAGACGTGCCCCGCCCAGCGGAGCTGTGTCCGCAGCAGCAAAGCCTCGATGCTCACAGTTTCTGCCTGTTCAAGGACCTCGACGTTTGTGACATAGTCACTCCAGTGAATGCCCAGGATTGTACGCAGGCAGCGCTAGTGGAAGCGTTCGAGGAGTCGTAGTTGGCTGCGGTAGAGGGCCCAGGACTCGGAACCATACAGCAGGGTTGTGGGGACGACAGCTCTGTACACGCTGATCTTGGTGCCTGTTTTTAGCTGTTGATTGTGCTACACCCGATTATATAGACGCCCGAAAGCACTGTTCGATTTTGCCAACCTGCTGTCCAGCTTGGCGTCTGATGTGATGATGCAGCCAAGGTAGGTAAACTGGTGCACTGACTTCAGTTTAGAATCGCCGATGGTGATGTCAGGAGGGCGATGCTCTACCTTGGGTGCCGGCTGATGGAGAACCTCTGTCTTTTTCAGACTGACCTCGAGTCCAAAGAGCTGGGCAGCGTCTGCGAAGCAGGATGTGATACGCTGCAGGTCTCTCTCTCTGTGTGAAACGAGGGCAGCGTCGTCAGCTAAGAGCAGCTCACGAATCAGTTGGTCTAGGGTTTTGGTGTGGGCCTGCAGTCGTCTGAGGTTGAACAGACTGCCATCGAGACGATACCTGATGTACACTGTATCGTCATCGTCGAGGTCCACTGTGGCCCGCTTCAACATCATGCTAAAAAAGATGGTGAAGAGGGTCAGTGCCAGCACACATCCCTGCTTCACACCGTTGAGAATGGGGAATGGTTCTGAGAGGTCATTGTTGTGTCTGACCTGGCCTTGCTGGTCCTCGTGCAGCTGAACGATCATGCTGAGGAACTTTGGGGGACAGCCAAGTCACTCCAGGATCTGCCACATGCCTTGGCTGCTCACAGTGTCGAACGCTTTTGTTAGGTCGACAAACGTTACATACAACCCTTTGTTTTGCTCGCGGCACTTCTCCTGAAGCTGTCTCAGCACAAAGGCCATGTCGGTGGTGCTCCTGTTGGCTCTGAAGCCACACTGGCCCTCTGGGCGGTGGTCTTCTGCGATGGCAGGTATCAGCCGATTCAGGAGCAGCCTTGCAAGAATTTTCCCAGCAATGGACAGCAGGGTAATTCCACGATAGTTGGAGAAGGCGGACTTCTCTCCTCTGTTCTTGTACAGGGTGATGATGACTGCATCGCGGAGATCCTTTGGTAGTGTTCCTTCCTCCCAGCAGCAGAGAAAGAATATGCGACACACAGGAATACACCAAGGAATGGACTCAGAAATGTAGGCCGATTCCATGATGAGTAAATCGGAGCCTGTAGTTACTAACTACGAATACCGATCGAAACGTCCCCGAGTGCTTCACATTCTTCTGCTCGGATATTTAGAGACGTCGGGACCAGAGTGACAGGATGCATACCAGGGTGGGACCAGTCTTGCTGTACTCCACAGAGAGGTGAGGTATCACGTTACCACCTGTCTCTCATCCCGCCTCGCCCTGCCCGGGTACGGTCAGGAGCCATCAAAATAAATAGGAAAACCAGGGCGGATTAGCATCCTTCGACAATGCATCCCGCAAATAAACCTTTGTAATAAAATGGTTGTAAACATAGCCACAAAACCTAAAATGTTTTAACCATTAAAAACTTAAACCCAAACGAACGGAGGCCATGGACTGGCCCTTCGGAGCGGAGAGGCAGAATGCGCGGTAGGAAGGCCCTGCCTTTTCCCGGCCGCTTTGTTTAGACGCGCTACAAACATTACGAAAGAAATCAACGCAAGCGACAAAACAGAATAGAGGCCCCCCCCCCACCCACCCCCCACCCCACCCCCCGACCACATTCTTTCTGCGATAAATGAAGATACGTCGCGATTGATCTTTATATTTGTTTGTTTGTCTATTTTGATAAAGGGTATTTACCCGAAATATTAATAAATTGTGTTGTAACTGTCTTATCTAAGAGTGTTTCTTTTTCCGTTGGATACTTCTTTGGATACAACAAAGCTTTTGTGGAGGTCCCGGCCAAATTTGTTCTTTGTCTTTGTAAAAATAATCCGCATATAATACGGTCGGATATAACAAAACTTCGGATATAACAAATATTTTTTTCAGTCTCCGGGGCGCTGCCGTCTTCGCTTATAACAAATATTTATTTAATCAGCAAAGGAAACAGGAGAATGCTCCATTTTTATAGAATTTGTTTGTTTGTTTTTTGCCTACTTAAAACTGGCTATGTCTTCACATTTTGTGTGTTAAACTGCTTAGCTGTATACAGTTTAAAGACAAAACAAAACGAAGAAAAAGCACGCTTAGAAAAGACAGTTATAACTGTCTGCACGAACTGATAGGATAAGTAGCGAAGTGTATTCTGGTTTGTTTGTCTATTTGAAAAAGGAATTTGTTTACTCGAAATATTACTAAATTGTGTAGAGCTCCGCTATACCAGCTGGTGATTCATACACCAGTAATTCTACAGGTTTACAGGAAAGAAACACGGGAAAGCAAGCTTAAACGCTCTATCTAACAGGCGGAGGTGGACACAGCAGGGTCAGATCATTTACCTCGAGAAGGTGTGGGGGAGGGGGCAACCCTTTGTTTGGATCCTTCAACCTAACACAAAAGGCCAACCGACCGAAGACCTTCCTTCCAGTAGTTGAAAATCAAACAACGGAGCGGGGTGGTGGTGGTGGTGGTGTGTGTGTGTGTGAGGGGAGGGGGTGGGGTGTGTGTGTGTGTGTGTGTGGGGGGGGGGTTAGAGCGTGTGTCGCCAAAAATATCAAACAGCAGGGAGGTATGTGGAAGTGGGAGGGGAGGAGTGGGGGGGGGAGTGCGATTGTCAAGACACTCATCACTCACCGAAATATTAAATAGCGGAGGCAGGGGAGGGGGACGAGGGAAGGGTGTTTCCAGACAGGGTCTTTGTTATAGCATTTAAAATATTTTTTGGTCGGCGGGTGGGTGGGGGGTTAATGGTTGAGAACCCTGGAATCCCTCCACATTCCCCCCTACTCCATAGATCCGCCCCTCCACATAACTAGTCATGGGTTTCGTCTGACGTCTGTACTGTATGGATGGCAAACGAAACAAGCGTCAGACAATTTCAGTTTCGCGGGCCAGACAACAGTACCTCCCAAAATCAGTATGATGTATCAGCGATAACTAGGTTGTTGTATTAAAGCTACATGCTGCAGGCAATAATATCTTTTAGTTTACAACAAGTCCCTTATAAATAGTCTTAATAAGTCTTACAGTAAATTTGCACAGTGACATTTGTGGTACAACGGTGACCTGTCTGCTTTTTCTTTCTTTTTTTTTTTTTTTTTTTTTGCTGCGCAGGAGAATTTCCCCGACCCCCATCCTATGAGTACCAGAAGCAGTAGAAAGCCACCGTTACGTGTGCCTACTCAGATAGATTGCAAAAAGAAGGGTAGAAAAAGATACAACACTGAGAACCCGGCCCGTTGTATCGGTCGCTTTAATGTTTGTTTGAACTAACAGAAGAGTGCTTATTTTCTGGAGATATCAACAACGAGAATACACGTGAAACAAAAGATAAATCCTTATCCAAGCTAAAGGTGATTCGCATCCATATCGTCAAAAAGGAGTCACAGGTTAGTTCGGGAGTGAACGAGAATCCACCCCAAAACAACACTCATTATTTTCTGCTTTACGAACACATTTTCTTCAACTGCATCCACATGAACACAGTATCTGTAAGACATTTAGAGAACTTAGTTTTAAGAATCTGCAAACTTCGCCTATAGCATAAAATATCTGCGTTCTCATGCGTTTGCTGTAACTGTGAAAAACAAATACATATCCCAGCCAATGGCCAATTAAAAAACAAATCATTTCATTATCAAAGCAAGGACGACTCGCACCCACACAACCAAGAAGGGACGTTAGGCTCAGGATGGACACCAATTTGGAGAGTTGCTGATTTGATTAGCGTCCCCCCGCCCTACCCACCCCAAGATTTTTACTTAAAACATAAAAAGAAAAGAAAATAGAACAAATAAAATGTCGTTTTCTTATGGTAACTATGACAGTTTGCTGCTGCATTTGTTACCTCTGCAACGAGCTGCAGGTGTGCCAATCTATTTGAAGCTAGTGGATGCCTAAAAAAAAAAACACTGACTTATATTTTGTCAGATACAAGCATAAATTGCAGCCTAGTAGGTCGTAGGGAAGGTAGTCTTTACTTCCGCTGCGTGGACAGACGTAGGCCTGTCTACATACCTTGGAGACTGTATAAGATAAGATAAACTTTATTGCCATATGCATACAAGGAAATTTTTTGGCGGCATAACTGACTGATCAACACATAAAACACACATACATCACAATTAAGCAGACTCTAAAGTACCAAACCACACATATGTATAGCAGTCATTCTCATAAAACATACATACACCACAATCAAGCAGACTCTAAAATACCAAACTACACATATGTATAGCAGTCATTCTACTATATATGCACACACATTTAAGTAAGTAAAATAAGATAAATCTATCGCATAATAACCATATTCTGACAACAAAAACCGCCAAGTGAGCCGCAACGAAAACAGATGAGCTAAATTCATGTGTATTTGTATAACTGTATATTCTGTCTAAGAAGTGGTTAAGAAAACATGTAAAGAACTATACACAACTAAGATGGGCTGTGTAGGTAATTCTAAAGGGACTTTGAGTCAGTCTGCTGAGTTAAATCGTATCACAGACACATAAGACAGGACCTGAACAGCCAAGGGATAAAAGCTCTTTTGAAAACGAGTGGTTTTGGCCTTAATGGATCTAAAGCGTGAGCCAAATGGCAAGGGCTCGAACAGGATAATCGCTGGATGGTGCTCGTCATGTATGATGGTGCGTGCGTGGTACAGGGATTCCAGCGAGAGGAGATCACATCCAACAATATAAGATGCTGTTTTAATCACCCTATTTAATTTCTTGCGGGCTTCGTCGGTTGCGCAGCCATACCACACCGTCATTGAGATGGTAAGAACGCTGTCAATGGCGGCGCGGAAAAACTGCACCATGATCCGCTGATTGACGCCAAAAGACTTCAACCGCCGAAGAAATAACAGGCGCTGCTGGGCTTTCTTTATTAGCTGTTCAATATTCTTCTACCTCTTCAGATATTGCGAAATAAGAGTACACAGGAACTTGAACGTTTCAAAAAGTTCAATATCTTTACCTTGGGTGGTTAAGGGAAGGGGGTCAGTTTTTTTTTTCTTTCTGAAATCGATTATCATATTTTGGTCTTACCAACACGCAATTTCAAGTTGTTGTCAGAACGCCAGCCTACTAACATGTCTAGCTCATCCCGACACGCACTCTCGTCATTGTTACGTACAGAACCCTTGACTGTCGTATCATCAGCAAATTTCACTATGCGTGTGCTATCATAGTGTGATACACATTCGTGTGTAAAAAGAGAATACAACACTCACACATACACATACCCGTTACAAGAGCAGTTACTGCCAAAGATTGCTAAAGCACTGAAAATGCATCTAACTATATGCATAAGAAAACTGATAGGTTTTGAGCAGTGATTTAAAAGCAGACAGAGTTGGGGCATGTCTGACATGGGCTGGAATGTCGTTCCAGGTGGCTGGACCGAAATAAGAAAAGGCACGAGTTTTGCCACTATTCATTTGCAATTTGTTCTGTGTGGTCCAATTCTAAACGTCTGTGACACAGGACTCTAAAGACTGGAACATCTGACAAACATGTTGTTGGGCACTGGCACACATCTATTTGTCATTAGTATAAAAATGGTGAGAAACAGTGTGACATTTTATAACACTAGATAAACGCTGTGTATACAATGGGAAACGGATCGGCCCCAAACCCAAAACAGAGCCTTGGGGAACACCGTACACAAGCTTAGTGGGATCGGACTCTACTCCAAACACAGACACTACTTGCTTTCTTCCAAAGAGTAAGACAAAAAAAGTGTAAAGCGGTACTCTTGATGCCATAAAACAAAGTCAAAACGTTGAATGTGAATCTAGTGATCTATCGTGTCAAAAGCAGCGCTCAAATCAAGAAGGGCCAGAACAGAAACATTATCTTCATCACTGGCGGTGAGCAGGTCATTCACGACACGAAGCAACGCCGTCTCTGTGCTGTGACCGGGGCGGTCGGCGGACTGAAAAACGTGTCAGAGGTCATTACTTTTGATATGGTCGAATAACTGCGACAAAAATATTTTCTTTAGTACTTTTGAAATAAATGTGAGATTAGATACAGGTCTGTAATATTTCAGATCAATTGGGTCAAGAGTGGGCTTCAAAAGAGGTTTTACAATGGCAATTTTGAAACATGCTGGGACAACACCTGTTGTAAGAGACTGGTTTACAATTTCTGTGACAGCTGGCACAATATCCCCGTAACATTCAAAAAGAAGAGATGAGGGGACAGGGTCGAGGTCACACGTTTTAGGCGACATCTTAAAAAATGGTTTCATGCACAAATTTCTCCATTACAGGACAAAAACATGTCAGAGGCCGACCTGAAAAAGAGGTCTCTGCAGATGCACAGTTTTTCATAACAGCATCGGCACATTTATCAATATTGTCACAGATGCTTTCGACTTTTCACTAAAGTAATCTGAGAAATGCTTTGAAAGAACTTAGGGTGGATGGGTGTTCGGAAGGAGAACAGACCTGACCTTTTCCATAAGGCTGTTAGCAATGCAAACCAATTCTTTGCATGTACCAGCAGCAGCAACCTTATAACAATAAAATACAGTTTTTGCATGGTCTGTCAGACGCGAGACGTTGTGCTTCAACTGACTGAAACTCTGTATATGAACTGTCAGTCCTGACTTAAGCCAAAGTCGCGGAGCCTGACGTCTCTTCTGCTTCAAGGCGTGCAGTTCAGACGCCACGGATAGGAACCTGGGTGTGGAGAGGCGCTAGGTCATCTTGCGACGAGAAGCCGGGACGTGTTGGTCTAACAAGGTCCTCAGTCCAGCGTTCCGCTTATCAGTCGAGGCGTGGGGGTCGCCAGAGACAAAAGCCGTGACATCGGCTCTGAACTTGTCCCTGTCGATCCCCTTCAAGTTCCTTGTGATCCTGAAGGCTAGAAGCGGACGAGGCTTTGCAATATCCAGCAGGCACACGACAGGAAGATGGTCGGAGGACAAGGCATGGCTCACACAGACGGACCGAAAAATAGAATCCTCCTCTCTGTACACAACCCAGTCAAGTATATGTCCCTTGTTAGTCGGCTGGTGCACACCCTGAGACAGACCGAAAGTCTGCAGCAGATCCACGACATGGGATGTGGTGTTGTTGGAAGCACAGTCATAGTGAAGGTTCCCACTCAATGCTTTGCAATGTTCAAGGAAATCAGCAAACTCGCTGAAGAAGACAGTGTCTGTAAGCTTATTCTTGCTGCTGGGGGGTGGTCGATATAAGCAGAAGCACATGTTGTGGGACATTAAGAGTCACTTGTGCGAGTTAAAATGATGAGTGTGTGAAGGGAAAGACGGATTATATATCGGAAACCAACCAGCCAGTTTGTTCCAAAATTCAGATGTTGATACCTTTTCTCAATATAGAGTATCAATGTTACGTTTGTGGTTGTGTTATCCATTGAGAGCATGACTGTGTGCGTTAATCATAGGAAAGATCCAACGTTAATTTGAGTTATTTGGGATAAGAATTACGTACCTTTTTGGAAGGATTTATTTTTCTTTTGCACGGAGAACTGCGATTGATTTTTGTTGTGACGAGTAGTTTCGCTACGATGAGACTGGAAGGGTGCGATCTTTCTGATGACCTCAAATATGACGTCAATGTGTCGGCAAAATTTCGTAACACTGTATTAAATGCGCTTAAATTATTAGTCGAATTTTGTAGTTCATTCTCGAGTATTCTTTTTTTTATCAATATTGATGAGTTTTGGTTACGTTTTCTTTTCTGATTGGATGTGTTGTGCGAATTTGCTGGATTATTCCGGAAATCTGTAATAGTATAAAAGACCGTGCTAAGAAGTGTGTGTGTACATTGTATGAGAGACGTAGTGTGTCAAAAGTGTTGATGCATCGCAGAGGAGACAGTGTATCATTGTGGATGCATTTGTTGATGCATTGTGTGGAGATCGCATCGCTGCAATAAAATATTGTTGGAACTGTTACTCCAGTGTGGTCTACAACCTTAAGCCACGTGCGACTGGTTGCAGCTGAGTGAAGTTTCTTTACAAGATCCCTACGTGCGTGCGTCTGGTGTGATTGCATCATACTACCACTACGACTGCCACGTAACAATCCAACACCAGGATCATGCCAATTTCGTTAAGGTCAAGGTCACAACGGCTACATTTACTATGTATGCCATTGTCCAGGCGATGTTACTATAAACACCAAAACGATTTGATCCAAATGGCGAATTGTGATATTTTGTGAAGACACAGAGTGTTCCACACCAGAATCTATTCACTGCCTTAAAGGCCAAGGTCACAACGGCCATATATGGTTTGTGCAGAATTGTGTGCTAGGCAATGTTTCAAAAACCATTGGGCCTATTCAATCCAACTATTAGATAATAGTATTTTACCATATCATCCATTGCCATCAATCTTAACAGCGCCTCTACCTCAAGGTCAAGGTCATAGGTGCCATATTTATTTTGCAGATTATTGAGTAGAGAATACCTCTGAAACCGCTGTACTGATTTGCTCTGACTTTTGTTTTTATGAAATGATGCCTTACCCTCATATGTGATGTCTTTAACAGAATGAATTCACATCCTGTAAGGTTGAGGTCGCAGAACAATATTGTTTGAAAGCCTTTGTTCAGGCAATACCTCTGAAACCACAAGCCCGACTTTTTCCAAACTTTGCTTGATGATATTTTGACTTAACCCCTCCACAGCCGAGAACTCTGAATAGGAACCATCTACAAGACACATAGATTCTCATGAGCCTCGCGGGTGCGGTGGCTCATGGCGATTTCGGCTCTTGCTGACACAACTGACATATTTATTTGAAGGTTTGAGGTGCTTGGGACTGAATTAAGAAAGATTTCCGAGCAATATTTGCGTCCAGTAGTAATGAAGACAGATATGTCAAAAACCAAGTTTATGTCGCTACATCACTTCAAGATGACGCGCCAAATTTTGGGGAATGCTTTCAGATATACAAAAGGACGCATTAATGTCTGCCGGGAGGGGGTGGGGTTAAAAATTTGTTCCAAGAGCAAACCTTGCTGGCTTATTTGTGGCAGGAAATGTGAAACAGAATAAATGTAGTAACCAATCGTCCATGCATCCGCTCTTCAGGCGCCGTGTGTGTATGCGTGCGTTTTTCTAAGACAATTTTTTTAAGGACAATAACATCCACAGACTTTAAACTCGAAACAACTGTTGTTTACAAGAAAACTTTACCTACATATTTATTGCACCTGTAGAAATGGTCCAGGTCATCATAGGTCGATGTGTTTGTAAAGATTTTATTTTTTAGCAAACACATTCTTTAAAGTTAACTTTGGGCGCAACAGTTTGAAAGTACCGAAGTATGTGTTTTATACAACAAATACCATTCTGAATGAACTCTCTCTTTAAGGTAGGGGGCAGTTAAAAGAAAGAACGTGCGGGAGATTCCGTAGACCATTTAAAAGAAACTATTCCTGTCCACGGTGTCACAGCTGCTGAGAATGTGAAGAGGGTGAGGACACACAAATGAACAACTTGTTGACTATCAAACGAGGGGTGCGCTGTGCTGGTGTTAGTGTGAGGGGGGGGGGGGGTGGAGGGAAGGGGGAGAGAGGTCTAGAGACCTTTTCACCACGGGCCGAAAAATCAAACGACGGAAGGGGTCCACATTCTCAAGGACCCTTTACAGTTTCCAAGAAGAGGCGCGGGAGGGGGTATTTGTGTGTGTGTGTGTGTGTGTGTGTGTGTGTGTGTGTGTGTGTGTGTGTGTGTGTGTGTGTGTGTGTGTGTGTGTGTGTGTGTGTGTGTGCGTTTGTGTGTGTGTGGGGGGGGGGGAGGAGGGGGGGGGGGGGTCAAAACTCCCCGAAATGGAAAATTACTACACATAAAAATAATATCCTGGGAGCCGTGCACCCTGGAACACCCCTCTCCCCCTGAATTTGCTTCTGAACATGTACATAAACCTGTGTCGATAATGCTAACTTTTAGCAAGTTTTATTTCTGAGATGGAAAAGTAAAATACAGTAGCTTTTATTTTCCCCTTACATAGAACATTTTTAATGCTGCCATGACGTGATGCTTGAGGTGACGTAATTTCGATGCTCATGCTATTCTTCTTCTTCAGAATAGCTATGCTACGCCAGACAACAGAGTTTACGAATGGCGGGAATCGCCGTGTGCTCGTCATTATTTCTGTGTCCAAGTGTGTGTGAATCAGAGGGTGGGTTAGTGTAGTAGATGGATTCCTGTCGCTACACGAGCCCACAGAGCGTACTAATGGCGGGAAGTGTCGTGTGTCCGCCTTTATTGGTGTGCGCCGACGTGTGTGCTGATCATAGGTCGGCTTAGAGAGGAGGGAAATGGATCAGCGTTATAAGCCTAAAAATATGAACAACTCTGAATGTTCCTAAACGAAAACACATATGAGCTACAAACAATACGGTAGACTTTGGAATGAAATCCTCATCTTGTTAATTAATGCCTTGCATTGCTGAACACAGTTCATAAACAAACATCACTCTGCAGTGTATGCACGTACGTGGAAAGCATACGCAGTGCGTCCTAACCAATACGGGTGCCTCGTGCACATGGAGGGTAACACGGTTACCAAAGTACGGTTACTAAAGTACGGTGACTGCATGCTTACATGTTGTTGCTCGTACACTGGCTATAAAAAATAGTGTAACTTGTATTTTCGTGGATTTATCGTACAAATACAACATACACTCGAAAAGCTTTGGTGATGTAATAAACTGGAACTCTGTTATTTCAAAAACTTTCAAAACCACTCCTGATTCTCAACTTAGATGGTTTCAGGTTAAGGTTTTTGCACCGGCTACTGCCCACAAAGCGTTTCTTATTTCTGCGTAATAAAATTGTGCAACTCTGCACTCTGTACTTGTTGTAAAAATGAGAGAGAAACTCTTACTCACCTGTTTTGGGACCACCCTTGTGCACAAACCTTTTGGTCTGACATGGGACAATGGTTGAGAGATAACTGTGGAAAATGTGCTAACTTGGAAAAGAAAAGGGTAGACTGCCAGTGCTAAATGTTTATGAAGTTTACAAAGTAAATTAGGTAAAAGCACCGCCAGGGGAGAGAACCGTGCTGCATCGACCAATGATCATGGATCTAGTTTGATCGAAGCACAAAACAAAACAAAACAAAACAAACAGGAAACAGGGGGTGCGCCAAGTAAGTGACTGGAAGCAATGGACATGGAAACCCCCCCCCCCCCACACACACACACACCCCGAAAGGGGGCGTATCATATATCCCACTTTTCCAGTCCCTTGGTGCATGGAAATTTAAATCTAGGTCCCCCAAGAGGGGGGGGGGGGGTTCCAGATAATTCGCCGGTGTGGACAGCTGTTTCGGGTCTTGGCGACCTCATCAGCACACCATTCGGCATACTGGTGGAAGGAAGGAACCTTTGCCTACCCGCAAAGACAGCCACATTTTACTGTGGTGTCTGCAGGGGCATACACTCCATGCCTTTACCCAGAGCCAAATCTCCATGCACCCCAAGAGAGAACCCACCAAAAGGGGGGAAGGGGTTGCAGTCGACATTGTAGCAACAAATGAAATGAAAAGGGGAGACTGCCCGAGCTAATATTTTAGGAAGTTTACAAAGTAAAGTAGGTCAAAGCACCGCCAGGGGAGAGAACCGTGCTGCATCGACCAATGATCATAGATCTAGTTTGATCGAAGCACACACACACACACAAAAATCAGGAAAGAGGGGGGGGGGGTGGGGGGGGGGGGGGGGGAGTCCAGATAATTCGCCGGTGCATGAAGATTTGGGGTGCATGGAAATTTGGCTCTGGGTGGTGAAAGCATGGAGTGTATGCCCCTGCAGACACCACAGTAACATGTGGTTATCTTTGCCGGTAGGCAAAGGTTCCTGCCTTCCACCAGTATGCCGAATGGTGTGCTGACGAGGTAGCCAAGACCGAAACAGCTGTCCACACCGGCAAATTATCTGGACCCGCCCCCCCCCCCCCCCCCTTGGGGGATCTAGATTTAAATTTCCATGGACCAAGGGGCTGGAACAGTGGGGTATGTGATACGCCCTTTTCGGGGAGGGGGGGGGGTTCCATGTGCGTTACTTCCAGTCACTTACTTGGCGCACCCCCTCTTTCCTGTTTTTTTTTTTTTTTTTTTTTTTTTTTTGTGCTTCGATCAAACTAGATCTATGAATACTTTACTTTGTAAACGTGATAACTTTGAGTTCACAAAGAATCTGGTTATATTTGGTACAGCTAAGAACTTTAAGTTTTATGTTTACAAGTGCAGACTACAGGAGACGCTGCCTATTTTATGGCACTTTATTGCAGTTTGAGGAGCCGCTATCTATGTGAAAATACCGATTTGGAATTATTGACCAGAGTCACAAATTCCACTGTTTATGGCATCCGCATAGTACACTTTTTGGTGGGTATTAATTTTGTCTTTGCACCAATCACAGCCCTACTAGTGGCGGCTTTGTGCTACTGGTGCCACCAACTGCAATACTAGTTGCAGCTATGTAGGGATTTGTTCGAATTGCCAGTGGGGGCCTTTTGTTTGTCTTCTTTTTCATCTGGATGCCTCTCTGTATGCAGCCACCGGTGCTATTTATTGTAATGAGGGACGAATGTTGAGGGGGTCATAACAGTATAACTGTCCAAACTGTGTCGGACACTGGACGATATGTGTTCGATGTTGCATGTATATGTGTGTGTGTGGGGGGGGGGGGAGGGTATGTGTGTGTGTGTGTGTATGTGTGTGTGTGTGTGTGTGTGTGTGGGGGGGGTGCAGGGGAGGCTGCTTACTTTGTCTACTTCTTTTGTAATTTTCTTGTATATTTATGTACGAGTATGTACACCTGTATGATCTAAAAACAGAAATAAAATATTTAAAAAAAAAACATACTCGCAAATTTAGCGTTTCTTTTGTTGATCAGTATATGTAACTCACTTTTATTGTTAAATGAACCATTAATGTGTACTAATCATATCTCATAGTGTAATTTTCCACCAAATTTTAAAGGAAACTTGTAAAAAGGACATATTCACACTGTTTCATAATGGGAGACCTGGTATTTCATATGAGGCAAATGGCGCCTAATATGAAACAATGTGTCACCTTTTTCAAACTGAATCTGCTTCTGCGTCAATTTGAGTTTCAAAATTTGGCTTTGTCCTAAGATGCATCAATAAAGTCTGTATCAATCCCTGGTTTCGAATTGATTCTAGCAGAGGTCGCTGTGCCGTCGCAGCACTGGCTCACACGAGCTCATCCCCAAAAGACCGATGGGACAGTACTGCGAACAAACTGGGACTATCATGAATGAGAGGGCGCAAAACGGTCGCACTAACGTATCATTTGAAATGATCTGTGGATGTTTATTGCCCTTGCCACATCCATCCATCCACCCATCCATCCATCGATCCATCCATCCATCCACCCATCAATCCATCTATCCATCTATCCATCCACCCATCCTCTCTCTCTCTCTCTCTCTCTCTCCCCCCCCCCCTCCCTCCCTCCCTTCCGCCGTGAGATGGCCTTAGTCGCCTGCTCGGCGTTAAACCCAAATAACTAACTAACCCCTCCCTCCCTCCCTCTCTCTCTCTCTCTCTCTCTCTCTCTCTCTCTCTCTCTCTCTCTCTCTCTCTCTCTCTCTCTCTCTCTCTCTCTCTCTAATGGTGATGTACACATCTTAAAAGACTTAAACAAAGACTTGCAAAAGCAAGTACAGATTTCGTGGAGATCCATGCTGGATTTTTTTTAGGGTTGAAACAGCTTGTCCAGTCACCTACTAGAGTTACTTCCTCATCTTCAAGGCTTAAAGACCATGTATATACCAAAAATGTCAACGTTGTAAAATATGGTAACGTACCTAATACCTCCATTAGTGATCACTTTCCTGTTTGTTTTACGCTGTCTGTTAGATTAGCTAAACAGTCAATCAAAGGACACACTACTATAATAGTAAATGTAAGGTGTTGGGAAAAGATGGGGTTGTTTAAAGTAGTGTAATCGTGCGTGTGTCTGAGAAAGAGGGTGTGCTGTTGTGTATGCGCAGTGAGTCCAGTGTTTTCGTGGAGAACAGCGCTATACAAGAACTATGTATTATTATTATTATTATTATTATTATTATTATTATTATTATTATTATTATTATTATTATTATTATTATTATTATTATTATTATTATTATTATTATTATTATATAGATGTTTAAAAGAATTCGACCAAACTACTTTTCTATATGACCTATCTTTAGTACCATTTTATGATATACAAAACTGCACCAACCCTAACGATGCCCTGTCACGCTGGTACGAGCTGTTTCTTGCTGTTCTGGATAGACACGCGCCTAAGCGCATCAAACGCGTCAAATATCCTGTTATGCCAAAATAGCTCTCTGGTGAGATAAAACAAGGGATAGAAGTAAGAAATGAATTAAAACGAGACCAAAAATGCTGAATACAATAAGCAGCGAAACCATGTCAAATCTCTAGTTCGTAAAGTACAGAGGCAAAATGCAGAACAAATTATTGCCGACGGCAAAGACATCCGCTCAGTCTGGCAAGTAATAAACAATTTCACCAAACGTAATAGAAAACGATCGCCTAATATTCCGCCCGATCTTACAGCAGATGCGTTAAACGCTCTCTTTATAACTGTTGCTCAAACTCTGACGAAGTCAAATTCATCTAACCATGTAAACTACACTTGCTCTCATCAACTACGTCACCATAGTCAACAGAGCGCCTGCGGCCCAGCCCCTCTACGTTTTGGAGTGCCCCAAGGTTCTGTGCTCGGGCCGATTTTCTTCATTCTGTATATGCAACCGTTAGCTACTATTTTTTTCAAAGTACTATGTTAAACATCATATGTTCGCTGAGGACACAGTTGCACGATTCTGATCCCGTCCCTGAAGCTGGTCGTTTAATTTCCAACATGGAAAACGTTTTGACAGAAGTTAAAGACTGGATGATTAGAAAGAAACTCCAGGTAAATGATGGGAAAACAGAGTCCATGCTTATCACAGCTGGTGTGCGACCTTCGCATGTGTCCTGTCTTCCCAGTCACATCTCTGTCTGTCAAAATCAAATCACTTTCTCTGACAGTGTCAAAACCTTGGTGTTTTCATTGACAGAGATCTAAAAATGGATACGTATGTTAGTCATAATTATGTGCAGATCAGCTTTTATTGAACTTCGACGCATTAGCAGTGTTAGACAGTATCTAACGCCCGAAGCAACTGCAATCTTTGTCTCCTTCTTTGTTTTATCACGGTTAGACTACTGTAACTCCCTCCTTTCCGGCCTGCCTAAAACCCAGCTAGATAAACTGCAGAGAGTGCAAAACAGTGCTGCCCGTTTAGTTCTGCGTGTGCGTAAGCGTGATCATATCTGCCCCGCGCTTGAAAAACTCCATTGGCTGCCCGTACAAGAACGCATTCTGTATAAACTGTCCTGCATGTACTTCAACTCTATCAACCTGACTTCTCCTGCCTATATCTCTGACTTACTCCATCTGTATACTACATCTCGCACCCTCCGCTCTTCCTCTGACACAGGTAAATTTTGCTTTCCCAATTTCAAATGTAAAACACCTGGCGGTTGTGCCTTCTCCCATATTGACCCCGCCACTTGGAACAGCCTCCCCGCCCCTGTCCGTATCTGTCAAACGCTCTCCTCATTTAAATCACTTCTCAAAACCCACCTCTACAATGCTGCTTTTCACTAGTTCACTTCCCCAGCCATGCACAATTCATCACCACGGTCACGTATGTGTGTGTGTGTGTGTGTGTGTGTGTGTGTGTGTGTGTGTTTGTGTGTGTGCGTGCGCGCGTGCGTATGTTGTGTGTGTGTGTGTGTGTGTGTGTGTGTGTGTGTGTGTGTGTGTGTGTTAGCTTTTCCATTGTATCAGCGCTTAGAGCTACTTTTAGAATAAGCGCGTAACAAATCATTATTATTGTCATTATTATTATTATTATTATTATTATTATTATTATTATTATTATTATTATTATTATTATTATTATTATTATTATTATTATACCGCTTATGTAGTCCTAGATGTAGGCAAATCTATCGCCAATTTAAAGAACAAATCGTCTTGCCGTCCAGATGGTATTAGTAATCACAATTTAAAACTATCTCTGCCCTACGTCGTCGAATCCTTGACCTTTATTTACAATTTATCGATCAGACATAACGTTTTTTACGACGAGCTTAAAAAAGCGAAGGTGATCCCTCTTCCTAAAAACAAAGATTTATGCAACCTAAACGAGCACAGACCTATTTCCATATATCCCGTATTTCAAGAAGCGCTCGAGAAATATCCATACTCATCTTATAAACTTTCTGGAGCAAAACCATCTGATAACTGCAGCACAATCAGGATTTTGACCTCTACATTCGTGCCAAACTGCCCTCAATCAGTTAATTCATAAATGGCTCTCTGCCATAAATGACAGTAAAGTATCAGGTACCTGAAAAAAAAAACGCTTTTGATCTTGTCAACCACTCTATTATACTAAAACATCTACCATTCTATCACATTGACTCAAATACTGTCTCCTTTGTATCTTCCTATGTGAAGGACAAAAATATGTTCATGTTATCAAAACTACGTAATATAGTTAATACTGATATCGGTAAACTCTTTTTCCATGCGCATATTAAAAGGCATTGTGACTACAGTTCTACCGTCTGGGATGGATGCAGCGAAGTTTACATGAAAAAGGTTAATTCCTTGTATCGTCGAGGCATTAAATTAATACTTCCCGGTCCTACTTCGACTGACGAAAAAATTAAAATCGCTCAAGTTACTAACATTGAATAAACAGTTTGAATTTAATCGCTGTGTTCTACTGCACAAGATCATGCACGGAAAAGCCCCACCCTATCTAAGAACTCTATTTTCCGACAATAATAGGCAAAACACGAGAAATAGTTTGATCCACCTTCCAAAAATTAGATTAGACATCTGCAAAGCCAGCCTGTCATTTTCAGGCGCTGAAGCGTGGAATATTTTACCTCCACTCCTGAAATCAATATGTAAGATTAGCGTCTTCAAAGATCGCCTTTATAAATATTTACTTCAGAAGTAATAATATGTTCTGATCCCATATACTACTATTCGTATAGTTAATGACAAGTGTCCTATTGCCTGATAATCTTCTACTGTTGCTGCATATTATGTAATAGTTTGACTGTCTGCATTTACATGTCATATATATATATATACACACACACACACACATATATATATATATATATATATATATATATTATATATATATATATATATATATATATATATATATATATATATATATATATATATATATATATATATATATATTATATATATATATATATAACTATGAGGTATAAAAAACGCGAAAAAGAAAGGAACCATTAAGAAGTTAACAATTTGATTACAGATCGAAGTCAATGTCTTCAGCACGTGCAGCAAGCTTAGTTCTTGCAGTACTAGCCGTTGTTTTACCCACCGCACTGTGCGATTAGTGCTGAGTCAGCCTTCTCTGCACGTGGTCAGCATGCATCATGTGACCCACTTGCACCAAGTGCAGAAATGTAAACATCAGCTCACGCTGCTTAGTGAACTCAGGCTATAAATACTCCACCTAGAAAATGTTTTTAAAAGTCCAAATCTGCTGCTAAATCAAGATGCCAAGACTTTCACCCCAAGATCGTGAAAGAGCACTGGGACGTCTGGACGCCGGGGAGTCACCACAGCAGGTTGCTTCGCTCTGGTAGTGCATGTCTCTAATGTTTATCGCCTTCAGACCCGTTTCCAGACAACCATCACCACTAATGATCGATGAGCGGCAGGCCTAAGCAGCACAAGACCGTATTATCCGACGTCAGCATGTTTATGAGGAATCCCTACGAGACCGCTGCCAACACGGCCAGAAACACCCTTGGCAGGCACTGGAGATCGATTAGTGCCCGCACCGTACGTCGAATGCTGCTTTCAGGAGAGCTCCATTGCAGGCGTCCAACTGGACGACCCATCTCGACTGCTTGGCACCACCGGAACCGTCTTCAGTGCACGCAATGCCACATCAACTGGCGTCATCGTGACTAGCACAGGGTCCTCTTCACTGACGAAAACAGGTTCTGCATTGATCCGTCTGATGGCGTCTTTCCACATGCCTACATACAGGCCTCAGGCATCATCTCCGCCAAAGGTGACGTCCCCTACAATGACGTGATCTAGCGTTCCAACGTCAGCCTCCAGCGGGTGGCCGTATAAGGATCTGGTGAAGACATGGCAAGCGGTTTTGAGCAGTTAACATCTTGTAGCGGAACAGATAGGGAGGTGAAAGTGTGATGATATCGGGTGCAATCGGGGTTAACCAGCAAATAGGACCTGTGGTCGTCCAAAACGTCGACCGAGGACGAGAGAATGGCGTCAATGCTGACCGGTACATAAACCAGTTGCTGAGACATCATGCGGTGCCGTTCTTCACGCGTCACCCAAACCACCTGTACCAGCAAGATAATGCAAGGCCACACACGGCACGTGTCACACAAGCGTTCCTGCAACAGAACAACATCAATCTGCTCCCCAATCCAGCTCGCTCACCTGACCTTAACTCAACTGAATAGTTTTGGGATGCTTTGCAGAGGAAGCTCAACAAGTTGGCGCCCATACGGCCTCACATCGCTGCCCAGCTAAGTAATAATAATAATAATAATTACGGTATTTATAATGCGCTTTCCTTATAATAATTATAACTCTAAGTGCGCACTCATAACTCGCGTACGCATGCGCACGCTTTAGACAACGACTCACGTACCACAAATACATTACGACAGTCAGCTTAGGGTGGGGAGTGTGGTGATTAGTGCTAGAACTGTTGAAAGAGGTGGGTTTTGAGGGCGGACTGGAAGGAGGAGAGAGAGTGTTTCTGACGGAGAGAGAGTGTGGGAGAGTGTTCCAGGTGGAAGGACCATATACAGAGAAGGAGCGGAGGCCGAAAGTGCTGAGTTTGGTGCGGGAAATGTGGAGGCGGAGAGGGTCGGAGGCGGAGCGGAGGGAGCGGGGAGGAGTGTAGGTGTGGAGTAAGTTGGAGAGATAGGCAGGAGCGTAGTTGTTCAGGGATTTGTAGCAGAGGGACAGAATCTTGTATTGGATGCGTTGGGGGATGGGGAGCCAGTGAAAGAGTTTCAGCAGGGGAGTGATGTGGTCGGTGTTTTTCTTTCTGAGGACGAGGCGGGCAGCATTGTTCTGGACGCGCTGGAGAGTGAAAGTGGTGGAGCGAGGGAGGCCGGAAAAGAGAGAGTTGCAGTAGTCGATGCGAGATAAAATGAGAGAGACAGCAAGCTTGGTGGCAGCTTCGGTAGTGAGGTATTTTCTGATCTGACTGATGCGGCGGAGGTGGAAATAGCATGCTTTGGCCGTGGCGGAGACGAAGCTGGTCATGGAAAGAGAGGAATCGAGGATAACGCCGAGGTTTTCGGCCGAGTCAGAGAGGGAGATGGGGGTGCTGTCGAGTTGAAAGCGGAGAGAGGGAGGGAACTGGGAAAGTTTCTGGCGAGTCCATACCGGCATGGATTCCGTTTTTTCGTCGTTCAGTTTAATATTGTTTGCTGTCATCCAGTTTTTCACGTCTTAATAGCAGTCAGCCGTGCGAGTCAGTAGTGACTGAGTGTTGTCGAGTTTGTCTTTGTCTAGTAGTTGTGAGTCGTCAGCGTAGAGTTGGTGGTGTATGTGGTGAGACTGGATGATGTTGGACAGGGGGGAGGTGTAGAGTGTGAAAAGGACCGGGCCCAGGAAGGACCCCTGTGGAACTCCGTAGGAGAGCGTGACTGGGTTGGAGGAGACGCCGTCGATGGTGACGGACTGATGTCTGTCGGAGAGGTAGGAGAGAAACCAGGAGTGAGCAGTCAGTGATGCCAAAGGAGTGGTGATAGCGGTGGAGGAGGATAGAGTGGTCTGTAGTGTCGAAGGCGGCAGAGAGATCGAGTAGCGTAAGAAGGGAGATGTTGCCCGAGTCGGTGGAGAGAAGCGGATCGTTTAGGATATGTAGAAGGGCTGTTTCAGTGCTGTGATGTTTGCGATAGGCGGACTGTAAGGGACTGAGGAGGTTGTTGTCGGCGAGGAGGGCGTTGAGCTGGTTGAGAACAACCTTCTCAAGAAGCTTGGACAGGAACGAGAGATTGGAGACTGGGCGATAGTTCTTGAGTTCGTTTGGGTCAAGGTTGTGTTTGTTTAGGAGAGGACGGACGATGGCGGACTTGAAGATATCGGGGACGGAGCCGTTCTCTAGAGATGTGTTGATGATGTCGGTAATGAAGAGGATAAGTTTTGGAAGGCCGTCCCGGTAGAGAGAAGCTGGGAGGGGGTCTAGTTCGCAGGTTTTGAAAGGCATGGACTTTATGGTCTTGAGGACTTCATCCTGAGAGACGGGGCGGAAGGACGAGAGGGGACTGCCGGAAAAGGGGCGGTCGGGGGGGGGGGGGGGAGGCGGGGAAGGCAGAGTGTCGAGTGTGTTGCGTAGAGTTTGGATTTTGTGGGAAAAATAGGTGGAAAAAGCGGACGGGAGTTTTTCTTTGCTGTGTGTGTTGGGGGAGAGGAGAGTTTTTAGAAGTGCCTATGAGTGAGTTCATGGTAGCGTAGAGGGTTTTGGAAAAAGTGGATTCCATGATTTTGTTTTGAAGGTGTTTACGTTTGGAGTCGGAGATCATTCTGCAGACTTTGGAAAATCTGTCTGTGAACGGTGAGGTGGGATGAGCGCCAGCGGCGTTCCGCTTGTCGGCGCTCACGCTTGGCCTCAGCTATGTCGTCAGTGATCCAGGGGGAGGGGGGTCGTTTGGGTATGGAGCAGGTGGTGACAGGGGCGTGGGTGTCTAGAAGTTTTTGAAGGGAGGAATCGAAATAGGATGCAAGATCGGGAGAGGAGTCTGGCACATGATACCGCAAGCACAAATCAACACTTTTGTGAGGTCTATGTGGCAGAGATGCAGAGCTCTAATCGACACCCTGGGCGGTCATACACGTTATTGACATTGTTTGTCTTCTGAATGTTGGTAGAATGACGCCATTTTGTATCAAAACGACGTTAAGATGCACACATCTGTGATGCTTGTTTGTTGTGTAATGTACTGTTTACAGTAATTATTAATTTATTGTCGAAATTAAATCGTAAAGAGACTTCTCTATTGTTTTCGCGTTTCTTTTGCCTCTGCGTATGTCTAGATAAAATCCTGAGAATGATGTGCAAATGCCATGGAATTCCAGGCTGGTAAGCTTGCATTGTGTCATCAGGATATCAGCTGTCCTGTTTGTGACTGCATCGATCACTAGTTCTAGAAAGGAGAGGGTAGTGGGAGAGAAGGAATGGCAGACCTATCATTTTGAGCCTTCCACTGAACACTGATGACACAATGCAAGCTTACCAGCCTGAAATTCCAAGGCATTAGCATTAGCACAACATTCTCAGAATTGAATGAAAAATTACGTCCTCTGGAGCTAATCTGATTCAGTGCATTTTTTGGCTTTTGGCGTCGCATTTATTAAAAGTATATATATATATATATATATATATATATATATATATATATATATATATATATATATATATATATATATATAATATATATATTATATATATATATATATATATATATATATATATATATATATATATATATATATATATATATATATATATATATATATAATATATATATATATATATATATATATATATATATATATATATATATATTTGTGTCTGATTTATGATGCTCAACTACATATTGAAGAAAGCAGACTAAAGGGTGTCTTGTATTTAAATTATAATTAGTATTATGAACTTGATGACACTGGACCCACACTGTGGTTTATTTTGTGGTGCCACAGGCTGTGGGAAAACTGGATTTGTTCTTAACTTACAAACAAGATACATCTATCATTTTGTAAACATTGTGATATTTTGTCCAATGATCAAACACAACAAAGCTTATCACAAATGTTTATATATTTGGACTGATCACAACATGTATTTAGATGATGCTGAGAAAAACTGAACGACTACCTGCAGTATTTTTACAAGCAATTTGAAGGGAAGCCAACTTTGTTTATTGTTGATGACTGCTCAGCAGAAAAAGACATTGTCAAGAAGAGAAACACATTGGCCGAACTGGTCTTTAGTGGCAGGCATGCAAACATCAGTGTATGGGTTCTCACTCAAAAATATAATGTTGTATTGAAAGATTTTCGTGAGCAACTAAAGTTTTTCTGTTTATTTTACTGTAAAGATCGTGACAACTTTGAAGACTGTCTCAGAGAAAACTATGTCATCCCCAACAAACATGAACGAGATGAGAAAAACAAACTGAATTCGACTAAGCATCTAAAGCTTATCTTAAACCTACCTCCCCCGAGAAAACCCAACCTCCTTGTCTCTCATCACAAAATAAAATCTGTCAACTGTGAGAGCTTCTTCGTCGAAGCTGTCTACCTTCTTCTGGACCCTGCCTCCTCTCCCGATCTTGCATCCCATTTTGATTCCTCTCTACGAAAACTTCTAGACACCCACGCCCCTGTCACCATCTGCTTCATACCTCCGCCGTGAGATAGCCTTAGTTGCCTGCTCGGCGTTAAACCCAAATAACTAACTAACTAACCTGCTCCATACCCAACCGACCCCCGACCCCTGGCTCACTGACGACATAACTGAGGCCAAGCGTGAGCGCCGACAAGCGGTCATCCGACTTCACTGTTTACAGAGAGATCTTCTAAACAATAGATCCAAAGTCTGCAGAATGATCTCCGACTCCAAACGTCATCATCATCATCATCAGTCCCTTGCCCGAACTGGGCGTTGGGGGGACTGAAAGGCAGCAGCAACAGACAGTGCTCTCCACTGAGTTCTATTTTGGGCGGTGGCAAGCAAGTCTGGCATCTCGAGTTCGGTCCATTCTTTTATGTTTGCGACCCAACTCTTTCTCTGACGACCTCGCCGACGACTTCCTTCGAGAGTGCCTTGGAGGATAGTCTTGGACAAGGTGTTGTTTCTTGCCACGTGGCCAAACCAAGCAAGCTTGCGCCGTTTCACGGTTGCCAGAAGGGGTTCATGTGGGCCCAACAGGGAAGTGACGATGCTCCGTACATATTCGTTGGTCTTGTGCTCGCGGTACGAGATGCGGAGCAACTTCCTCAGGCACTTGTTCTCAAAGGCCTGGATTTTCTTTTCTGAGTCTGCAAGCAGTGTCCAAGTCTCACAGCCGTAGAGTAGAATAGACACTACGAGGGACTTGTAAAGCCTGTACTTGATGGTGAAGCTGATGGAGTTACTTCGCCATATCCTGTCCAGCCTGGCCATTGCGGATGTTGCTGTACCTATCCTGATACGGATCTCTGCTATGCAACTACCGTCTTTGGACAGGGTGGCTCCCAAGTACTTGAAGCTATTGACCTCTTCTAGCTTCTGGCCGTTCATGTGAATGTTGCTGCTGCTGTCGCTTGTGGTGTTGATCATCACTTTGCTTTTATCCGTACTGATCTCCATGCCATAAGACCCTGCGGTACTTGAAAGTTTGTCTGTCAGGTTTTGGAGCTCACTATTGCTGCCTGCCATGAGGTCAATGTCGTCTGCGAATCGAAGATTGCACAGGGATCTGCCACCAATAGAGATTGAAGTATGGTGGTCGTGGAGGGTTTCCTGCATGATCTTCTCCAGGAATATGTTGAAAAGGACAGGAGAGAGCAGGCATCCTTGACGGACACCGATCGTCGTCCTGAAGAACTCGCCTGACTGATTGTTAAGTAGAACCGCGCTGCAGGCGTTCTTGTAAAGCGCTTCTATCATTTGGATCAGTCCCTCCTCTATGTTGAACGATCTCATGACTTGCCAGAGTCCGTCGTGCCAGACGCGATCAAATGCTTTCCTGAAATCAATGAAGTTGTGGTAGAGTTCGCGCTGATGCTGCAGATGTTTCTCGATCAGGACGCGGCAGTTGAAAATCTGCTCTACAGTGCTTCTTCCAACTCTGAAGCCAGCCTGTTCTTCTGCCAGCAGTTCCTCGGCGAAAGTTTTGAGGCGGTTGAGAATGATTCTAAGCATTACTTTGCTAGGGTAAAACGTAAAATACCTTCAAAACAAAATCCTGGAATCCACTTCTTCCAAAACCCTCTACGCTACCATGAACTCACTCCTAGGCACTTCTAAAGACTCTCTTCTCCACAACACACACAACAAAGAAGAACTCCCGTCCACTTTTTCCACCTATTTTTCCGACAAAATCCAAACTCTACGCAAAACACTCGACACTCTGCCTTCTCCCCCTTGCAATCCCGACCCCCACTTTTCCCGCACTCCCCTCTCGTCCTTCCGCCCCGTCTCTCAGGGTGAAGTCCTCAAGACCATAAAGTCCATGCCTTTCAAAACCTGCGAACTAGACCCCCTCCCAGCTTCTCTCTACCGGGACTGCTTTCCAAACCTTCTGCCCTTCATTACCGACACCATCAACACATCTCTAGAGAACTTATCCGTCCCCGATATCTTCAAGTCCGCCATCGTCTGTTCTCTCCTCAAAAAACACAACCTTGACCCAAACGAACTCAAGAACTATCGCCCAGTCTCCAATCTTTTGTTCCTGTCCAAGCTTCTTGAGACAGTTGTTCTCAACCAGCTCAACCTCCACCTCGCCGACAACAACCTCCTCAGTCCCTTCCAGTCTGCCTATCGCAAACATCACAGCACTGAAACATCCTTTCTACATATCCTAAACGACCTTCTCCTCTCTACCGACTCGGGCAACATCTCCCTTCTTACGCTACTCGACCTCTCTGTCGCTTTCGACACTATAGACCGTTCTATCCTCCTCCACCGCCTTCACCACTGACTCTGCTCACTATTGGTTTCTCTCCTACCTCTCCGACAGACAGCAGTCCGTCACTATCGATGGCGTCTCTCCAACCCAGTCACGCTCTCCTACGGAGTTCCACAGGGTCCGTCCTGGGCCCGGTCCTTTTCACGCTCTACACCTCTCCCCTGTTTAACATTATCCAGTCTCACCACATACACCACCACCTCTACTCTGACGACTCACAACTACTAGACAAAGACAAACTCGACAACACTCAGTCACTACTGACTCACACGGCTGACTGCTATGAAGATGTGAAAAAGTGGATGACAGCAAACAAGCTTAAACTGAACGACGACAAAACGGAAGCCATGCTGGTAGGCACTCGCCAGAAACTTTCCCAGCTCCTTCCCTCTCTCCACCTACAACTCGACAGCACCCCCATCTCCTTCTCTGACTCGAACAAAAACCTCGGCGTTATCCTCGATTCCTCTCTTTCCATTATCAGCTTCGTCTCCGCCACAGCCCAAGCATACTATTTCCACCTCCGCCGCATCAGTCAGATCAGACAATACCTCACTACCGAAGCTGCCACCAAACTTGCCGTCTCTCTCATCCTATCTCGCATCGACTACTACAACTCTCTCTTTTCCGGCCTCCCTCGCTCCACCACATCAACTCTCCAGAGCGTCCAGAATAATGCTGCCCGCCTCGTCCTCAGAAAGAAAAAATCCGACCGCATCACTCCCCTGCTTCACTGGCTTCCCATCCCCCAACGCATCCAATACAAGATTCTATCCCTCTGCTACAAATCCCTTGACAACTACGCTCCTGCCTATCTCTCCAACTTACTCCACCCCTAGACTCCTCCTCGCTCCCTCCGCTCCGCCTCTGGCCCTCTCCGCCTCCACATCCCCCGCACCAAACTCAGCACTTTCGGCCCCCACTCCTTCTCGGTATATGGTCCATCCACCTGGAACACCCTCCCACTCTCTCTCTGTCAGAAACACTCTCTCTCTCCTCCTTCCAGTCCGCCTCAAAACCCACCTCTTTCAACAGTTCTAGCACTAATCGCCACACTCCCCACCCGAAGCTGACTGTCGTAATGTATTTGTGGTATGTGAGTCGTTGTCTAAAGCGTGCGCATGCGTACGCGAGTTGTGAGTGCGCACTTGGAGTTATAATTATTATAAGATAAG